>JAWPEG010000013.1:9714509-9759103 GCA_035771395.1 Myotis vivesi | reverse complement strand
GGGGGTTGGGACGCCGCACCCTGTCACTCACAGAGCCGCAGGGTAATCAGGGGGTTTGGGCGCTGCCCCGTCACACTGATTCGGTGCCAGGAGGCCTCGTGGCTCCGCTGATCCCAGTGCTGGGAGGCATATTACCCTTTTCCTATATAGGATAGAGGCCTGGGGGCTGGCTGGTTTGCCCTGAAGGGTGTCCTGGATCAGGGTGGGGGTCCCCACTGGGGTGCCTGGCCAGTCTGGGTGAGGAGCTGAGGGCTGCTTTCAGGCTGGCAATTGACTGAAGCGCCCAACCACTCCTTTTTTTCTTTTTCTTTTTATTCTGGGCCAGCTTTAGCTCTGGCTCTAGCTCTGAGGCTTCCGCTGCTATAATCGAAACAATGTATAACTCTAGCTCTGAGATCCGGCTGGCTGAAAGCTGGTTTCTGGGGTTTTGTTTATCTTCTATGTTTGCAACATAGTTTCTTAGAGTTGTAGCTCAAGAGGCCGGCAAGTCAGGCGGGGAACGTTGGAGTCTGCAGTCCCTGGAGCAAACAAGCCTCATGTTCGCTTCCCGCTGCCTGGCTGCCGGCCGCCATCTTGGCTGTCAGTTAATTTGCATAAGGACATGCTGATTAGCCAATGGGAAGGGTAGCGGTTGTACGCTAATTACCATGTTTCTCTTTTATTAGTGTAGATATTTTCTTCTCTAAATATGTACAATTTCAGCTTTTATATTTAAGTCTCAAGTCTAGGTGAAATTAATTTTGATTCATGATTTGATAAATATAAGCTGAATAATGCCATTTATAGGGAATTTAAGGTTGCTCTCTGTATCTGAGAGCTGCCTTGAGAGGCAAAGAGAAGAAATGATGTTAACTGGTTAAGGTAAGAAGAGACGCTCCAGGTGTTTCTGAACCATGAGATGGCTGTGAAGGTTGGACTGGGCCTCAGAATCTTTCTCAATACAATCCTCCACACAGCCACCACTGGTTGCCTGGAGTTTGCAAACAAGAAACAAAAATATAATTAGCTCTTCATATGCATTGGCGGTTACATTATAGAAACTCAATGAAGTTCAATAAAAAAAGAAAATAAAGATTTGTTGTATATAAACTGTACAAGGTCAAGGACATCCAAGGGAAGGAGGAACTAGAATCAGGGCCCGTGATGATTAGACCTAGAAGACACAGGCTTTGAAGCAACACTTTTAAATTCTCCAAGATCACGTGATTTCTTTCATCCTTCTCTCTGTACATCTACTCCACTTTCCTTGAACCCGCTTCCCTTTGCTTATCTTCACAGGACAATGTAGCCACCAATCCCAAGTCAGCATTATAATCTCCTAACCTGATTCAACCCAGTGAAGAAATGCACCCCCTACACACACCAGATCTAATCACATGTTACAAGAAGTAAGGGCAAAATTGCATGGTACAAAGACAACTCAGCCTCACCCACACAGGAACCGTGGGTAAAGCAGGTGCGCGCGCGCGCGCACACACACACACACACACACACAAACACACAATCAAAATTTTTACTGTGAGAAACAAAAATTTTAAAAGGATCAACACATGATTTCCCTGATTTTGGTTTCATGTGGAATCAAACCTTCTGGATCTGTCTCTTGGGATCCCTTCACTCTCTTGGTTCCCCACAAAAGAGGCATCCTCTACTGGCTGTCCACTTACTGAGGCTGAACCAACGTTAAATCCAAGGAAAGAGGTAGCCTGGGCCTATTTTCTTTAGGTAATAGGCAAAGCACCCTACATAATCCAGCTCCAGCCCACCTGTCTAGGCTCACCTTATGCTCCGCCCCCCCCTTGCTCTCCTCACTCCAGCCCTGCTAACACTACATTCCTGACTCCACTGTGCTCTCCCACCTCCTGGATATCACGGATCCATCACCTCCAATGGAATGACTCTTCTCTTTGCCAAGATAAGTCCTCCTGATAGTCTGTCTCACTGAAATAGGACCTCCTTGGGGAAGCCTTCCTGGACTCAACAAACCTGCTGAGGGAGCCCTTTCTTATGCTCCCAACCCACACTGTGCTTCTTGTTGATGCCACTTTGCACACTGCTCAGTACTTGACATCAATCCTTCCTGTGAGTGAATGCGCCCACCACACATTTCACAAGGGCAGGGACTGAGTGTTTCCCTCCACTACAGTCCCAGAGGCTGGCACATCACATTCTGATGTGTGTGCTGATTCCAGATGAACATTGTAAGGTGGCTTTGGTCTCTCATTACTCCCCTAATTAAAAATCACCCATTTTCCTTACTGTCTTACTACATTAAGAACTACTATACCTTTCCCTACATTTCTTTCCCTTCATACATGCTCTGCACTTCCATGGCTGTCTTAACTTACCTCCTCCATGTGAAAGGCCAACCTCTGTTAAAATCCATCATACCCTTTAAACACTTCTGCTACCTCCACGAATTCCTTCCTAGTCTATCCCGTCCTTTTCTGAAGAGCTGGATTAGTTTTTTATAGTCATATGTTCTATTTTACCCTTCCCTTAGACTACAAATTCATGAAAGTAGTGAATGTACCAAACTCCAGCAGTGAAATTTCTGCACTGGATAAACGGGGCTTGCACCAGTAGATACCAAATAAATAGTTGTTACTCAACTGAATGATAAATGCGGAGGTCAAGTTCATTGTCAATTTCAATGACTGCTTTAGAAAATGTTGGCAGCTACAATTATAAAGGCCAGAGCTCATTACCTGCTCTGAGCATCGGTCTTCTCTAGCTTTTCCTGAAGTTGAATCCAGTCAATCAATGCTTTGAAATCTCTTACATAATTATCCAGCATCATCAGCACCTCCTAATTGAAAAAAACAACAAACATTAAATTCCATTCTTAGACTAAAAGTTTTAAAAGAAACATCAATGACGCCTAACCAGCGTGGCTCAGTGGTTGAGCGTCGACCTCTGAACAGGTGATCACAGTTCAATTCCCGGTCAGGGAATATGCCCAGGTTGCGGGCTTGATCCCCAGTGGGGGACATGCAGGAGACAGCCAATCAATGATTCTCTCTCATCACTGATATTTTTATCTCTCTCTCCCTCTCCCTTCCTCTCTGAAACCAATAAAAAAAAATTTTCTTAAAAAAAGAAACATCAATGATGAAAGAGAATCATCAGTTGCTGCCTCCTGCATGCTCCCCACCAGAGATTGAGTCCATAACACAGGCATGTGCCCTGACCAGGAATCAAACCGTGACATCCTGGTTCACCATTCGATGCTCAACTATTGAGCCACACCATCTGAGCCAGAATGCCATTCTTTTAACCCTCTGTATTGTGACGTTAATGAACAGAAAGTACACAAAACACAAATGTACAGATAAATCATTTCAGAGCACAGACCCGAGCAACCACCACCCAGGACAAGAGTTTAACAATTCCAGTCTCTAGAAGTTCCCTGGTATCTCATCCCTATTACAACTCCATGTCTTTCGACGGTAACCACTGCTTTAATCTGTAATAGTTCAATTTCACCTTATTCCAAAATCCATATAAATGAACCCATAGTGTATGTATTATTTTGTGGCTTCTTTCTTACATCTGTTTACTAGGTTCATCCATATTTCAGTGTACCTGCAATTCATTTGTTGTCGATGTCCAAGGTCACAACTGAACAATATTCTTTAAATGGATATTTACTTATGCAATCAACTGTTGAATTAGATGATTTCAAATTCTGGATATTACAAATTATACACTGCTACTTATGTAGATGTGCTCTACACTGATGTCTGCATTTCTGTTGGGTATAAGCCCAGGAGTGAAACTGCTGAGTCACAGGGCAGGTGTATGTTCCACTTTAGTACACAACACATACTGGTTTTCCAAGGAGACTGCCATCCCACCAGCAGTATACGAGAGTTCCCTTTTCTCCACATCCTTTCCAATACTTATTTGTCTTACTGGCAATAGCCATTGTAATAGGTGTGAGGTGGTATCTCATTGTAGTTTTTGTTTTTTAAATACATTTTCATTTATTTTAGAGAGAGAGGGAGAGAGAGAGAGAAACATCAATGAGAGAGAAACATGGATCAGCTGCCTCCTGCACACCTCTTACTAGGAATCGAGCCTGCAACCCAGGAAGACCAGAAATTGAACCAGGTATCTCTTGGTTCATGGGTTGACCACTGATCCACACTGGCCAGGCTCACTGTAGTTTTGATTTGCATTTCCCTTATAGCTACAATTTTTTCTTATATCTATTAGCAACTGTATGTGTTCCTTGAAAAAGTATCTATTCAGGTCCTCTGCTAATTTTTTAAATGTTTTCATTGATCTTTAGAGAGAGAGGAAGTTAGAGAGAGATATAGAAACATGGATGAGAGAGAAATATCATTGATCAGCTGCCTCTTGCATGCCCGCTACTGGGGATTGAGCCTGCAACCCGGGCATATGCCCTGACCCAGAATCGAACTGGTAACTCTTGGTTCATGGGTTGACGCTCAATCACTGAGCCACAGGGGCCGGACCCTCTGCTCACCTTTTAACCATTCTTTTCTCCTTGTTAAGTTGTGTGTTCTACAACAGCCAAGACATGGAAACAAGCCAGTGGCCTTCAGCGGGTGAATGGATAAAGAAGAGGTGGTACATATCTACAAAGAAATACTACTCGGCCATAAAAAAGATGAAATATTCCCAAATGAAGTACGTCCCATGGGAAAGGACAAAAACCATATGATTTCACTCATTTGTGGGATAGACAACAAAAAGCAATCAAAGAACAAACAAAACAAACAAACAAAAAACCAAACACAGAAACAGCACAAAGCGATGGCTACCAGAGTAAACGGGGGTGGGAAGGATGAAGACAGCAGAGGGTCAAACACAAGGTGGAGGAAGAGCCCGGATGCGGTGTCATGTGCTTGTACAGGTGTGTGTAAACAGCTGTACACCATGACACGTACAGGATACTGATAGCAGTTACCCCAATAAATTTAATTTTTTAAAATGATAACTTGTTCTATGAAAACATTACTTTTCCATAACTAAGTTTTAAACTGACTTTACAGTATCAGTGGTACTCAAAGGTCTCAAAAGCACTTTTCAAATAAATGCTTAAAAATTTTGGCTACACTTTGGAAATTAGGCCCAACACTAACAATAAACTGCACCTAATTACTCACAAATGAAATACAGCACCAACCTCACTTTACACATTGTTTGCAGGTAGTTTTCATCGTGTGCTAACAGGTGGCACATGGCGCGGGCCATTTTTGCTAATTTTTTGCGCAAATGGCAATGTTCAGTAAAATTACGATAACTTTAGTTTACGTATTTATACGTTACCCGCATTCTACCGCTAGTCTATAAAAAAATGTATTAATACGTGTCCCGCGCTCTACTTACTACCAGTCAACGTAAAACGTATAAATACGTTTCCCACATTAAGTCACAAGAGCTATATTCTACTTTAAAAGGACCCTTCTGAACAAAGAAGTATTGTTTATCTCCTTTCAAAGATAATCCTTAATGACAAATCACTGGTAATAGTCTTCTACAATCAGGAAAAGGGAAAAAATTTTATTTAGTTGGCTTCCTTTTCTCAATTCTACTGATATAATTAAAATTAGTTAACTGAATTCATTCAACTTAAATCAATTAGAGCAAAGATTAAATTCAGAATAATTTATTCCATAAGTTTTCTGAATCTCACTTTTAAAAGAAGAGGAGGAGGAGGAGAAGAAACAATCTCTACAGGACAAGACGACAGCAGCTATACCTCTGATACTCGTTGACACAGAGAAAGTACATTTGGTGGCTTAAACAACCTATTTTAAGGAATGTTTAGCTCCACTTAATCAGAAGTGATCAGAGTGGAACCATGCAGCTGTAATCCGAGTCCTGTTTTACGAACAAGGGAACACAAACAAGACATGCAGCTGGAGCAGCCTCGCAGTCAATGATGCACATCTTTCTCCCCACGGCATGAAGGCCATTTTGTCAAGCAGGATGGAAAAGAACAAAAGTGCCTCTGAAAGTAACGTTATAGGCGCTCAGATAAGTACATATAGACGTGCAGCTACAATTACCAATTACTGTACCAATTGGCTGCAACAGATTTGATTGGTTTGTAATTAATTCTCGTCACTGGCGCACAGTGCCGGACGGGTGGCGCCATCCCTTTGTCCTGCTGACACCTAACACCAGCGCACAGGCCCTTGGGCCCAGGGCATCAATACAGCCTCCAACTCAGCTCCAGGAGTGAGCAGTGCTGTGCCCAGTGGTGATGAAGGGGTGGAAACACGCACCACATGAGAAGGCAGTGATAAAGGGAACCTTATTAAAGACAGAGCTTCACAAAGTGAAACCAGTTTTAAAGAGCAGGATTTTTAAGACCGGCTTTATTTTAAGCTACTAGTGCAGTGTTTCTCAACCTTCTGGCCCTTTAAATACAGTTCCTCATGTTGCGACCCAACCATAAAATTATTTTCGTTGCTACTTCGTAACTGTAATGTTGCTACTGTTATGAATCATAATGTAAATATCTAATATGCAGGACGGTCTTAGGCGACCCCTGTGAAAGGGTCGTTCGACCGCCAAAGGGGTCGCAACCCACAGGTTGAGAACCGCTGTACTAGTGGAACAGTAGTTCATGGAAATCATCTGAAAGAAAAACAGCCGATAAACCCCTTCCAATCATGTTAATAACATCATCCACAGTTATCCGCACGAGCAAGTCAGCCCTCCCGCAGACCCTTGTGGGAACCAGTTGAGAGGATGGCTCCCACCTCACCACCTGCGCCCTCTCCCCACCCACCCTCCAGTCCACTTCATAAGGGAGAAGGGGAAATGTAGTGCTGATGGTAAGCGTACAGTGTTGTTGGAATGTCAGTTCGTAATAAGTCCTGCAGGAGTGGCTGATGGCATAACAGGCACATCGTCAAGCGAAAAAAATGAGAAATTCAGCCTCTTGATGACAGAGGTAGGCCCTAGTCCATAATCCTGACTGAAACAGAAAACATACTTTTTACTATCATGTTGTACTTATCATGTGAATTATATAACAGAGCTATTATTAACTGCAAAAACACAAAAATCAAATCACAAATAGTGACAAATCTTGTCAATACTTCTGCAGATCAAGAGTTGACTCCACCTGTAGAATGAGGGGAAAACCTGGATTATGTATCTCACAAAGATACTAACAAATGAGATAATGGATAAAAGAAATTTTAAAAAAACCACCTCTAGGTAGTATATACCCAGCACATGTTGTGTATTTCATCCCCACCTGTACGTCCTGGAGGGGAGGGTAGTCGAGTTGGGTATGAAAATACCATTAAGCTCCCAGGTTTCATTCCTCAGTATAAGCCTCTGAGCATCTGGGCACAGCACAAAGAAGAGAGACCACACCTCTCTGCTCTCACTGTCAAAACCTCCATCGTTACATCTACAACCTGAACAACAAGTTTCTATTCCTGTTACACCTTCACGAAGCGTTGGTGGACGACTGACAGAGCCAGGAACACAAGCCACACTGTCTATGGCCAAGTCCAGCCTCTCCAATGCAGACCAGAGAACAGGCAGGAGTTTCCTCTGCTCAGCACAGAGACATACTGGCGATCGGACAAACTCGTTTCCATGAGGAGGTACACTCTTTACAAACAAATTTGATTTCTTCACTCAACTTTCTGTTATTTTCATCATAAAAGCAAACAATCTGCTAATCTGACTGATCCCTAGGGCTGATCTGGAGATGATCTAGGCCCACATACTCACTTTACATAAGAAAATATAACTCAGAATTAAGTCCAATAGTGTTATCTACCAAACATGCTGACTCATCAAACTCTGTGGATACGATTTTGTCCCAAGATATTTTTTAAATAGAAGAAATTTTATATGCTGATAGTAACAATATTAATTGTGACAATCAAACCATAAATTTGGATGATTTCAATTACTCTTCATTCTAAACATCTGCTTCTGACGAATCATAATTCTAAGCTAATCTAAAACCTGTTTTGGTTGTTTCCAATTTCAGAGGAAAGGCAGCTGCTGTCTCAACGCATAACTTTCCTTTGACCCAACATACATTTCAGAGGTCGGCAGCCAATGCCAGGGTTCTCAACCTGCTCACTGTAGAAACAGAGAGGCTACCTTCGTAATATGTCCATAAAGATGTATCACTGTGGATTTTCTCAATTAATTTTATTCAGTATAAAGTAATACAGTATACAGTTTGTATTTACTAAAAAGCCAGGCTTTGCAGTGAATTTTTAGAGACAGCTCATGCTGTGTGTCTGTTTAATATCCTATTACAAACACAAGGTTATCTAAAAATAGAAACACGCCTCACTGACGACATGCCACCCCACCCAGGATGGTTTAGGCAGCCTCAATCTCACTTGCCCCACCCAGAGTGAAGTAGGAGAGTAATGGTATCTCAACGAAAAGGGAGCAATGTCTAATTAAAGACAGTAAACGGGAAACCAAAGAATGTGAAAAGTCTCACTAGTGCCACCTACAGTATTAAGGGAGAATGGAGAGAAGAGATTTTAAAAATAAGTGTGCGTGTGCGTGTGTGTGTGTGTGTGTGTGTGTGTGTGTGTGTGTGAGAGAGAGAGAGAGAGAGAGAGAGAGAGAGAGAGAGAGAGAGATTTCTTGCCCAGGACTATATATCAAGACAGCTTTCTACCAAATCTTGCACACAAAATAAAAGCACATAATTAGGTAATGCAAAAACCAACAACCAAAGTACCCTTGAAAAACCAAGAAACACCCGACGCTCTCACAGAAGCAGCGAGAACAGGGGTCGCAGGGGTGGGGGACTAGGGAGAGGCTGGTCAGAGGGACAAACGGTCAGTTGTGACATGAGCAAGTTCTGGGGACCTTCTGTGCGGCGCTGTGACGACAGGTAACACACGGAGGGAAACGAGCGAGGCGGGTGGAGCAGAGACGGGAGAGTCTGGCTTCAAACGGGTCACAAACCCTCACACAAAACTTACCTTACACTCCACCACACTCTGATCCGATTCACACGTGACATAGATTTCATCGACTGCCCGGCGAAGGTTGTCAAAAAGAAACGCCCAGTATCTGGCTCTTAGATCAATTTTGCGAGGGTGCCTTGTTTTAGTGGGACTTTTATCGAAGTGTTTATCTCCAGTTGTAGATGTTATTTTACAATCTACCGCGGTGTTCTGGGGAAGCAAAACAAAACACGAAAAAAATGTTTTGAAAATCCTCCACGGATTGGATTATTACATAAGCACATGTTTCAACATAAATACTTAAAAACATGACATCACTCTTCTCAGCTTATATCACAGCACATTGAAATCACTTAAACAAAGCTTGTCATGTCAGACGGAAGCCTCAGGTTTGTAAAGTTAATTCTTATTTCAGGCATGTCTCATTGGAGGTATTAGGAGGACCTCAACTGTGACTAGATCCTTATTCAAAAAGGAGCACGAAAGAGGCGCCTGATTTACTGGAACCGTGTGTGGCACATTTATACACATTGACAAATAATAAAGAGCAAGGCCAACATTTTGAAACAGCTTGCATATACTCTTTTCATTGAAAAAATGACATACACTACATAGTTCTATTCAGCTGCTTAATTTTATTGTAAACCATTTTTCAATTTAAAGTAAAAATTAACATGTAAGTGCAAAACAACTGCCGAGGAGAAAAGATGATGGATTACTATCACCAGGCACATGCAACTGCAACCTCCCAGCACCAGCAGCACCTGCAGCCACAGGGAGCAGGGCTCACAACATGTGGCAACACCTGCGGGCCTGACAGCCCCAGAAACAGGGCAGGTGCCCGCTGCCCGAGCTCCCCACCCACCAACGCAATCCCCATGCCATGGAGACACGGCCCCAAACCCACAAGACCCCAGACTCAGCGGGCACCGCCATCTCAGTGGCAATACTGCAACAGCAGAGACCTGGGCAGCAGCAAGGTACCAGCGACCCCCAGATACACAAACAGCAACAAAGAGGGCAGCGGTGACCCCTCTGGCGGACACCTGGGAAGGCAGACAGTGCTGGCTATCAATTCTAACGAGTCAGCTCTGGTAAGAGAAACAAAACCTGTCCTATAGCACCACCTACTGGAGAACAAAAAAGGCCTCTAATTACCAACCTGCTGAATTGCTAGGCAAAAAAAGCTTTACCTAAATTAAGGAAGTTGTTCACCACTTCAAATTCACTGGCTGAGGGAAAACCCATCAAGCACCAGGAATAATCACAGTAACACAGTATCACACACACACAAAAGAGACAAATCTCCAGAAACCAAACTTAAAGTCATGGAAGACTGTGATCAAAATGATCGAGAATTCTAAATGGCCGGGTGGCTCTGGTGGTTAGAGCCAGACAAGAATAATTTATCCAGCCAAGTTATGCTTCGGATATAAAGGAGAAATAAAGACTTTCTCCAACAAAAAAACTGATGGAGTTCACCACCATAAGACTTGGCTTCTGCCCTGGCCAGTTTGACTCAGTGGATGGAGCATCGGCCTGTGGACTAAAGGGTCCAGGTTCGATTCCGGTCAAGGGCACCTACCCTGGTTGTAGGCTCTCGATCCCCAGTAGGGGGCGTTGAGGAGGCAGCTGACCAATGATTCTCATCATTAATGTTTCTATCTCCCTCTCCCTCTCCCTTCCTCCCTGAAATCAAAAATATATTAAAAAAAAAAAAGACTTGGCTTCTAAGACATGTTGAAAGGAGCTCTTCTGCCAGAAAGGAAAAGACAAAAGTCTGACAAGGTGATAGGGATGATCAGCATTGAGTGTTAAAAACCTAATTATTGCATAAAGGTTAAAGGGGGAAATCATTAAAAATAACTATTGCTACTTCAATTTGGTAATGAACACATACCATAAAAATAGATACTTTGCAGCAACAAATACATAATAGGGAGTAAGTAAAGGATGAAACTTATATAGGCAAGTAAAGATAAGATGCTATCAGAAGAAAAAGGACTACTTTATATGAACTCTGGACAACCACAAAACAGAAATCTAGCCCAGCTGGTGTGGCTCAGTGGTGGAGAACCCACCCATAATCAGGAGGTCACCGGTTCGATTTCCAGTCAGGGCACAGCCTGCCTTGTGGGCTCAATCCCTGGTGAGGGCATGCAGGAGGCCAATGGACGTTTCTCTCTCATCGATATTTCTATCTCTCTATCCCTCTCCCTTCCTCTCTCTAAAGAAGGAATCAATAAAAACAGAAATCTAGATCAGAGACACAAACATAAAAAAGAGAAAATGAAGACAATCATCACAGAAAATCACCAAATTAAAATATCAGTCAGAAACACAAGAGAAAATCAACAATGGAGCTATAGAGCAATCAGAAAACCAAAAATGGCAAGAGTACGGCTTCATTTATCAATATCACCTTAAATGGAAATGAACAACTCACCAATCAAAAGGTACAGAGTAGCTGGACAGATGAAAAAACAAGACCCAACAATACAATACACTGCCTTAAGGAGACTCATCTCAGTTACCAAGACAAACACAGGTTCTAAGGGAAGGTGTGGAAACTAATGCTCCAAGCAAATGGTAGCCAAAAGAAAGCATATGTAGCCATACTTTATCATACAAAACAATGGAATATATATATATATATATATATAGGCATTATATGAAGGACACAACCAAAAAGAATACGCAACATTAACATATATGCACCCCACTTAGAAGCAAGTAAATACATAAAATAATTATTAACAGATCTAAAGGTATATATTTACGATAATAGTAGGAGACTTTAGCACCTCACTTAGACAGTAGGGCAAGAAAGAAATATTGGCCTTAAATGACATGAGTCCAGATGTCCTTAAATAGATATATACAACATATTCCATCCAGAAACGACAGAATACACATACTTCTCAAGAGCACATGGACAGACCATATGTTGGGACACAAAGTAAGTCTCCATAAATTTAAGATTGAAATTATATCGCCCTGACCAATTTGGCTCAGTGGACAGAGCATCGGCCTACAGACTCAAAGGTCCCAGGGTCGATTCCAGTCAAGGGCATGTACTTTGGTTTCAGGCACATCCCCAGTGGGGGGCGTGCAGGAGGCAGCTGATCGATGTTTCTCTCTCATTGATGTTTCTAACTCTCTATCCCTCTCCCTTACTCTTTGTAAAAAAATCAATAAAATATATATATATATAAAAAAAAAAGATTGAAATTATACCAAACATCTTTTCTGATCACAGTAGTATGAAACTAGAAATTAACTACAAGAAGAAAAATGAAAAATCACAAATATGTGGAAATTAAACAACATGAACTGAACAACAAATGGATCAATGAAGACATCAAAGGAGAAATCAAGAAATACATGGAGACAAATGAAAATAAAAATATGACAACCAGCATCTGTGGCAGGGGCAGGGAACCTCTTCTCTGCCAAGGGCCATTTGGATATTTATAACATCATTCAAAGGCCACACAAAATTATCAACCTAAAAACTAGCCTGCTGTATTTGGTCAAACATTTAATCAACTCACCCCTAATGCCTTGGTTTCTCTTACCTGAATCATGAAGAAATAGAAAATCTGAACAGACCAATCACTAGTAAGAAAGTTGAAACAGTAATCAACAACCTCCCCCAAACCAAAAGTTCAGGACCAGATGGCTTCCCTGGTAAATGCTACCACCCAGTCAAAGATTTAATACCTTGCCGAAACCGGTCTGGCTCAGTGGATAGAGCGTCGGCCTGCGGACTGAAAGGTCCCAGGTTCGATTCCGGTCAAGGGCATGTACCTGGGTTGCGGGCACATCCCCAGTAGGAGATGTGCAGGAGGCAGCTGGTCGATGTTTCTCTCTCATCGATGTTTCTAACTCTCTATCTCTCTCCCTTCCTCTCTGTAAAAAATCAATAAAATATATTAAAAAAAAAAAGATTTAATACCTCAACTTCCTCATTTGTAAATGAAGACAGTAATAAAGCCTACGTCACAAGGTTATTATAAGCAAATAAATTAATATTTGTAAAGTATTTAGTACAAGCTGTGCACATAGTACTATACCAATGTCTTTTAGCCCTGGCTGGCATTTCTCAGTGGTTAGGATGTTGGCATGCGCACCACAGGGTCTCGGGTTGGATTCCTGGTCAAGGGCACATCCCTGGGTTGCAGGTCTGATTCCCACCCCAGATCTGTTGGAGTGAGTGTGAGAGGCAACCAATTGATGTATCATGTCGATGTTTCTCTCTCTCCACCTCCTCCTTTCCTTTCACCCCCTCTAAAAAATTAATGGAAGATAAATTGTATTTTATAACTAAAATAAAAATCGAGGAAAGAGTTGCATATGCTTTACCTGTTTAGTAGTTTTATGAGTGCCCTGAATTGTCCTCTTTGGTTTTCCACCAGTTTGAAATTTAGATTTTCCTTCAAGGCAAGAATAAACAGATAAATATACAGATCGACAAACAGACAATATAAAATGGAACCACACAAATCACTCAGATACACTAACACACAACCTCCCTCTAGTCACAGTCAACCTGAACCACAGCTGTAACTGAAAACAAATTCCCAAGGTCCCAGAGACTATTTTCATGGAACAGCTTCCTCAGAACAGGAGTGAATCAACTCCTTAAAGAGGTCAGAGTTTCTGACAATTTAAAAACAAGGTCAAATGGAAAACTTCTGGAAAAAATTTGTTTCATGAGTGAAAACATGAATAAAAATAAATTTTAAAAAGATCAAGTTAGTGATACTTCTCAACTTATATATACAGATTTGAAAAATACTTATTTGAATTCAAATCGTATTTCAACAATAAAATTAGGAATACATTTTTTACAACATAAAACTCAGTATTTTCTGTTTTGATTAAAAACTTACCTAATGTATGACATACAGTTTCATTTTTGAAACGGTAGGTTTTTTTAGTTTGTATTTTTGCAGTCAGATATATCTCTCTCACTTGTTCTTTTTTTTCTTTTTTATGAAAGACACCACCTACTGCCCTGACCAGAGAGCTGGCCCGTGCACCGGAGGGTTGCAGGCTCATTCCTGGTCAAGGGCACATACCTGGGCTGCAGGTTTGATCCCCAGCCCTGGCTGAGATACATAGATAATCAATGTGTCTCTCTCATATGGCTGTTTTTTCTCTCTCTCTCTCTTTCTCCTCCTCCCTTACACTCTCTCTAAAAAAACAAAGCATTGAAAAAAATATCCTTGGGTGAGGATTAACAACACCAAAAAAAGAATAATAATAACACTTTCCTGAAACCATTTGCATATTAGATAAAAAGGCAATGAAAAACTACTTATTTAATTTATACTAATTTGCCTGAGAATCCAAATTATAAACAGTTTTTAGTCTATCTACTGTTTAGGAATAAATATAGCCTTCTAATTTATAACAAAATGAAACTTATTTTTAATACGTATCATCACTGCCCTGGCCAGTATCTCAGTGGTTAGTGTCAGAGCACAGACTTAAGGGTCTCGGGTTCAATTTCTGGTCAAAGGCACGTACCTGGGTTGCAGGCTGGATCCCCAGCCTAGCTGGGGTATGTGCGGGAGGTAGTTAATCTGTGTGTCTCTCTCACGTTGATGTTTCTCTATCTCTCTCTCTCCCTTCCTCCCTTCCTCTCTACCTCTCCCCTCTCTCCCTCACTTCCACTCTCTCTAAAAATCAACAGGAAAAATATCCTTGGGTGAAGATTAACAACAACAAAAAATATACATACCATCATCATCTTTGCTTTCTAGTGGAACACTCCAAGCTATTAGATTTCTTGCTGTACGACCCTCCTCTGCAACTATTCTCCTTACTTTGTCATGGCTGTTGGAGCGCTGGAATGAAGCCTATGTACAGAAAAGAGAATATTGATTGAATTATTAGTCAAGATATAAAATATATTTGGCAGATAAATGCATTATTTCTTAACGTTTCTCAGAAAGAAAACACACTCTATTCATTTTTCATAATCCCGTTCCTATAAAAACATAACTAATAACTTAAGTAGAATCGTTTTGAACATTTCAATCTAAGTAAGCATCAGGGTTTGAAATGCAATAAATGAGTCTGAGATACTTCATAACATTGTGGATTTCTATTTCAAGCAGTATTTTAACCTCGATTCCTTTCTTCAAGAAGACTTAAACAAAACACATTACTTTCATCCAAAGTCACAGTGTGCCACCTAGTGCTACATGGAGACTTTTACAAAGGTTTGCTCAAATATTAGATGTTTCAAAAAAAAGCAAACACCAGTTTCACGTATACATTTTTATATTCAACTCTTATAATATATAGTCTAACAAAGCAATTGCTCATAATGTTCACCAAAGTGTCTACAGATTTCTGAAACTTGCTTCTAGACTGGGGAAAAATTATTTTCACTCATCTCTAAATAATTTCTACTTGTGGCAACTTCACTGATAATCTGGAACTGTTGTCAAGCATTGCTTATTAAATGTTTATGTTTGTACCTATATAAAAGTATCTCCTTTACACAGGAATTAAGAGAGAGGGATTCACAAACTGAACTGGGACTCCCCGAGGCCACACATGAGGGATGAGAAGGAAGGAGGTACAGCACAGCGATGTGCTGGGAACCAGAGTGAAAACATCTGATCTGTTTGATAATGGCCACCCCAAACCTCCCAAGGCGGTTTCCAGGAAGACTGGGCTCCCCTAGAGACTCCATTCCCTCCTCCTTCTGGGTTGGAGTGGTATTGTTTAAGGAGAGTCTTAGAACTGCCTGAAAATCTCGAGTTAGAAAAGGAAGTGTAGGGAAGGGAACCTGTCTGTCCAGGCTTTGGGGAGTTTCACCACGTTGACCCCATCCCAGACCCAGAGAGCACCTGGCCCAACCTGCCAGCCTCAGGGAGAGGGTGGCTTCTTCAGAGCTGGCTGGGTCCGGGGCAGAAAAGCAGGGCAAGCTGTTGGCATGGATTGATTTATATCTTTTTAAAATTAAGACAAAAAGGAAGCTGGCTTCCACCTGTGTATCTGCCCTAGGTCCCACAAATGGTAGGAGTGTAGCTCTTAGATTGAACACTACATTCACAGTTGTTCACTTTATTACTGTGCTTCACAACAAATGTGTTCCCTAGAGTAACTTGTATGTAACAAACGTGACATCAGAAAAGATAATAAATAAAAAATAGGTTGGCCCATTTGGTGTGGGGTGTTGCTCAATGGTTTGCACCTCGACCCAGGAACCAGGGGATCACTGTTCGATTCCCGGTCAGGGCACATGCCTAGGTTGAGGGCCTGACCCCAAAATGGGACATGCAGGAGGCAGCCGATCCATGATTCTCTCTCATCACTGATGTTTCGATCCTTTCTTCCTTCCTCTCGGGGAAATCAATAAAACATTTTTTTAAAAAAATGGGTGGAAGAAAGAAAGGAAAGAGGGAGGCCCCCAAAAAATTAAGGTTAGTGTTTGAGGTAGTTTGATCACTTACCATCATTCTTTAATTCCCTTCAATGCCAAGAAGCGCTCATTTATCAAATAAACCCATGGGGTATGACTCCTAGAATTAAAAAACAAGTAATTATACACACACACACTAATAGTCATAACATTGTCAAGAAAACATATCTATATATATAAAAGGCTAATATGCAAAGTGTCCCCTCGGGAGTTTGACCGGGAGCCCAGGAGTTTGATTGCTGGCTATGATGTGCGCTGACCACCGGGGGCCGGCCCTGATCTCCGGCCAGGCCTAGGGACCCTACCTGTGCATAAATTTCGTGCACCAGGCCTCTAGTTTATTCATAAAAAGATAAAAATCTCATCCCAAGTTTCTAATTAATCTAACAACAAAAAAATTGCTTCTTTATACTGCCTGTTTCAATATAATATAGCATGTTTTAAATACTCCATGTTCTCCAAAAAATAAAATAAAATGGGACAGTGTTAATTACAGGAGCAGCCCATGATAGCCCAACCCAGAGGCTTCCGTGTTTTTTACTCCCATCTATAAACACACACACTCTCTGTATCCTGACTGTTTACACACGTTTAACTAAAGCAAGTTTCATGAAGTAATACGTATCCCTGTTATGTGAGAGGCACTCTGAGATTTCCTTCTCTGCTCTATTTTTTAAATTATTGCTTTCACTTTGGTTTATGACCCACTAATAAACCCCAACCCCGGGTAAGGAGCACTGTACAGCCTTCTTGGAGGCCTCTCCCTCCAGGGAGCATGCTGTGCCTTTTCCTTCCCTTCCCACCTTCCCCTCCCTCCCATACTCTCAAAAAAAATAAAGTAAAATAAAATAAAATCTTCTTGGAAATTTTCAAAAAGTGAGATAAGTGAGATTTTATCATAATATGTTAATCACCAATTATATAAGACTCTCCATAGAATAGACCCTGCTTGACAGGAAACCTAGTTAATGTGGCCAGACCTTTACTCAAAGAAATCCAGAGCAGAGGAACCAGACAGAGCACAAAGGGAGAGGGAAACTGCTGGAAAGAATGGCCTAACCTGGTAAGAAGAGCTCGTGAACAAAGAAAAGCAAGCAGCAATTGGAACCAAAACGTTTGGAACGAGAGCCGAGATCTTTTATCCTTTGTCACGTGAATCTGCTCCTTTTAAATGCGGCACCTCCAATGAAAACATATGTGCAAACAGAAGTTTATATACAAGCATTCACAGCAGTATTATTCATAATAGCCCCAATGTGGAAATCACCCAAGTGTCCACAAATGATGGATTTTTAAAAAGTAGTATATTCTTCAATGGAATATTATTCAGCCATAAAAAGGAAGAAAGTGTGTATACATGCTGCAACATGGGTGAACCCTGAAAACATCATGCTAAGTGAAAGAAGCCAGTCACAAAGACCACATATTACATGTATATGGAACGTCCAGATGAGCAGTCCATAGTCAGAAAACAGATCACTGGGTGTCTAGGGTTTCTTCTGAATATACTAAAAAAAAACATGTGTTAAAGGGGTAAATCGTACGACATCCAGCTCAGTACAGCTGTTGTATTTTTAAAGGACAGCCCCTCTGCTCACCACTCCCCAGGCCACTCCGTCTTACTCAGAGTAAAAGCCAAACTCCTCACAGTAACTGCCACGCCCTCCACTTCCTAGCTCCCCCTAAACTTCCTACCTCCCACACCCTAAAATTCCTAGCTCCCCCTAAACTTCCTACCTCCCACACCCTAAACTTCCTAGCTCCCCCTAAACTTCCTAGCTCCCCATACCTCTCGCACCACCTCCTCTCCTCCCTGATGCTCATTCCACTCCAGCCACACTGGCCTCTTCGTGTTCCCCAACATAGCAGACACACTCCGGGCTCAGGGCAACCCCATCTGGAACAGCCCATCTTTGGCCTTCCCAAGCACTATCTTAAAAATTGCAACCCATTTCTCCTGATTCCCACCACCTGCAGGCCTTATTCCGCTTCTCCTCTAGAGCACTTATCACCACATATTATTTACTTGGTTGATGTAGTGTCCCATCTTTTCCAACAAGAATGCAAGCTCTGTGATGTCTCTTGGGTTTCATTATTGTTAATAGCCTCGGAACATGGAACAGATCATGGCACTGAGTAGGCATTAATATGTACTAACGAATGAAACTCATGCTAAAAAATCTGTGTTCCTTTCCTCTCACATTCGACATATTCAAAGCCTGCCAATTCTTCAAGGCCAGTTCAAAAGTGATCTTCATAAACCTTCCTCTGACACCCCAGCTGAGAGAGATCTTCATCTGAATTCCCAGACTTTATCCAAATTCTTTCCATCTAAAAAGCGGGGGAAGGCATGATATAGTGGAAAGGCTTTTTGGAGGCACCGAGTCCACCAAAGCACTGTGACTTTGAGAAGTCATTTAAACTCTTTGAGTTTCAGTATTCTCATCTCTAAAAATGAAGGCCAGGCATTTACCCAACAAACAAAAACATAGTTTCCACAACAAGATCTATATACAAATGTTCAAATCAGCTTCGTTCATAATATACCACAACTGAAATCAGCCCAAATATCCATCAAGAGAAGAGATCATCAAATTGGGATATATCCATAAATAGAATAGAATGAACTGATACAACAAAAAAGATAAACTTCAGACATTATGTGTGGAAAAAGAAAAAGAAACTGGACACAAAAGCGTACATACTGAATGATTCCATTTATATGAAGTTTAGAACATTCAAAACTAATCTTAGGTGAGAAATGTTGAGGAACGGCTGCCTTGGTCGAAGGGAAGCTTGCACTAAGAAGGTGTACAAGGGGACTTTCTGGGAGATGGAACTGTGGTAGTGGTTCAATTGTATATAAAATTGATATTTATTGAACTGTCCACCTAAAAAGTGAGTGCACTTTGTATGTAAATTATACCTGAATAAAACTGATTCAAAAAAAGGGCAGATAGCTGAGGGGTGGAATATGAAGGCTACCCCTGACTTATAAAGTTGCTAGAAGGATTAGATAAGGAACATACATACTGAAATAAGTATGACACAGCGAGAGTGCATACTGATGTGGGATTGAATCCCAATGTAGCCAGTTTTTACAGTTACTGGTTATATAGCCTCGGACAAGTCACTTAATCTCTCGGAAATGACGTTTTCACTTCTGATCAGACAGTAACGTCTGCTTTGCTTAAATGGTCCCATACTAGAGACCACCAAGTTATGCAGCATCTGACATACAACAGGTGCCCAGATACTTTTCATATAACGTATAAAACCCGCACGTATAGATGCTCAGTAAGTGTTTTCCTCTCTTCCCCTTCTTCCTGCATGAGAGTTTTCTTAAGAGGAGAGGATTGATGTCTGAATGATCTTCTGCTTAAAGTGCCTTACAAATGGCAGGCCCTCAACACAGATTCTGAAGGAAAGGGAGAAAGTTCAGTGGCTTGATGATTACGAGGGATTAATAAGTAGGCAAAGCAGAGGATTTTCAGGGCAGCGGACGTCCTCTATGCAGCACGACAACGGTGAAGCCCCAGGACAAACATTTTTAAAATCTATGTTTAAAACACTCTATCGTTTGGGCCATAGTCACCAGTGATGTGTAAATGCATGTGCACAGGAACACTGCTGAGGCTTCCGTGCATCACCCAGCGGGTGCCCTGACCTGCATCAGGACGGGCTGAACCATGGAAAGTAAAACCTCGCAGCTCAAGGGAGTGGGAAGGAAGATGGACTAAGCTAGCGGTTCTCAACCTTCCGGCCCTTTAAATACAATTCCTCATGTTGTGACCCAACCATAACATTATTTTCGTTGCTACTTCATCACTGTCATGTTGCTACTGTTATGAATCGTCATGTAAATATCTGATATGCAGGATGGTCTTAGGCGACCCCTGCGAAAGGGTCGTTCGACCGCCAAAGGGGTCGCGACCCACAGGTTGAGAACAGCTGGTTAGCGCTTGCTGAGGGCAGTTCCACATGCTCTGTAGACCCCTCGGTTACTCGCTATCAACAAACGTATGAGATGGAAAACATGTTCCCCATTTCACAGACGAAGAAGCCGAGCCCCGGAGAAATTCACGATCTGCTGGGATTCAAACCACCACCCTAACCTGTCCACCGTCACAGCTCATCCGATCGCACTTCCTCCCACGCAGACAACCCCTCAAACCCTTAACAACGGGCTCTTTGATGGAGGTGTTTGCTATTCAGACCGGCTCACTCTGTGGCATCAGTGAACAAGCACCCAGCACGTTTGTACGGAAAATCATAATTATCAGGGAAAAGAACAAGAGCAGAGCAGGGACATAAATAACCCAGAAAACACGCCGGGGCCGTCCGGCCCGCCCGCCGACCTGAGGCCGAAAGCTTCCCCCGGACCCACCACGTGCCGGCAGGTGCCCGGGACGGAGACGCCGCTTCCGGCCTCAGTTTCCCTTTCTGCACCGAGCACAGCCCCCCATCCCTCCGCCGATGAGCATGAAACGGTGCTGAAACCAACACTGTGAACGGCACCGAGCAACACACCCAGCGTTACAGCCCGTCAGCCGCCCTCCGAGCGGCTGTCCGCGGACAATAACCGGCACCAACGGGGGGGAGGCGGCCGCGGAGGCCGTGGCAGCAGGTGCGGCCCGACCCGGCGTCGCCCGCTGTCTCCCCGCCGCGCCCGGACACGCCCGCGAGGCGCCGGGCAGGGGCGCGGACACGGGGCGCAGCCCGGGGGTCTCTCGCCCTCGGGGCCTCCGTCCGGCCCGGCCGCCCGGCTGAGCGCAGGGAACGCGCCGAGGACCCGCCGACGAGGGGCAGGCGGCGGCCATCACCTGTCAGCGCAGGGCCGGCGGGGAGGCCGCTTCCGGAACCCAGGGCGGGGAGGACGCCCCGGGAGCGAGCCCCTCAGCCCTCCCGTCCGGCCGCCCCGCCCACCTCTCCCCAGGCCCCGCGGGGCACCCCCGGGCCCGCCCCGGCCGCCGGCTCCCCTCCCCCCGCCGCGCCCCCGGCCTCGCCACCCGCACGCTCGGCTGAGGGGAGGGGTGGGAGGGCGTACCCCGCCGCGGCTGCGTCCCCGGGGGCCCCGCGAGGCGCTCAGCCGGCGGCGTCCCCGCCCAGGTCCGCCCGGTCCGAGAGGCGGGCGCCCCTCGCGGACACTCACCGCGACCGCCCAGAGCGCGGGAGGCGCCGAACGAGCGTCCCGCCGGGAAGGGGGCGGAGCCGCGGGGCGTCACGTGACCCGCGCTGGGCCGCCGGCGCGCGTGCGCAGTTCGCTCTCCTGGGGAGCTGGGCGGTGAAGGCGGGGGCCGCCGCGGAGAGGGGCTGCCTGTCCCTCGGGGCTGCGCTCGCACTGCCGCCTCTGACCACACAGCCCGCGCCCTGGTCATCGGTCCCTTCCCGCGCCCGGTCCCATTCCCACAGCGAGACCCGCGGAGGGAGGCCTCCCGGGAGGTCTGGTCGCCCCCTGGCCGGAGCCCAGCTCGCCCGGCTGAGTGGACACCAGACAAGACACCGATTAGAGCTCAGCTGCCCTGGAGTCAGTTCTGAGTGAAGTGGGGCCGAGACTCATGCCGACATTGTTCCCTCCGTCCCGCTGGGAGCGGACTCTCCACCCCCCCCACCCTTGTCGCCCACAACAGGTGGGAGCCACGGGATCGGATGGAGTCGACCTCACAGGTAGACGGTCAGCGAGTGAAGAATGTCCAACGAAGGCCCTGTCAGCATCTCTATGGCAACGGGAGTCCCCACTGCAGGGTGAGGTGATTTGATGGCGGAGACTCGGGCCCGGAACAGCTGCCGTCTATGTTGGGACGGAGACCCGCCCCACCCCTGAAGAGTCCATTTCTATAAAGTGGGTCTGGACGGGTCAGGAGTCACCTTATTGGTCCGTGGAGATGCAAGCGAGGATGTAGCTGCGATTGGATGGGGGACGTATTGGTCCTGTTAGTCCAATGTGACCCAAGCACCAAGACGGCACCGGTTCGATTCCCGGTCACATCCCCAGGTTGCGGACTCGATCCCCGTCAGGGGCGTGGAGGGGGCAGCCAATGCATGTTCCTCTCTATGATGTTTCTCTCTCTACCTCTCCCTTCCTCTCTCTCTAAGGTCATATATATTTTAAAGATTTTAGCCCCTTCTATGGACCAGACACCTTACAGAGAATATTTACTATACTCCTCACACAAAATTTATCAGATTTTTATTATTCCATATTTTTACATCGTTTTAAGTAAATTAAGTCACCTATTCCAAGTTATATAGCAGGTGAGCTCCTGAACCTGAAGAGCCAAACTGGATGTGCCTGGGTCCTTTCCCGGCACCGTTACTAACCCCCCCGCAGGGCAGAGGGCAGAGGACCAACAGCTGTAACCGCTGTGTGATGCCTCCTACATAAAGGGCAAGAACAGGCAGGACCTATAGGCGCTGGTCAAGGGTTGCCTTCGTTCTGCTCAGCTGCCGGGCATTCCTGCCGTTCGAGCATCTTTTGCTTTTCAACCTGCAGGGATGTGAAGCTGACAGTTACCCAACATTTACCATACCTGTCAGGTCCTTGTCTAAAGGCATTGTATTACTTACCTGGATCTTCACGCTCTCTAAGGCAGTCTTATTCCTACATCCGTTTTTAAAAAATATATTTTATTGATTTTTTTTACAGAGAAGACGGGAAAGGGATAGAGAGTTAGAAACATCCATCAGCTGCCTCCTGCACACCCCCTTCTGGGGATGTGCCCGCAACCAAGGTACATGCCCTTGACCAGAATCGAACCCGGGACCCTCCAGTCCGCAGGCCGCGCTCTATCCACTGAGCCACACCGGTCAGGGCCCTGCGCCCATTTTATAAGTAAGCTAACAGGTTTCCGAGGCGCAGTAACTTGGCCAAGATAAAGAAGTGCAAGCCACAAAAGTGAGCATCGGATGCACGTGTCTGGTTGAGCCCCTGCGTGTGTGCGTCCAGCGCTGGTGAGATAAGTCAGTGCAGATGCACGGGGCCTGGAATGGACCCGTCGGTCGGCTCTCCAGCCAGCGCCCTTTCTCCACCAAAATGTCCCGCCTTTTCACTTCGGGAAACCGGGGCGGACGCTCGGCGGGGCCGGGAGTCTCTGGCCCGAATCCGCTGACGTTCAGAAGGTTTTCCCCTCTAGCGGCCCCGCCCCCTCGCCCCGGCGCCGTGCGGACCAATCAGCGGCGCGGGTTGGCGCCCCGCCTCTCCGCCGGGTTATATAAGCGTGACCCGAGCGCCTCACTGCGCAGCCGCGGGCTCTGCTGAGCTCGCGCGACTGGCGGCCGGCGCCCCCGCCCTCCGCGCTGCGTGCCCACGTCCGCGCCGCCGCAGACGCCGCCCCCTCCCGCCTCCCGCCTCCCGCCTCACCGAGTCCGCGGCCGCCGGCGCGATGCGGCTGGGCCCGAGGCCCGCGGCGCTGGGGCTGCTGCTGCTGCTGTGCGCTCCGGCGGCCGGCGCTGGGGACGCGCAGGGCGAGCACCGCTCCGACTACGACCGCGAGGCGCTGCTGGGCGGCCAGGTGAGTGGGCCGGGCCGGGGCGAGGAGGGTCAGTCCCCCGGGGCCTGACCGGACGCTGGGCGGGACGCCGCTCACAAGGAACCCGGGCCCAATCCCTTCTGCCCCCCGAACGAGGCACGATCCCCGGGGCGTGTGGGGCCGGGGCTTTGCAGAGCGGGTGTGAATGACCCCAAACCCCCGCCTGCGAGGCTCTGCTGGCCGTACTCTTCTCCCCCATTTTGCTCCGCTGATAGTAACGCTTGACCCCCCCCCCCCGTGTATCGCTTACCTTNCCCCCCCCCCCCCCCCCGTGTATCGCTTACCTTCCAAAGGAAGAAGTCGACGAATATGTTAAACTCGCCCCCGAAGAGCAACAAAAAAGACTGAAGTCGATCATAAAGAAAATTGACTTGGACTCGGATGGCCTTCTCACCGAAAGTAAGGACGTCCCCCACAGCGGACTAACAATGGGCACAGAAACGCACATTTAAGACGGGGTGGCTGCGGAGGGCCCCTGGCTAATGCTCCAGCAAACTAGAGGTGCTTCGAGAGGGTGTAAGGGACTAGTGAGTAGGTCTGATACCAGGAGAGCTTTCCTTTTTGCTTATTTTTATATTAAATTTATTGGGGCGACATTGATTAATAAGATCACACAGGTTTCAGGGGTACAGTTCTATGATATTGCATTGTGTCCCCACCACCCAAAGTAAAATCTTCAGCTGCCATATATTGGGCCCCTTTTGCTACCCCCACCCCCCACCCCCTTCCCTCTGGTATACCTGGAAGCCTTTAGACACAGGTTACTAAGCAAAACTCATGCTCTCTCCCATCCTATATAATAAAGAGCTAATATGCAAATGGCTTCACACCATCACGCCATAACGGCTCAGACACTCAACACTGGGGAGAGAGAAATAGCGACCAGCTAGGCTGTGGCCCGGAACCTCTCCCGCCCTGCGGTCCCGGGCGCCAGCGCCTGTGGCCTGGGCAAAGCCACCCGCCATGGTCCGCTGCCTGTGGACAGCCAGAGGGAGGGAAGCCCAGGTCCCGGGTGCCTACCCCCCTTCAGAGGAGGGAATCCTGGGTCCCAGGTGTGGGTGGAGGCAGAGGCAGGGGCAATCAGGCCAGTAGGGGAGCAGTTAGGGGCAATCAGGCCAGTAGGGGAGCAGTTAGGGGCAATCAGGCCAGTAGGGGAGCAGTTAGGGGCAATCAGGCCAGAGGGGAGCAGTAGCAGTTAGGGATGATCAGGCAGGCAGAGGTGGGTTAGGGGCGATCAGGCAGACAGAGGTGGTTAGGGGCCATCAGGCAGGCAGAGGTGGTTAGGGGCAATCAGGCAGACAGAGGTGGTTAGGGGCAATCAGGCAGACAGAGGTGGTTAGGGGCGATCAGGCAGGCAGGTGAGCAGTTAGGAGTCGGCGGTCCCAGATTGCGAGAGGCACGCAGACATCCCCCGAGGGGTTCCAGATTGGAGAGGGTGCAGGCCAGGCTGAGCCCCCCCCCTCCCCCCCCGCATGAATTTCATGCATCAGGCCTCTAGTAATATATAAACACCATTGGCCCTACGTGTATTCACAAATCACACCTTGAGCAAACACCTATTCTTCATCGGACTTTTATCGGTGTCAGCAATGCAATTCACTTTAGAGAAATATGCCAAAACCCAATGTAATATTTTAAATATTTTTTTAGAATTATAAGAATTTGCTTCTTTTTACAAGCAACTAGAAAAAGACCTGTTGCATATGAATTATGTTTATGACAAATCATTACAGGTAATAGAGGCCCTAGAATCATCTTGTCCCCTTTCTTTATAGAGATGAAGAAACTGCAGCTCAGAGGGGTAAATTAAATGCCTTTTTCAAATGAGTGGCAAAGCCAGGACTGAAATCCAAATCTGATCTTCAGTTTTTAATATCTTGCACTTAAAACATATCTGAGTGCTCTTAGGTCGATTCTGTAGTCCGAAACGAAATGTACAGATTATGAAAAGAATATCTTAATAATATTAAATAAAAGCTAGTTTGCTATAACCTGTTTCAATGTGGCTCAGCATCTAAGGAATGAAATTGCTGGAGAGAATATTACAAACGGATCAGTTTAAGATTTGTTGTCAATAAAGTATTGGTGCCTTCAGGAGTATTGAGGCTGTGGTTCTTTCTACTTAAAACAAAGAGCAAGAGAAGCTTACACTCTAATATCCAATAAGAATGGGTTCATCTTTGGTTAGAAAGCACACAGAACGAGTTGATTTGGAAGACTTTAATGCACCTGTTTGTAAGGGCCTACAAATATGTGGTCACATATTTAGTAGTAAACATTTCAAAAATTTAAAGTTAAAAGGAACTTATTCCAAATGTTCATTATACAGAGAAGAAAACAAAAGCTGGAGAAGGTAAACATCCCCTTATGGAAAGCTGAAGTGAACCAACGTTTCTGGTCACTGTGCCATTCTGCATTCTGCTGTGTGTGGTGAGCTCCAAATAAACTAAAAAAAACCCTCATTCGTGAGGACCCTTCAGGAAAGTTTGCTAATTTGCACTCTATGTTTCAGGGGAGACAAAAGAAAAAGTGTCTTTTATATTCACCTGACCGCCCCTGAATCTGTAGAAAAATACCACTCTTTAAACCAAATGGTATACTCCTGCTATCTTTGCAAATATTTGTTTTCTCCTCCGATTTTTCTATAATGCGGTATGAATTTCTATTTCTATTAATAGATTTTTAATAATTGATCTGAAAGTAGATATTTGAGATTCAGAAACTTTTCAGGTGTCTAGTTAAGACAGACAGCTGTTGCAAGAAGCGCCCAAATCATAATTGCTACCCATATTTGTGTTAGTCTCCTCCAGATGTTCTATGTCGCGGTTAAAGGGAGTGTACTGTAACAATGTTTCTCAACTTCAGTCACTTGAAGACCATTTCACAATTGAGGCCGTACCTACTTACTATCTATTATTTTGTTAGTACGGAGAGTGTTGATTCAACTCAATGTTAAATTTATTCTAAAGGAAAATTTTTATTACTTTTGTAAATAGAAACCATTTTTTCCCAAATACTTATTAAAGTAAAGGGATGCAAAGATTTGTGCTTCATGATAGAATTGTGATAGCAAAAGTTACTTGCAGTTTTAGGGATAATTTTTTTTTAAGTCACGTGCCATTTTGTCCGATTGGTAACTCACTTACTAAGTACTTACGGAGTCAGGGGCTTCCTAGGTATTTGGAGAACCACAGTGAACAAATATGCACAAACTCTACTGGAGGAGCTTACCTCTCTTTAGGTCACATTTTGTAATGTCTGAGCCTCCAAACGCTCTCCCCACCTCCCCCTCATATTTCTATGAGCACTGCTAAGTCTGCTCTCATTCAGTATTTGCAACCACTGCAGTTTTGTGTGTGTGTTTCTTGTAGCGATGGTCTGGAAATCCTCTCAGTATGAGGATTACTGTTAACAGCTCTTGTGTTCTGGGGAATTCTCATAGGTGAACTCAGTTCATGGATTCAGATGTCTTTTAAACATTATGCGATGCAAGAAGCGAAACAACAGTTTGTTGAATATGATAAAAACAGTGATGGCCGTGTGTCGTGGGACGAATACAACATTCAGATGTATGACCGCGTGATTGACTTCGACGAGAACACAGCTCTGGATGATGCAGAAGAGGAGTCCTTTAGGCAGGTGAGAGCATGTGCACAACCTGCCTTTTGAACGAGAGAGTGGAAGGGAGGGGGAGACACAGAGAGAGAGAGAGAGAGAGAGAGAAACATTGATGTGAGAGAGAGACATCGATCAGTTGCCTCCCGCAGCTGCTCCTTTTTAAGACTGGGTCGTCCTCCAGTGCAGGTGTATACTGTATTTTGTTTATCCATTCATCTATAAATGGACACTTGGGTTTGCTTTAACTTTTTGGCTCTTATTAATAACTAGAGGCCCGGTGTACAAAATGCATGCATGGGTGGGGTCCCTAGGCCTGGCCTGCGATCAGGGCCTATGGGGGTTGTCTCATCCAGTCCTGGATGGGGCCTGCTGGGCAGGGGGAGGGACTGCAGGAGGTTTGCTGGCCGTGGGAGCGCACTGACCACCAGGGGGCAGCTCCTGCGTTGAGTGTCTGCCCCCTGGTGGTCAGTGCGCATCATAGTGACTGGCTGACCAGTCCTTCGGTCCTTAGGTTGTAATGGTCACTTAGGCCTTTATATAGGTAGATAGATGTAGTTATGAACATGGGTGTGCAAATATCTGTTTGAGACCCTACTTTACGTTTTTGGAGGGAATGTGTCCAGAAGTGTAGTTGGAATTGCTGGATCATATAGTGATGCTATTTTAATTTTTTGAGGAGTTCCAATACTGTCTTCCATAGTGGCTCCACCCTTTAAAATAACTCATTTTTGAAGATTCTGTATGACTGTAGTTCTGTTGCCTCTCATGGTTTAATTTGTTTAAATATATGCTGCTTGCCCTGACTGGTGTAGCTCAGTGGATAGAGCATTGGCCTGCAGACTGAAGGGTCCCAGGTTCAATTCTAGTCAAGGGAATGTACCTTGGTTGTGGGCACATCCCCAGTGGGACGTGTGCAGGAGACAGAGCTGATTAATGTTTCTCTCTCATTGATGTTTCTAACTCTTTATCCCTCTCCCTTCCTCTGTATAAAAAAATCAATAAAATATATTAAAAAAATAAAAATAAATATATGCTGCTTAAGCAGAGCTGAGGAAGACAGTATTTAGGAACCATTTATTTAGTAAATAGAACTTTTCAAGGCAAATGACTGTTTTCTTCAGAAATTGCTATTTTAAATACTTTTGTATTTCAAATTAATTTTACAATCTTTTTCTTAAAATGATAGTTTTTCTTATGTGGAAAAATATAAAGCCAAGCACCTGATTGCAAACCATTATGTCCCAAAATGTTATTAGTCAAGGGTATTTGGCAAACATTTGAGCCACTTCAAATTCTTTAACTTACCCATTATCAGTACCTACCTTTTAGTTATTGGCCATATGTCATCGTTGTCTATGTTTGTTTTAGAATTGTATGGGCCGCTTGAGCTCTAGAGGCCATCCGAGCTCAGAGTTGGTGATTGCTCTGTTAGTAACTGTGCATGTGCTGGGCATTTGCCCCCAGAGTAGAGGCAAAGGGCTGCCCGTCTGCCTGGCTTTCTGTCCAGCTGCCCCACTAACAGTCCTGCAGCTTTGGGTCAGTTATGTGACCACCTTACGCTTTAGTTTCTTTATATCTGATAATGGGATGATAATAGTAGGAGAAATAGTAGCAGTTCTGTATTAATTTAAAAGAATATTGTTGAAGAAAGCACATGCAATTCACACTCATATTTAAAATTTATATATAACTAGAGGCCTGGTGCACGAATTCGTGCACCAGTGGTGTCCCTTGGTCCCTGTGGGATCAGGCTGGAACCGGCTCTCCGACATCCCCAGAAGGTTCCCGGATTGTGAGAGGGCACAAGCCAGGCCAAGGATCCCATCAGTGCAGGATCGGGTCCAGGGAGGGACCGTGGGAGGGCTCCAGGGTTTGTCCGGCCCACCTCACTTAGTCCCGATCAGTCAGACCCCAGCAGCAAGGTAACCTACTGGTTGGAGTGTCTGCCCCCTGGTGGTCAGTGCACATCATAGCAACTGGTCAACCAGTCTACTGTCTGCCCTTGTGGTCAGTGCAGGTCATAGTGAGTGGTTGAGTGGCCTTAGCATATCATTAGCATATTATGCTTTGATTGGTTGAACAGACAACTGGACACAGCATATTAGGCTTTTATTATATAGGATCAGCTTTTAAAAATATTTGAGGCAGCCCTAACCGGTTTGGCTCAGTGGATAGAGCGTCGGCCTGTGGACTGAAGGGTCCCGGGTTCGATTCCAGTCAAGGGCATGTACCTGGGTTGCAGGCACATACCCAGTAGGGAGTGTGCATGAGGCAGCTGATTGATGTTTCTCTCTAATCGATGTTTCTCTCTTCCTCTCCCTTCCTCTCTGTAAAAAATCAATAAAATATATTTTTAAAAAAATATTTGAGGCATTTGTTAAGTATATCAGCATTAGGTTAGTTAGGATTTACTTAATTCACAGAGGAAAAATATATCTTTTGTTTTTCTTTTTTCCTCCTTATTTGGGTGTTCGTCTTACAGCAGACTGGAGAGTATGAATCAATCTTTTCACTTCTTAGTGCCTAAGACAGCCATAGGCAAACTACCCGTTTGAAAGGAATAAAACTAAAAAAAAAAAGACTGTACCTTTTATGTAATGATGTTTACTTTGAATTTGTATTAGTTCACACAAACACTCCATCCATGCTTTTGTTCCGGTCCAGTTTAAGAACCCACTGTGGCCCTCGAGTCAAAAAGTTTGCCCACCCCTGGCCTAAGAGCAAACAAAGGATGATAAAGTGAGGTTGGAGATTTGTCTATCTACTAGGTATCCTCTTTTACCTCCTTTATATGAACTTATCTTAAAAAGCATCATTCAATGCCCCTAGCCCCATGGTCGGCAAACTGCGGCTCGCGAGCCACATGCGGCTCTTTGGCCCCTTGACTGTGGCTCTTCCTAAGCCTTAGGAGTACCCTAATTAAGTTAATAAAAATGTACCTACCTATATAGTTTAAGTTTAAAAAATTTGGTTCTCAAAAGAAATTTCAATTGTTGTACTGTTGATATTTGGCTCTGTTGACTCATGAGTTTGCCGACCACCGCCCTAGCCAGTTTGGCCCAGTGGATAGAGTGTCGGCCTGTGGACTAAAAAGTCCCAGGTTCTATTCTGGTCAAGGGCACAGGCCCAGGTTGTGGGCTCGATCCCCAGTGCGGGGTGTGCAGGAGGCAGCCAGTCAATGATTGCCTCTCATCACTGATATTTCTCTCTTTCCCTTTCTCTCTGAAATCAATAAAAATATATATATTTTTTTAAAGCATCATTCAAGTTCTGACACTTTACTAAAACCAAACCATTGTGTGATATGACTTACTTGCCAGGGAACAACAGAGAAGGTAAATACAGTATTTTAAAATACTACTATAATTAGGTCCTAATTGTATTCTCTTCTTTCCTTTGACACTCAAAAGATTTACTTACTATCTAATCACAATGCTTGTTGGTTTTTAAAAAAATTCTATATTGTCGAGAGGGGCAATGCAACAAAGGGACGGCGTTGAGAAGAGTCTTCGCCCGTCAATGTGAAGCGCAGCGCAGGGCGCAGGTTTCCGTTGGAAAGATGCCTGGTTCTAGTGCAGACTTCCTCACCCACGTGCTCAGTAAAGTGGGTTATAAGTCTCTGTCTTTTAAGAATGAATTAGCCTGGCTGGTGTGGCTCAGGGTTGAGTGTCGACCCATGAACCAAGGGGTCACCCCATTCAATCCCTGGTTAGGGCACCCGGCTTGTGGGCTCAATCCCTGATGTTGGGCATGCAAGAGGCAGCAGATTGATGTTTCTCTCATCGATGTTCCTTTCCTACCTCTCTTTCAAAAAATCAATTACAAAGAAAACAGTTTTTTAAGGGTGAATTCAATGGAGCATAAATGAACACTTCTCAATGGGGTCCTATTTTGTAGGTATTCTTTGATAACCCAGGAATATGTGTCTATTCTACTTTATTAGAATTTGATATAGTTTCCTAAAAGTAGAATAGACCTCTAAAAGTGAATGTGGTATATAAAGATGAAAGAGTTGTGTTATTTTTCAAAATTTAAAAATCAATGGTGAATAATGAGTCAGTCCTAAAGTTACAGACTAAACATTATACCATAAATAAATCATAAAAAGTAATGGGCTCCCAGTGATCCCACTTCTGGGAATATATCCCAAGAAACCCGAAACACCAATCAGAAAGAATGCATGCGCCCCTCTGTTCATAGCAGCACAATGTACAATAGCTAAGATCTGGAAACAGCCCAAGTGCCCATCAGCAGACGAGTGGGTGAAAAAGCTGTGGCACATTTATACCATGGAATACGATGCAGCAGTGAAAAAATCTCTTACCCCTGAGAAAATGTGGGGGGACCTGGAGAGTATTATGCTAAGCGAAATAAAACTGAGAGAAAGACAAGTATCACATGATCTCACTCATGTAGAGTCTAATGAACAAAATAAACTGATGAACAAAATAGATCCAGAGACATAGAAGCATGGAACAGACTGACAAATTTCAGAGGCAAGGTGTGGGAGAGATTGACTGGGGAACTTATATGCATATATGCGTGGCCCGTGGACACAGACAATGGTGTAGTGCAGGCCTGGGAGGGCCGGTTTGGGTGGAGGGGTTGGTTGGGGAAAAGGGGGGCATCTGGAATACTTTCAACAGTAAAGATTTTTTTTAAGTAATGGGCTGTCTAAAATAATGTCTTCTATACGGTAGAAATATGGAAAGTAGAGATAATCGTGAATAATGACCCTCTCGGGCTGTGAAATGCCTGAAAGGGCAGTTCTGTGTGGTATGATGAACAAGTGGGGTCAGCATCTTGAAGCAAGATAACTAATGTTTGGGGACCTGCCTGGGGAAAGTTCAGCTCTGACTTTTAAAGCCAGCTGCTGAGTGTGCGCATAAGCAATACTTACGTTCGATACGCTCTTACACAGGGCAAATCGGAATGTTAGGACCTGGACTCTGGTATCACTAAGTATGTATGTCTTCATGTAAAATCGTTCGCCAACCCACACATGGCAGTTCTGTTCTTCACAAGGTTCTGTTACCATAAAAATGACTATTGTTTTCACTACTGTATGTGCTGTTTTCTATCATCCATTAGAATCCAAGGTTTTTGTACAGAAGAAAAGAGTGTTGAGTTTGGGAAACTAAGAGTCCTTTGTATCATCTTTAGAAATTGGCCACTTAGGAAAAAGTCCTTCTGTGTTTTGGCTTCTTGAATGTGAGTTGCACTTACATTGTGTTCTTCAAATGGCCATGAATGACTTTTTGGTTGTTTTTTTTAAGAAATCTCAGTCTGTTCAAAAAAATCCTTTCTTTATAAGCGAATTTGGCCAAATTCAGCTCCCTCTGGCGAAACGTGGACCTTTTTGTTCCAACTGGAAGGGTTCTTTCATAAGGAAGGCTAAGCACTCAGTATTCAGAAATGTGGTTTATTCAAAAAGAACTTGATTGACTCAGCAAAGTACATCAAGTTCTTGTTTGTCTACTTTTGCCTGTTAAACCTGAATATAAAATGTAAAATATTCGGTTTAGTTATTTAAAAGTATGAAAGATGCAGATAAAAGCAGCCATTTGGAAACTTTTTTTTCTTTTCTGTCAGATTTGGTTGAATCTGAATGTTGAACGATGAAGTCTTTGGGGGAGTAAGGGAGCTCCCTCTGTGAGTCAGTTATTGTAGGAGCAGCATTGTTCCCGTGAATCAGTGCTACCTAACTTACCCGTGAAAGACATGAATGAAAAGCTTCTAAAATATTAGAAATTGTGATTTTTTTAAATGTGAAGTTTAATAATACAATCAGTTTATAAAAAGAAAAGTATTCTCCCTGGCTGGTTTGGCTCAGTGAATGGAGCGTCGGCCTGTAGTCTGAAGGGTCCTGATTTCGATTCCGCTCAAGGGCACAGGCCTGGGTTGCGGACTCAGTCCCCAGTGGGGGACGTGCAGGAGGCAGCCGATCGGTGATTCTCTCTCATCATTGAGGTTTCTGTCTCTCTTTCCCTCTCCTTTCCTCTCTGAAATCAATAAAAATATTTTTTTCAAAAAAGGGAAAGTATTCTCATAAGAAGATTATTTCTGAAACCTGCGAATATATTTTGGAAAAGTCATTTTGAAAACCAGAAACAGTTTTCAGTTGGCATAGTAATCCCGCTGGTGTGTCTCTGTGGCTGAGCATAGACCCAGGAGCCAGGAGGTCACGATTCAGTTCCAGGTCAGGCACATGCCCGGTTGCCAGCTAGATCCCCAGTAGGGGGTGTGCAGGTGGCAGCCAATCAATAATTCTCTCTCATTATTAATATTTCTCCCCTTATCCCTTCCTCTCTCTGAAATTAATAAAAATATTTTTAAAAACACAGTCTAAATTTATTGGTTTTTGGGGATTCAAAAGAAATTGAGATCAATTGTTAAAGAAAAGAATGTGTACTACTGTAGAAAGACCAGAATGGATCCAAGTTCAAAATATTTTAGCTGTATTTCTGACATCCCTTTCAGCAAATCACTTAATCTCAAGCTTTTCAATCAATAGTAGTTTGTCACATGTAGTAGATGTTTATTACTTAAGGTTTACTAATTGCTGAATGGGATTCATATTCCAGTTGCTGAATAGAACGACACCCAACCAACTGAGCCGCACTGGCCAGGCCCTCTTGCCGACTTTTGCTTTTGTTGCTTTTGCTTTTGGTGTTGGATTGTCCCCGTTTATAGCTGAGGAGACCCGGGGAGCGAAGCGTTTGCCGTAAGGAGCACGGCCAGTAAGTGGCATCGCTGGAGTTCAGCTCGAGTTTCTGACTCTAGAGCAGTGGTTCTCAACCTTCCTGATGCCGCGACCCTTCAATACAGTTCCTCATGTTGTGGTGACCCCCAACTATAAAATTATTCTCGTTGCTGCTTCATCACTGTAATGCTGCTACTGTTATGAATCGTCATGTAAATATCTGATATGCGGGGTGCATTTAGGTGACCCCTGTGAAAGGGTCGTTTGACCCCCAAAGGGGTTGCGACCCACAGGTTGAGAACCGCTGCTAGAGTCTGTCACTGCCTGTAATGAGTGTCATTTGCCCTAACAACCTTCAGAGGGATGATGTGAAGATAAAATAACGTGAAAATGTGCTTTAGATTTCGCATGGTTTGTACTTTTGGAAGCCTTGTTCATGGTTATATATTATGATGAGACCTTTAAACATGTTCAATATCTACTTTTCCAAGCTTCATCTAAAGGACAAGAAGCGGTTTGAAAAAGCTAACCAGGACTCAGATCCCGGTTTGAATCTTGAAGAATTCATTGCTTTTGAGCATCCTGAAGAAGTGGATTATATGACGGTAAGGAAGAAAAGTTTTAATCGAGTTATTGAGTGACCAGAACTTTCAGGCCTGTTCTAACTAAGTGATTACGATGAACTGAGCACAACCCGAGTTTTTTTCAGAGACAGGAAGAGCCAGGTTCTCCCCAGTTCAGGTTTGGGCTGGGGAGGAGGGTTTCTGGGGTGGAGGTTGCTTATTGGGAGGGAGAAGGTAAAGGACTGAGTTTTAAAAAAATCTCTGTAATGTATGTGAGCAGCACTCTTTCCTGGCTTTCAGACTTTTCTCTGGTTTTTCTATATTAAAAACCAGTTAAAACTTGTGAAAAGCTTCAGTCTTGGGAGACGTACCGCATTAGGATCTGTTTTCATGGGGTGGGCACCAGCACAACTGCTAACGACCAACGATGTTTTTGCAACTTGAGGCATAAAGAGTCCAGCCATCCCTGAGGTACTGGAAAGAAACACCAACTCTTCAAACATTGTTGTGCTCTGGGTGTAACCGGCAAACGTTGATTGGGTCCTATGACGTGGCGAGCTTCTTGAGAGCAAAAGCCACCATATGGGAGAGCAGAGATGAGCATAAAATCACTTTAAAGTAGACTCACATTTACATGGAGGCCTGTTGCTTGGCCTCCCTCTAGCTGTGTGGTCTGTGCTCGAGAGGTCAGGGATGGAGCTGTGGCTTTTGTTGAGTAGGTCACGGTCAGAGGTGGCTGCCTTGGTCACAAGCTGCAGACCTCTTTCTCCGCAGCCCAGTGGCAGGACACACCGTTAGCACCACTTCTCTTGCCACTGGGAGGCTTTTGACTTCTCACTTGGCTCAAAATACATGACCTGGTTGAAGAATAGTGCTGGGCACAATTCGATTAATTCAGTGAGACAAGTTCCTTCGCCCTGTCAGGGCAGACAGTGCTGGCTCTTGTTTCTCTGGGAAGGAAGGGACATTTGAGGATTGAGAAGGGGTGACCAGGTAACAATGAAACAATTTAGGCATTTGGTGTTTTGGTCTGGAATTCAAGGTGGCAGTGAAATGAAAGAGATATGATCAAAGTTTGAAGCAGGTATAAACAGAATATTGTGCTTAAATAAGTGTGGGGAGAGAAGAGTCAGAGATAACTCGGCTCTGAGCTTGTACAACAGTCAGAGGTGGACGTGCCAGGGACAGGTGGGTGGGGATGGATTGAGCTGGACAGAAGGCAGCACGAGATGTGTGACTGACCAGCACGTGGGCCTCACTCAGAGCAGCAGTGATGTAGGAGAGAGACGGGTTCTAATGGGTTGGATGGAAAGGAGTTAAAGGAGACGGGCACTCAGAGACGACGATCTTGAGAAGCAGGAGAATGTGAGGTCAGTGCTGAGGTGGTTTCAGAGGGCGAGGGGGAGTCTAACGACAGAGCTTAAGGATGCTGGACTTGCTATGTGGTGATATATTCCTGCTTCTGATTCCAGTGTTTGCAAGCATAGGCCATCCTAGTGATCGTTCCTAAAGCAGTTCTGTAGTAGGAGTGACCCGGATGGTGGTAGGATTGGAAATGTCGTTATTAATTTATTTCTACAATAGGAATTTGTCATTGAAGAGGCGTTAGAAGAACATGACAAAAATGGTGATGGATTTGTTAGTTTGGAAGAATTTCTTGGTGACTACAGGCGGGACCCAGGTAAGGAGCTGAAGTCTGTGGAAGGAGGGGACAAATGCAACTAAAAGGAAAGGAAATGGAACAGGAAGCACTTGTCTAATTTATACTCGTTCTGCCCAGTGAGACAAGCAAAACTAAGGGACTGGGAGCTCATCTCCGCATGCTGTCTGGCTCACTGAGTACACGTCTAGATTCTAACATGTCTTCCTTTCGAGACAAATGTAATGTGATTATCAAATCAAATGAGGGAGGAAGTAAAGGTGGATATTTGTAAACAAAATCCTGTATCTTTTAGATGTAGATCTTAAAAGAGAAATAAATATAAATACTGTGAATACTGGTGTAGACTGTGGAAGGTGACTTACGATTGTTTGAAATTTGAGGAGTTGGTATATGTCTTTTTTCTGAATTTTTTCCACAATTGTTGCTTAAAAGCATCCCTTACTGTGAATGTCACTTTGAAATTACACATAGCATTATTCTTTAAGAACACGTAAGAAGCTTTATATAGCCACATGACGTACCAAAAATTTTACCCAGATCAAATTTGGGAAAACTAGTTATAACAAATAGCAGTTAATAAAATTACTAGTTTGTGAGAATATGCAACAATTTAAAAACTCGTAGTTGTTTAGACCTGTGTGTCACTGTTGAAAATTACTATATCGTTTATATTTATTTTAGCACTTTTTAGTTAAGTATTTTTTTGTCTTTGGGCATTTTTTATGTAGTAGGCTTTAAATTCATTCCCTTTATTCTAGGATATATCAAACTTCTCATTATATACATGTGATATTCTTATGTTTGTATTTGTTGTTGATTTCTTGTAATATAAAGCAGCAAATGAAGATCCAGAGTGGATACTTGTTGAGAAAGATAGATTCCTAAACGATTATGACAAAGATTCGGATGGCAGGCTTGATCCTCAGGAGCTGTTATCCTGGGTGGTACCCAACAACCAGGGCATTGCCCAGGAGGAGGTGAGCGTTCCAGTGGCATATCTCCCTGCAGATTTCTTACTGTTGGTAGGAAAGGAAGTTCAAATTTTTAAGCCTAAGAAAGAAGCAATTAAATTATTTAGGATCCATGCATTGCTGTTTCTTAATTTAAATCTTTGAACTGTTTTAGATCATCAAGGGGACATGGAAGTTAAAATTGCATCATGTAGTAATTTGATAGGACAGTTAGAATAATAAATTTTGTATTTGCCTGTAGGGGCTCAAAATGGGTTATGTTCATTTTGCTTAACTTTGAGATATCCTGAATCAGATTTGAAAGGAGGCAGAACCCAGCGGAAATTAACAAAGGAGATAATGAGAAGCCGGAGACAGATCCAGTTACATGTGTAATGTTTTCATTTACTTAGACAATGAGCACTTGAACAGAGCAATAATCATTTGATCAGTGATTCTGTTATTGCTCACAGGCCACTTTAAAAATATGGTGCAAACAATGAATGAATAAATGTATGAATGGTTCTGGGAAATCAAATCCCCATTGAAATGTGAACATCTTGCTGAAAATATGTATTACACCTGACACATTGAATTATCTTGTGTTAAAGGCTCTTCATCTCATCGACGAAATGGATTTGAATAACGACAGGAAGCTCTCGGAGGCAGAGATTCTGGAGAACCAGGACTTGTTTCTGACCAGCGAAGCCACAGATTATGGCCGACAGCTCCACGACGAATATTTCTATCATGATGAGCTGTAATCATGAGTCCTGGCTCCTTTTATAATCTGTTACCAGTGTTACTTTTGTGATAAAATATTGAAGACGTTATTTTCCACTCTGAAGTCTTACCACAATCAGATGTATGTTAATGTAGATGATAATTCTGGCCTTTTAGGAGAAAAACAAAACCCCGACGTTTATTTCAGAAATGTTTTGGAGAAAACAATATTGTGCCGTCTGACAACAAAGTCTTTCCTATATGCTCCTCCTCTTCAGAACTGTGTTGTGGAATATGTTGAGTTCTAGTTCCATACTTGAAAAAAATGGAACATTTCAGGATGCCTGAACAATACTAAAGGAGTATGTGGCTGAGCTATACATTTTTCTTTCTTTAAATAGCATTAATTTGAGAACTGACGGGAGTACGTTGTTTTTAGATTTAGCATTTTGTTTAAAAACCTTTAAAGGAACCTGCAGAAGAATTTTTACCTCACACATAAGTTGAGGAGTTCTGCTTAATTTTAAAATGGTTCCTATCAAGGGTTTTATTGTATGAAATAGAACTTTATATTTTTGCATACTTATAGATAGTAATTATATTTAATGTGTAACGATAGCTCTATGGTGTGTGGAACTTGAGATTGTCTTGAACTCTTTTCTCTTTTGACTGATTAAAAATGAAGTGTCCTATCTTTTTCAATGTTTGTTAGTTTTCTTTAATCTTCCTAGTAATTCTTGAATTTCACGTAGATTTTGTTCTATTATACACTATCCCACCTTATCCATTCCTGTATTTTGATAGTGAGTGTTCCAGAACTCTGTTAAATTATTCTTGTTCCATACTTGTATCTTTTTTTTAAATAAAAGAATACCATAATTAAATGTATACTGGATACATTTCAGTTGCTATTGTAGCAAATATGGCTGTGCTGTTTGGGGCTAGAAATAATTGTAAGAATTACACAGGTTGAAATCACCAGTAGAGCTCAGTTTCAGTTATACTAAGTTGAAATATTTGATAAACATTTCTCTATTCCAAAATGGTCACTTGTGTGTGTGTGTGTGCGCATGTGTGTGTGTTAATCCTCACCTGAGGATATTTTTCCATTATTTTTTATGGAGAATGGAAGAGAGAAGGAAAGACAGAGTGAAACATTGATGTGAAAGAGACACATCGATGAGTTGCCTCCTGCACGTGCCCCAACCAGGACCGGCCAGGGAGAAGCCTGCAACTGAGGTACCTGCCCTTGACTGGAATCAAACCCGGGACCCTTCAGTCCGCAGTCCGACACTCTGTCTGCTGACCCAAACCAGTTCTCGAGGGCCACAATGGGTTCTTAAACTGGACCGGAGGCCGGAACAAAAGCATGGGTGGAGTGTTTGTGTGAACTAATATAAATTCAAAGTAAACATCATTACATAAAAGGGGACGGTCTTTTTTTTTTTAGTTTTATTCATTTCAAACGGGCCAGATCCGCGGGCTGTAGTTTGCCCATGGCTGGGCTAGGGCCAAAATGGTCAGTTCTGACCTTATTTAGCAATTCAACTCACTACGTTTGGGGGGAGTAAGAAAAGTGAGAAGGCGAGGAATTCATGTTTCCATAGCTCTGACCCACAAATAGTTTTCTCTCAAAATTTTTTTATTTGTGGGTGAGCATTCTGTTAATATTTCTCCTTCAATTTATGAAAAGGTGTCACAAGTAATTTGCATCATTTCAACATTGAGTTTTTGCTGAGTGTTTATATTTCCTGTCTGCTATAAAATTTTTTGTAACGGATTCAGGGTTTAACTTAGAGTGAGCCTGGTATCGGGTCTGGATCCTCATTTCACTGCCAAGTGAGCAGGAGCCTGGGAAAAGGTAATGCTGTCCTGCAGCCTCTAGTGTGCATCTTGGGTTAACACCTGAGTGACGTCTCAAGGAAAGCTATTCTCTGCTGCCATCTCGTGTGAATCTTGGGAATTGCATCTGAGGGAGATCAGCAAAAAAAGCTAATTTCTGCTGCCATCTAGTGTGCTGCTTTGGAATAACAGCTGAGTGGAGGTTACCCATTCAGAAATGACCATCCTATCTAATAAAGAGGGAATATGCTAATTGACTGTCACACCCTCAAAGATGGCGGTGCCCAGTCCCCTCAGCCCCTCCAGGGTGGCAGGCACGTGGCACGGCTGCTCCACGCACCTGTCTCCGGAGTCCCCCAGGCCCCTCAGCCCCCCAGCCTCCCAGGGCCACCTGAGGCACAGGTAACCAGGGCCGGCCGAGGCTTGTGCTGCTGGCAGTGGCAGCAGCAGAGGTGTGATGGGGCATTGCTTTCCCCTGATCACCTGGTCGCCTCCCGCCCCTGAGGGCTCCCCGACTGAGAGGGGGCAGGCCGGGCTGAGGGAGCCCCCTCCAGTGCATGAATTTCCATGCACCAGGCCTCTAGTCATTTGAATAATTTACTCTCAATCTTTCCCCTGCAAAAATGTACTTCTATACATCATGCCTTCTATTATTAAATTTATACAATTTATTTCCAGCTTGATTTGAGTTTTTAATTCTTAGAAACCTTAATTTTCCAATGCTGACCAAAAAGCATTTCTTAGATTGATGTTTATGAACACACTTTAAACATACTTTTTATTTTCAAGAAACACACCTTCAACAAAGCACATGACATGATAGTAACAGTTGCAAATCCACTTTATAGACTTTCTGCAATAAATGCTAAAAGAAGGTGAACTTCGCTGAAACCGGTTTGGCTCAGTGGATAGAGCGCCGGCCTGCAGACTGAAAGGTCCCGGGTTTGATTCCGGTCAAGGGCATGTACCTGGGTTGCAGGCACATCCCCGGTGGAAGATGTGCAGGAGGCAGCCGATCGATGTTTCTCTCTCATTGGTGTTTCTGACTATCTCTCTCCCTTCCTCTCTGTAAAAAATCAATAAAATATATATTTTTTTAAAAAAGCAGGTGAACTTAAAACTTGTATAGCCCTAGCCAGTTAGGCTCAGTGGATAGAGTGTCAGCCTGTGGACTGAAGGGTCCCAGTTTGTAGGCTCCATCCCCAGGAGGGGGCGTGCAGGAGGTAGCCAATCAGTGATTCTCATCATTGATGTTTCTATCTCTCCCTCTCCCTTCCTCTCAGAAAGCAATAAAAAAAATTTCAAAAAAGTGTAGAAATCAATGTTTCAGTATTTCATGCTATCTTAAAGTATTAGATGTTTAATAACTTTTATTATTTAATCCAGCAATGCTTTTAACGTTTTAAGTTATTACAGACTTCGGAAAATTATGGATAGGCATATATACTTACTGCTGAAAAGCTTTATCAAAAACCCTTCAGTTATATTTATTTATGGTCTTACCAGCTCTATGAGATTTTAAAGCCACTTATTATCCAAGGCATTTTTCTGATAAATGTTGTAAAAGGCAACCTGACCTTGACAACCTTTAGGAGGTTGGAGAAAAGCGGGGGTGGGGGTGGGGGGTGGGGAGGAGGGAGCTATCAGGCCTCCACAGCCATTCCCAGGTGCCTCCAGCTGCTTGGATTTGAAACTGCCACCCTCTTACCTTACAAGGGGCCAGTGGCCCCTCTCCTCGCAGCTTCTGCAGCTTGACCAAGGACATTGCCACAGCTTCCGCCCTCTAGGAGAATCTGGAGTCTTTAAAATGTTTACTTCCATGTACTTTTCTTTACATCTCACCCAGAGGCTCAGAAAGGCATGAGTTAGAGTGAGATTCCTGAGGCTCCAGTTGGGTTGAGTGAAGTAGTTGAGGATGTCCATTTACCGCAGGGATCAGACAGGTTTCGGAAGAAAGAGGTCCTGGTGAGAGAGAGCAGAGCAAGCATCTCCCCCCACCCCCCGCCCCCCACCCCCCATGTCTAATAAAATGTAATGGCTCCCCAGCCACGACAAGGGTCACCTGTGGCTCCTTCCATTGATAGGTGACGTTCTTAGTGGGTGCCAGCTGGAGCGTGGGCCCCATCAGTTCAAGGCCACTGTGTAGTTAGGTTCTTGTCCCCCAGACAGCCCCTCTTCCTCCAGGGGCCAAACTGACAGAGGGGCACAGCCCTTGGAGCGATAGAGGACTCTCAGCTGAGCTGTTTGTTGGTATGGGATGGCTTTCTTGCTCTTTCTCTGCCCCATCTCAGTTGTTAAAAACCATGAAAGTTATTTCTGCCAGTTGCTCAGTGGGGGTCTGGGGTCCCAAGCCTAGTTTTTATCATTTTCATTTGATGTTTGGGGCTAGCTGTTGGGTAAAACGCATCCCCAAAGTGCTCGGTCCTTAACAGACCAGAACAACTCATTTAACAGGCTCTCTATTTATCACTTTCCTTACAGGTAACATGAAGCTTTGGGTGACAATGGGCTCCACTCCTGATGGTGGCAGGACTATAAGTGTTTGCACTTCTGCCAACAGGGACCTGCAGTTTTGTAGCAAAGGAAAGGTTAAGGGGCAGCAGCTGCTCTTTGCGAAGGAGGCGGTGAGCCGAGAAAAAGGCAAAATCGGGGGTTTCTCATGGTTCCAGGGGCCTGGAGGTGGAGGCATAAAGGATGAGCCGGGGGAGCAGAGGTCAGGGTGGTGGTGGAGCTCAGGCCTGAGCCTAGGGAATATCGGCCCATTTGCAGAGGTGGCGGCAGCATCGATCCAATTGGAGAAGGTGCTGTAATGAAGGGGCAGCGATGACTCCCAGGGCTGGGATCGTTCTCAGGGGGAGGCTGAGATGAGCTTTTGCTCTTGTCCCACTGCCCCGCCCTCCCGCTCTGGCCTCCAGGGGCCCCTCTGGCTCCCTCTGCCCTCCTCTAGCCTCACTCAGAGCCGCTCCGGCCGCCCCTGGCCTCCTCTCTGGCCCTGGTTCCACACACTGACCGGCAGGTGCTGCAGAAATGAGGAGAGTTGGGTGGTGGAACTACAGGTGTGACTGCATCGCTGTGTGGATGTTGCTCTGGACACAGGAACTGTTTCTTCTTACCAAGAAGTATTTTCTGATTATTTGATCGTGAGCATGGATTATCTTATCTGTGGGTGTAGAATCAGGCCCCTCCAAGGCAGGGATGGTGACTGTTGTAGCAAAGGTTGGGAGTAGACTGTTTCTAACTCTGTGGAGGTGAGTAGGAAATATCTATTTGAGATGTGAACACACATGACATTGGCAGGGCCTGTGTCTACAGGAGATAACCCCAAAGAGATGCTTATGCCTTTTTGGCAAATGCCTGTGTGTACGAGAGACTGGTAACAAGCAGAATGTCCCCACTGTGCAGACAAGGAGCTCTGTGACCCCAGGATGCTCTGCTGCCTCTGAGAAGAATTAGGCCCATTTGTAAGATGCACTCTCCACAAGCGTCACACTGGGAAAAAAGGCATCTATAGCTTCAAGCTGTAAATTTATTTTCTTTGTCTTTTTTTTTTTTTTTTTTACTGATAACCAATCACTTCAATTAATTTTAGGAAATAACATACCCTTTAGACCCATGGATGATACTAAATTATATATCCATATGGTATTTTAGCAAAAACAGGTTCTAAAAATCATACAACCATATAGAGTAATGATATACATATCAAGATTATGTTTCAAAATGTCTAAAACAAAATAAAATAAAATGTCGGTCATGGTTCTCATTCACTGTCTTGGTGAACAACAACAAGAAAAAACACCACCAAATATCCCAATATTTACAGACATAGGTGTTTTCAAAAGGTTTTTTTCTGACTTTAGCAAAGAGAGCCCATCCAAATTTTATTCATTTGATTTAACTCTAATACATGTTAATATTATTTCTCCTACTGCAGCAAGTTCTCACTTTCTCAAGGCCTTTTCTTCAATTTTTCTAGAAATAAAATATGTCATTTCCAACCATCAAATTAAGATGTCATCCTCAGAGACATTATGTACCAGGTTGGTATATCCACATAGCTGCTTTCCATATTTCAGGCTAAGCAAAGACATGCATTTAGAGCTGTACTAATGTTATGAAAGCAAAAGACAATCCAACTGAATATCAAGAGAAATTATGACCTTTCTACGCAGTGCTTGATGCTGAAAACAGTGATTTGGACATATTGATTTTTATTCAAATACCATTCTGTTCACTTGTGGTCCAAGAACATTCAAATCATAAACCAAATGCCCTGGCTGGTTTGGCTCAGTGGATAGAGCGTCGGCCTGTGGACTGAAGGGTATCATGTTCGATTCCAGTCAAGGGCACAGGCCTGGGTTACGGGTTTGATCACCCATGGGGGGGGACGTGCTGGAGGCAGCTGATCGATGACTCTTTGTCATCATTGATGTTTCTACCTCTCTCTCCCTCTCCCTCCTTCTCTGAAATCAATGAAAATACATATTTTTTTAAAAAAAAGAAACAGTTGTTAAAAATTGGTCTTCAAAAAAAAAAAAAAATTGGTCTTCAAACATTATAACTAACTAGTAGCCCGATGCACGAAATTCCTGCACCAGGGTCGGGGGGGGGGGG
>JAWPEG010000013.1:9581420-9618515 GCA_035771395.1 Myotis vivesi | reverse complement strand
ACTCACACCAACAAACGGGACCCAAGCCTCACCCGCCGCACCTAGGACCCCAACACTCCTCCGGGACACTATGGCACCTCCCGCATCACACCTGGGGGGGAGGACTCTCCTCACATCCTGCAAGCGCACACAACCTCACTCTCAGCCTCCCACACAGCCAGCGCTCTAACCATGGAGCCATCAGGGCCATGGACCTTGCTTGCACCCACATACCCAGGAAGGCCTGCAAAGGAAGCAGATCATGGATGCTTCTCTCTCATCCATGTTGACGACTCTCTACCCCACTCCCTTCCTCTAGGTGAAAAATCGACCCAATATGCTTTTTAAAAAATCGGAAACTTCCAATCTCTCTCCACCCTCTTCTTCAAAGGCTGCAACACACAAAAGGACAACACGGATACGTACATCAAAACATACAGGAGATCTCACTGTTTTCAAGATCTCAATGACCGACAATTCACGGCATGAAAAATACAACATCGAAACAGCAGCCAAAGAGCACACTCTGACGACCACAAACCAAGCATGGAGGTACAACAGGAAGACGAGGGCATGAGCACGGGTCCTGTCAGGCTACACATTCACAGGCACATGGAAAAACCTGCAACAGGGGGGAAAATGCCACACCTGCCATGTTCACGGTCACACTGCTTCACTCAACAATTTCAGGACCATTCCTTCCTTGGCAAATCAAAGGGAAGCTTCACTGGGCCATTCAAGGAACACCTTCTGCCTCTGCCGGGATGCTCACCTGCCACCTAAGGCCATGGCACCCTCACCAAAAAACACAAACACATGGCACCCATGCTCTCCAGGGCAGCCATCGCGTCAGCCCTGCATGCAATCAACTTCAGCCTCTGGGTCTGCACCACTGCCTTCCCAGCATTCACACACTGCTGCACTCACATGGCCTGCAACCTGACAATACATCTTCCTTGCTATCTGTTTCAATGCACAGTGCTGACGGCTTCTCACAGGCTGATGCTCGACCATTGACAAACACCCACCCGCTATTGCTTCTCTTCACTTTTACAAGGGTCCATTTCAAAACGTTCCCACGCACCCGGACTACAAATACACATCTTCTCCTGCGCCTCTGGCCACCCCTTGCTACACGCCTTTGCCCATCCTAAAGGAAACTTTGAGATGCACAAACCCGTGCTGATTCATTCACCAACTTCCTCAAGCCAGCACACTTCCAAAGCCAAACTCAGTAACTGGGTGTCAAATACACTCAGGAAACACAACACATCTTTCACCATCACGACATCGGGGCATCCTACCTCTTCTTCTTTTCACTAGGTTTGGGACATGGATGCTACAAAAAATGGCTACGATCACTACATTGGGTCTTTCCGTCTCTAAAACACTCATTCCCAATGGGCATACACCCCTGGGAATGGAAACATGGACAACAGCAGGACACTATTACGAAACTGCCTCATCAGGAACATCGACAAGAGCCCTTGTGTCTCTGTCTGTCCATGCTGCTGCCTGACAGAACGCCACGTGCAAACACCTGGGCCTGTTTCAAAACAAGGGGGAGCCAACTCCAAATGAACGACCAAGCTTTGCAGACCTCATGCTCTCTCATACACGTCCCTCTCACCCAGGATCTCATGCCACTCACTGGCCACTGACACAACAACAGCACCTTTGCAGGCTGGGCAACAAACGGGGCATGCACTCACCTGCTCTGAAACACAAACATCTCCTCTTTGCCACAATGTCCCCTCAAAAACATCATCGCCCTCTCCACTCTCTTGGGCACTTCAGCATTCCCCACAACTGTCTTACAGCTGATCCCAGCACTCGCAGGTCTTCGGACCAGCCGCTTCTGGGGAGGGTTTATTTACACATGGCAAAGGAAATGGCAGCAAGTGTGATGTGGAACACTCCTATGCACAGAGTCCTGGAAAAAACGATGCCATTGCCATGTCAACAATGGGAACCTCCTTCCCTACAGTGATTGAGGACTTGGCGTGGGGGGGGGGGGGGGACTGAACATCTCAGAACCAAACGTTCAGCCACAGCTTCACACTCGCCTTTTCCCACATCGACCCAATCGTGACACAGAACCTCAGGAACAGGGGAAATCGGCCCCTTGGAATACTCTTGTCTGCGGGTCTCAGCTGACTCGGGAAGAATCATGAGATCCTGTGCAAGAGGGATGTGTATCAGAGACCATCAGCTATGCAGATCTTGGTCCTTCCTTTGGACTCGGCTCCCCCTGGTCTGGAAGCAGGTCCAAGTGTTTGCACCTGGATTGATCTCAGCAGCAGCCCAGACACACAGACAGACGATCGGACAGAGACACAAGGGCTCTTGTCAAAGTTCCTGATCACAAAGTTTGCTAATAGACTAATGCTCTTGTCCATATTTCAATTCGAAGGAGCGTATGCCCATTCGGAATGACTGTTTTAGAGACAGAAAGACCCAATGTTGTGAATGTACCCATTTTTTCCAGCATCCATGTCCCAAACACAGTGAAAACAAGAAGACCTAGGATGCCCTCATGTTCTGATCGTGAAAGATGTCTTGTGTTTCCTCACTTTATTTCACACACTGTGCAGGTGGTCTGCAGGTGAATGGTGACGCAGAGATGACATCGGCAAGCAGCATTCACTTTTAGAGAAGCAGAGGGCTACTGCTCGCTCCTGCAAGTAGCAAAACCTCCAAAATTCTCATGGCTTTTATTGGGGAGTTCAGCAAGTGACAATGATGAACAGGCATGCCTAGGACATCATGTGAGCTAAGTTATACATTAAAACAGGGGTCGGTCCTCAAACGACGGCCCACAGGCCACATGCGGCCAGCAGAAAACATTTATCCGGCCCGATGGGTGTTTTAGCCGCCGCTGCCTGTTGCTTAGCAGCCGACTCTCGCCCCGAGCCCACAGTGCACATGTGTGGAATGTGCGCCGCAATCTCCGACTCCCCTCCTTCTCTCTGTCTCTTGACTCCTCCTCTCAGTCTCCGGTGTGATCGGATGAGTCACAAGCTTGTCTGTGGAGAGCCTGCTGCAGTCTGAGGACCAAGGTAAGAACAAGTTAGGATTTTTTTTTTTTTGAAGTTAGGAGCCATATATATTTTTTTATTTTGCAATCAGTAGGGCCTTTTTTTGAAGTTAGGAGAGCCCTTTTTTTTGAAGTTGAATGCTCTGCTCATCATGGTGCCTTTCTTGGCGCATATGGTGCTTTTTCACACCCTCCAACTCTTTTCCTTCTTTGTACTTTTTTCGTCTGCATGTTTTGCTTAATTCTTTACAGAGGAGATGTTTTCACCAGTCATTTTCTTAGAGAGCATGGAAGGGAGGGAGCGGGAGGAGAGAGAGAAAAAAACAAGCAAACATGAGTATACAACAGACACATGCATCTTTGGCTCCCACAGGAGCCCAGACCGGGGCAGGTGATGAAACATGCATCCCAGGTATGTGCTCTGGACCAGGAATCCTGCCAGCGACCCTTCCCTGGCCATCCGAACGTATAACCGCCGAGCAACACTGGCCAGGGCCTATTCCTTCCGCTTAGCACATGACAACACATGTCACTCTTTCTTCTTGCACAAGGAACGCAGCCAATCGATGATCATCACTCATCATTCATGCTTCTCTCTTCCTTTCGGAAATAGGACAAATAAATATTGCTCAAGAACGCACTGTAGCCCTGACCGCTGTTGCTCAGTGGGTAGAGCGACGGCCTGCAAACTAAAAGGTCCCTAGTTCGATTGCCAATCAGGGAACATGCCCTGCTTGTGGGCTCGATCCCCAGTGGGGGGAGGGGTACAGGAGGAAGCTGACCCATGATTCTCTCTCATAATTGATGTTTCCATTTCTCTCCCTCCCTCCCTCCCTCCCTCCCTTCCTCTACCTTCATCTCTGAAATCAATAAAAAATAGTTTTTAAAAATTCACTATATTTCCACAAAAAACTTTACATGGAATTTTTTTCTCGTGATAATAACACATTCCCATGATAACACTGCATCTGGAGGTAACATCAACAATCACAGCCTCCCTGCTACTGATGGCATCAATACTAGCAGCCTACAGGGGACGGACTGCCTCAGGAATGCCCACCTCTAGGCTACTCATTACATCCATTATTGCAACCGCAAGGGGACTGGCTGCCTCAGTCAACGAGGCCTCTCCAGGGGCCGCTGAGTCGAGCGGGAATAATGCCTTCTCCCGATACCCCTGCACCTCGCTGCACACAATGGCTGCCTCCATAATGGGGTCATCCAAGGGACTGCCTGCCGCAATCACAACGGCCTCCGGCTGACTGGCTGCTTCAGGAAAGGTAAACTGTCCGATACTGGCTGCCTTGTTAATGGCGGCCTCCCCAGGACTGACTGCTTAAATCATAGCAGCCTCTAGGTTACACACTGACACAGTGAATGCACAGCTTCCCCGTGTCACGGCAGCAGCCAAGGCCTCCCTTTCCAGGGCTGGGACCGGAAAGGGTTCAAAATCCAGACCCGTGACTTCAGTCCATCCAGGGAAAAAATAATGGCACCCTGGACAGCATCCATCATTTCCTAGGGTTTTCTGTGGTCTTTGTTGGTTGCTTTCTTTGTATTTTCGTAAAAATATTTTTATTGATTTTTTTTTAAAAGAGAGAATCTTTTTTTTAAATATATTTTATTGATTTTTTACAGAGAGGAAGGGAGACGGATAGAGAGCTAGAAACATCGATTAGCTGCCTCCTGCACATCCCCCACCGGGGATGTGCCCGCAACACAGGTACATGCCCTTGACCGGAATCGAACCCGGGACCTTTCAGTCCGCAGGCCGACGCTCTATCCACTGAGCCAAAACCGGTTTTGGCTTTTTTATTGATTTTTTGACAGACAGGAAGGGAGAGGGATACAGAGAGAAACATCCATCAGCTGCCTCCTGCACACCCTCTACTGGGGATGTGACCTCAACCAAGGTATATGCCCTTCACTGGAATCGTCCGCAGGCTGATGCTCTAACCACTCAGACAAAACAGTCAGGGCTGTCTGTGTTTTTTTGGGATACAAGTCTTCATCAAATTCAAAGAACTTTAGCTAACATTTCAGCACCACGGACAGAAGATGGAGGTGGTATTCTTTACAGGGCCACAAGAGGACACCAGAGGATACTTTTCGCAAAGGAATTGGCTGACAGATTCTTTAAAGGTTTCGGTCATAAGTATTTAAGTGCATAGATGTAATACTTAACTTAAACAACTGGGAAACAGTCCCCTAGAAACTGGTAACCAGGAACATAGAAACCAATAACCATTAGACTAATAAACACTATCAAGCAACCTAGTAGCTAATAACTAGGAAATTAGTACCTAGTAACTGGCAACTAGGAAACTTTGGAACCTAGTGACCTGGAAACCATTACCTGCTAATTACTGACCTAAAACTAGTAAGTAGTCATCCTTAACCTAGTGGACTGCTTACCAGTACACCGGTAACTAGGAACCAGTAACCTCGTAACTAGCAACCAGTGACCTCAGTAAAGGCGACCTGTCCATCCTCGCTGCATCATTCTTGGAGGACAGGCAGTACAAGAGGCCTAGAGGGTAATAAATGCCTCCACAACGACGAACCCCCCCAAAGTCCCCTGCACTCCAGAGACATGCCCACGCTGTATCAACTTCCTGCCTCAGTAATGGCGGACTCCAAAGTATGATGCACCTACGTAGCCGCGCACTCTCGCGACGTCGCCTGCTCTCGCGGTACTTCACACCCAAGCTGTACGGACTTCCGGCCTCAGCAATGGCGGCTTCCGGCCCAGGCCTGCCTCACTCATGGCGGCCGCCACCGGACGGAAGGTTGCACTCATAGCGGACTCCAGGGCACACGGACGGCAGCCTGCACCATATTACCTGCTCCAGTATACCCTGCTGCAGCCCGCAGGCTGCCTCAGTAAGCGCCACCTGTCCCGTACGGGCCGCCTCGGTTCCGGAAGCATTGCCGTACGGACGGACTCAGTCATGGCGGACTCCAAAGTATGCTGCACCTACGGAACGTCGTACTCTCGCGACGTCGCCTGGTCTCGCGGAACTATACAGCCTCGCCGTACGGACTTCCTGCCTCACGAATGGCGGCCGCCACCATACGGAATACCGCACTCGAAGAGGACTCCAGGTCACACAGACCGCAGCCTACAGCGAACTCGCTGCCTCAGTAGACGGCGCTGCAGCCTTCAAGCTGTCTCAGTAAACGCCACCTGCCCCGTACGGGCCACCTCGATCCCGGAGGCACCGCTGTACGGACGGACTCAGTAATGGCGGCCTCCAGGATACCGAATACCTCTGTAGAGGTGGAGTCTCGCAAGGTCGCTTAGTCTCGCGATACCTCACACCTCTCTGTATGGACTGCCTGACTCAGGAATGGCAGCAGCCAGGGCATTGTCTGACTTAGGAATGGAGACCCCCAGGGTACTGAATCCTGCAAATACCGCCGACTCTAGGTCTGGCTGTATCAAATTCGGCGGCCTCCAAGGTACTGGGTGCATCAATAACGGCAGCCTCTAGGTTTCGGACTGACAGCGTGAAGGCACCAGTTCACCATGTCAGTGCAGCAGCCAAAGCCTCCCTTTCCAAGGCTGGAACGGGAAGAGGTGCAAAAGCCACACCCGTGACTTCAGTCCATCCAGGGACGGAATGATTGCAGCCCTGTACAGGCTCGATGATTTTGTGTGTGTTGTTTTTTGTTTGTTTTTTTCTGGGTATAATTTTTCGTCTTGTTCACAGGGCATTAGCTGGGATTTCAGCACCACGGACAGAAGCACGGGGTGTTATTCCTTGAATGGCCACAGGAGGGCAGCAGAGGATAGTTTTTGCTCAGAAATTGGCTAACAGCATCCTTTGAGGTTTGGGTAATAAGTACATAGATGCATAGACGTGTACAGTATAAGCAGTAACTTGCTTGAAGGAGAAATAAAACCGTTTATCCCATAAAACAAGAGTATAAGTCTGCTCTAGGATTACATTCTGCTCAATCTCAAAATAAGGAATCCTTGTGCTTAGCACATTTCTACAGGACTATTTCATCTTTCATTCTGAAAGAGACAGGCATAGGTATCAAGTTACAAGAACAGGTTTCAAACCCACTGTGCTAAGGCAACAAACCATTAACTAGAATTTTTTATTCAGAAAAAAAATGTGTTTACAACAAATTCACTAGGTGAAGAAAATACTCAGGAATAATGACCTTAATGTCACTCAAGTAACTTGAAAAAATACGAAGCAATGTTGCAATTTACTAGAATCCTGAAAAGGATGACTCATTTGGATGCTTCTGAAATACTATCAGACAAATTCATATTTTGCCACCCAAATTCATCTTTTGGTAGCCAATTCACCATTTCCAAAACAAATTCACCTTTTACAGTTAAAATTCACCTTTTCCAAAGCAAATACACCTTTTGCAGAGGAAATCCCCCTTCTGCAAAGCTAATTCAACTTTTGCAAAGCAAATCCTCCATGTCCACAGAAAATTCACCTTTTCCACTTCTGACCCTGACCATGAACCCTCACCCTAAAACCCTAACACCAAACCCAGCCCTAGCCCCAGCCATAGCTTTGAACTCTAACCCTTGACCAAGCTAAAATTTATATATATATATTTTTAAATATATTTTTTATTGATTTTTTACAGAGAGGAAGGGAGAGAGATAGAGAGTTAGAAACATCGATGACAGAGAAACATCGATCAGCTGCCTCCTGCACATTTCCTACTGGGAGATGTGCCCACAACCCAGGTACATGCCCTTGACCAGAATCGAACCTGGGACCTTTCAGTCTGCAGGCCGACGCTCTATCCACTGAGCCAAACCGGTTTCGGCTAAAATTTATATTTTTAAAAGTGAATAGAATCCGTACCTAGTGTTGTTCACTGGTTAGAGCATTTGCTTGCCAAGCATACACTCACCACTCTAGTTGAAAACGGCACCAATGAACATATGAGGTAGGGTGGGTGGGTCACCATAAGGGGAACCTCAGTGCATCAGTCTACAGGGGCCTCCCTTTTAAGACCTTGGGCGGGAGGAGGTGAAGAACACAGGGCCGTGACTACAGAACGATTGCCGCCCTGGACAGCTTCGATGATTTTGTGCTGGTGTTTTTTATGGGTAGAATTTTGGGTCGTGTTCACAGGGCTTTGCCTGGATTGCAGCACCATGGACAGAGACACACGTTGTTATTCCTTGAATGGCCACAGGAGGGCACCAGAGGATTATTTTTGCGCAGGAATTGGCTGACGGCATCCTTTAAGGACTAGCATAATAAATATATAAATTCACAGACCTGTACAGTATAATCAGTAACTTACTTGAAGGAGAAATATAAGCGTTTATCCTATAAAACCAGAGTATAAGTCTGCTCTATGATTNGGACTCAGTCATGGCGGACTCCAACGTATGCTGCACCTACGTAGCCCCGCACTCTCGCGACGTCGCCCGGTCTCGCGGTACTTGACACCCAAGCTGTACGGACTTCCGGCCTCAGCAATGGCGGCTTCCGGCCCGGCCTGCCTCACTCATGGCGGCCGCCACCGGACGGAAGGCCGCACTCATAGCGGACTCCAGGACATACGGAAGGCGGCCTGCACTCATATTCCCTGCTTCAGTATACGCCGCTGCAGCCCGCTGGCTGCCTCAGTAAGCGCCACCTGCCCCGTACGGGCCGCCTCGGTTCCGGAAGCATTGCCGTACGGACGGACTCAGTCATGGCGGACTCCAGCCTTCAGAGCACTGCAATAATAGCTGACTTCGGGTTACAAGATGGTGGTTCCAAGGTACTGACCACCGCAGTGACGGCAGCCTCTAGGTTTCGGACTGACATGGTAAACGCACAGGTTCCCCAAGTCAATGCAGCAGCCAACGCCTTCCTTTCTAGGCTGTGGCGGAAAGAGGTGCAAAATCTAGACCCGTGACTTCAGTCCATCCAGAGACGACGTGATTGCCGCCCTGGACAGCCTTGATATTTTGTGGGGGGCGGGGTTGTTCTTGTTTTTGTTTGTTTTTTCTCGGTAGAATCTTTTGTCTTGTTCAAACGGCAATAGCTGGGATTTCAGCACCACGGACAGAAGCACAAAGTGTTATTCCTTGAATGTCCACAAGATGGTAGCAGAGGATCGTTTTTGCATAGGAATTGGCTGACAGTCTTGTGGTTTGTGTAATAAGGACATAGATGCAGAGACATGTACAGTATGATCGGCATATTACTTGAAGGATAAATGAAACCAACCGTTTGTCCTATAAAACCAGAGTATATCTCTTCTCTAAACTATTCTAGAATCTTTTATTCAGAAAAAAATGTGTTCACAAGTAATTTCCTGGGAAAAGAAAATACTCTATTGAGGAGGGATGTGACAAGGTGTATGTAGAGAGAGAGGATGACGACGACAGTGTGTGGGATGGGTTTGAGCAGAGGAGTAATTCTCCGTGAATCTCTTGTGCAGGAAAACACAACAGGCATGGAAGAACTTTCTACAAGGCAAGCTCTGCCAGAACAAGGCCGGCCCCACACGCTGTGTACTGTCACTGTACACTGTGTGGGACCTGTGCGCTCTTTATTTGAAGAAAGGCATGTGTGTGTGATTGGCTACACTCCATGCAGACTTCCATCATCAGTGGAAAATACGGATTTCAAGTTACTTAATTGCAAGACCAGACTCAATGGTATACATTGAGTCAGCTGGAGCCCTTGGTCAGTTTAATCTCTTAGAGGCTCTTTGGTTACCATCTTAAAAAAAATATTCTTCCAATGCAGCAGTATAGAAGTCTTTTCAGTCTGAAAGCGGGTAGTGTATGCTGTTGTTCCGTGAATGGCCACACGATGGCAGCAGAGTATCGTTTTGCTCAATAATGGGTTGACAGCTTCCTTTGAGGTCTAATGTAGTAAGTATATCGTCCCATGGACCTATACAGTATAATCAGTAACTTACTTGAAGCAAAATAAAAGCGTTTATCCTATAACATAATTGCATAAGTCTGCTCTATGTTTACATTCTCTTAAGTCACAAAATAAGAGATGCTTGTTCTTAGCACATTTCTACAGGATTATCTTATCTTACAGACAGGCATAGGTATCAAGCAGAACTCTTTGAGTTGCAAGAACACGTTCCAAAAGCACTGTCATTTTGCCTTTACTGGTTTGGCTCAGTGGATAGAGCATCAATCCTATGGACTGAAGGGTCCCTGGTTTGATTCCGGTCACAGACACATGCCTGGGTTGCAGGTTAGGTCACCAGTAGGGGCCTGCAGAAGGCAGCCTATGGATGATTCTCTCTCTCATCATTGATGTTTCTATCTCTCTCTCCCTCTCCCTTCCTCTCTGAAATAATAAAAAAATATATTTCTCTCTCTCTCTCTCTCTCTCTCTCTCTCTATATATATATATATATATATATATATATATATATACTGTTTCAACACCAAAGTATTAACTGGAATTTTTTGTTCGGAAAAAAATATGTTTACAACTAATTTACTAACAGAAAAAAGTACTCAGTAATAATAACTTCATTTCACAGAAGTAACTTGAAAAAATAGGACGCAATATTGGAATTTACTAAGATACTGGAAGGGGAGACTCATTTTGATGCTGCTGAAATTCAATCAAACAGCCACCACGGACCTCAGCATTGACGTGTCCGCGATGGTGTAGGCATCTGAGTCGCTAACCATGTTCATGGTCACTGACTCCTGAACCGTCTGCTCCACCAGTCAGAGGCCTGCAGATATTCACTCTAACCTCCCTAATTCGCTCTTTTCGATCTCTCTGTGTCTCGCGGTACTAACACGTAGTCATGATACCCATGTGTCTCGTGGTACCCTCAATAATGACAGCATCTCCAGTACTGATTGTCTCCATAATGGCTGGCTGCCTCAATAACGTCCGCCTACAGGATACTGATTGTGTCAATCATGACGGTGGCAGGGCTCTGCCACTGCGCCTGCGTGGGAAACCAGCGTCGCTCTCAAAAACAGTAACCCCACCCGCGTTGCTAAGCAATAATGAGACAGCAAATGCTAGGGGAACTGGCGTGCCCTCTAGTGGTGGGAAGGCGCAGGCGCAGGCACAGGCAGGGGCCAGGGCTCCTGTGCAGGCTGGGAGCTGTGGATGGACGGAGGAAAGGAAAGATGGACAGGAGAAAGGAAGGAGAAAAAAGAAAGGAAGAAGGAAGGAAGAGTGAACAGATAAATAGTTGGGGCTCCCAAGAGTGAAGGAAACTTGGGCTGGGCAGGCTGACAAAGCAAGATCAGATGCTCAGCGACAGTAACCCTCCTGAGACTGTCCCAAAGGGGGACTGGCTTTTTTTTTTTTTAAATTGTTGTAGAGAGGAAGGGAGAGAGGGAGAGAGCTCTTCTAAGTTTTGATAGGTCGTATTTTCATTTTCACTTGTTTTAAGGTACTTTATAATTTCCTTTTTTTTCTTTGACTCATTGGTTGTTTAAGAGTGTGATTTTTAGTTCCACATATTTGTGATTTTCCCCTCACAATCAAACCCTCACTTTTAGGGTCAAATGACTTATAACCAAATATGGAAAATGTTAGGTCTGATCAAATAATTGAATCGATACCCACTCTCCTGGGAACTGAATTTTGGGACACTTCACAATGGACATTCCACTTGCTTAGACCATTCTCTCTCCCCTCTGGAGTTTCCCAGAATCCGGATCTGCCCAGAGAATTATCCGCCCAGAAAAAGCCTGCCTGGAGTCCTTTAAAAACCTGTGGCTCCCCATCTTTGGGTGCAGGAGCCATGTGGGCCTCCTGCGTTCCTCCTTTGCGACCTTAACAGAAATAGAGTACGTGAACTTTAAACAAATTTGGGATCTGATCATTCGAACATGCCTGCCGTATCCGAGTGTGGTTCTAATGCTTGCTCTGTCCTTTCAAACTGTTTTTTGCCTTTTGGTGTGGCTTGTAATATTTACAGAAAGCTATTTCAGTCCTGGGTGAAAGAATTCGTGGTAATTGTTCTGCATCGATGAGGCGGTAAGGTGGGGGGGGGGAGCACTTCTTAGTCCATGATCTTTGGATTCGACGCCCTCACTCCACTCAGCCTTTCACTCGATGTGTAGCTTCATGGGCATCTGAGAGTTTTTTGTGTCCTGTTCAGAGTCAGGCTTTCCTCTCTCAGCCATTCCCACAAGCCTGGCCACGCGCGTCCCGGCTCAGAAGGGGGTGGTTGGAGCTGGGTGATAACGGCAGGGACCCGTGTGGGTCTCTGGCGGCGGGGGCTGGTCGATCCAAGGGCCCGCCGCCGACCGCCTGTGGCCGTGGCACGCAGGTGTGCGCTCTCTCGGGGTCCTCCAAAGTCCCTTCCGCAGCTCATCACACGCACCTCCCGACCCCGTAGAGGCTCGGGTCAGGGGGCGGCCCCCTAAACCTGCATCCTTCCCGGGGGCACTTTCGCCAATGGGAACGGAACGCGTTCCCTTCCAGCCCTGGCGCAGGGCGCGGCGCTGGGCGGGAGGGAGGAGCGCCAGGAGGAAGGGGCCGAGCCGGGAGAGCCCCCGCCCCGGGAGGATGAGGCGGAGGCGGGTGTTTCCTGGCGCATTCCCGGCCCGCCCGAGTGACTCACTCCGGCTGGAAACTCCCAGGCCCGCCCGGGACCCCCCAGCCGCCGCCGCTGCGGACCCAGGTTAGCGCCGATGCCGCCCCGCCTCGCGGCCCTGCGGGTTCCAGGCCGCCCTGGGAACTGGGACAGGCGCCCCGCCAGCGGCCAGGACTTGGCCTCCGGCGACGCGGCCTCCCCCGCCGCACGGCCTGGGGGACCCGCCCTGGATCCGGCGATCGCGCGGCCGCGCGCGGCGGAGCTCCCGCGGGGAGGGGGTGTCCGCGTGTCGCGGCGATTGTTGGGGAGAAGGGAGCGGGCAGCTAGCACTCGGAGGGCAGAGGGCGACTCCGGCCCAGCGGAAGCGCGATGCGGGCTCCGGGGTGACCTGGGCTTTGTTGCGCGCGGGGATGGGGTGCGGGGTTCGGGGTGAGCCCGGGGTGCGTGCGGCGCTCGCAGGGGAGGGGGGGGGAGAGAAGTGGAGAGCGACTGGGAAACGGGCTTGGGGAGCGTTTTGTAGGCCGAATGGCGTCCGGGCCTCCTCTCCCGCGTTGTCCAAAGGGCACGGGCCGCAGGGCGGGTCCCCCCCCCGGAACCGCAGGACCCGGGCGCCGGGGGGGGGGCGTCCGAGACTCAGTGGCGGTTGCTTTCCAGCGGGCAGGCCCCAGGGCCCGGGACAGAGTCTCGCTGCGGCCTCGCGAGCCCGGTGGCTTGTCTGGCCCATTTCCTAACGCGACTGCCTGATGGATCCGTGATTGGAGCCGCAGATACTGGAGCTCAGGTCGCTGGTCTTGGCCACTCGTCGCCCCCCCCCCCCCCCGGAGCAGCGCGGTCCTGTCCAGGCGCGCGGCCCGGGAAGGGGCCCCCGTGTCTGCAGGTCGTTAGTGGCTTCGGTGTGGAGAGCAGATCTGCAGGCAGGACGGAGCCCAAAGAAAGAGTCTGTTTTCAGTCACGTGGACCCGGGCCGGTCTACGTTAGCAGGAGTCCATCTCTCCCCCCGGGGCTGGGGCGGGGTGAGGGGGTGTTGGCCTCAGCTCCGGTCGTGCGGAGACTGGGGAGTTGCGGTGGGAAACGCTTTCTGAGCTCACGCATCTGTTTGTGCTGACAGACCGCTCGCTGAAGGAAATTCACTCCCCAAGTGATTTGTGTGTGTGTGTGTGTGTGTGTGTGTTTGTTTATTTGAATTAAAAACATTTACATATAGTCAAACTCACTTTTGGGTGTACATTTCAGCGAGTTTTGTCAAATGCGTAGTCTTGTGACCAGCCCAACATCAAAATGCAGAACAGCGCCATCACCCCAAGTTCCTTCCTGCTGTCTCTTCGTCGGCATCCCCGCCCCCGTTTCTAACTCCCCCAACCGCTGAGTTGTTCCCCATTCCTAGTTTTGAATGTCCTATTTGGTCTTCGGTCTGGCTTAGTTCTCGGAGCACCGTGCATTCAGGACTCTTCCATTTTGCCGCTGAGGGTACAGACATACAGGTCAGAAAAGTGTGTCTCTAGGTTGCAACCTGAAAGATTCAAATCCTATTTTTAAGTCATGAGAAAAATTTCAGAACTCCAGCTCATCAGAAAATGTACACAGTACAGAACCTCAGCAAAATTCCTTCAGGAGTGCCGTCATGCCTGCTCTGTGCACACACACACCAGTAGTTTCATTTTTGTGTGTTATTTTGGTAACGAGGTTATAGTGCATATGTCCTCATGCCTTTTCACTTGGTCATCCTGGCTCACTCCAAGATCTTGGAGATCTTTCCACAATGGCGTATTCTTGGAAGGCACCGGGCTTGCTCGGGCACCACTCCGGGCGCACCCATTTGTGGGATCCCCTGTGGGCCCGAGTTCCCTCTGCCCTCTCGCTGTGTGACTGTCTCTGTCCTGGCTTTTGATCTGGCTTCACCCACACCAGCTTCTAGAGAAGTCAGGACTGCACAGGCCTCATGCTGGGAGGTTGGTGGGTAGGTGCTCTCTAAGATGGGACCTCCATGTGAGAGCGCCCGGCCGGGCTGGTGTGGCTCATTGGTTGAGCATCGACCTGTGAACCAGGAGGCTACTCGCTTGGAGGCTCCTTGCATGCACACTGGGCTCCGCGCTGTCTCTGCAGGGCATTGGCCGAGTCCACGGGCACTGCTCTCACTGCGCAGTGTGGAACAGGAAGTTGTGATGATAGGAGGAAGTTGGTAATGAAAGGAAAAACGCTGTATTTTCCCCACAAAATACCAGGTAGATTGAAAATTATTTGCTACATTTTAAGTTGGAAGCATGCGGAACTGATCAGCAGTTGTCGGGAGTATCTGTGAATGCCAGTGAGGTCCCTGTGGTCCCGCTGCGTTCCTTGCCTGGGCTCCTGCTGATTCACCATCAGTGACGAGAATGTTTGCAGGCTCCTGCTCCTGCGGGCTTCCTTCTCCTTTCTGTCTCAGTGTCTGCTTGGTGTGGTTGGCCGGCTCTTGTTAGATGCATCCACACTGAGCACTGCCAGCGGCCAGGGATCTGATCAGTCATAGCCACCTAAGTAAGCCGCCATGAACAGAGCTGCCCCGGGGTCCCGTTCGGGCCGGAGAAGCATTCAGCGGGAGGCAGGCTGCAGTTGCCGAGTCCTGTCCCGTGGAGATGGCACTCGTGTTGAGATACCATCCAGCTCTGCGTCTGTGCTGTTCCACGCAGCCTTGGGGCTGTGCTCTGCTGACAGTGCCCTCCCTGTGGCACCTTCACCCCAACCCTCATCTTCGCAGTCGCTGTCGGCTGACCTGTGCCAGGAGGCCTAGTGTGTCACCTGCTGGCAGCAATGTCTGACCCTCCCACCAAAGAGCCTCTGAAGACAGTGGCCCCAGGTGGGAAGGGGGCCAGGAAGTGAGACCATGTGAGGTGGCCCATGTGCCCGCATCCTGCCACTCCTGGAGGCCAGCACGGCTGCATGGTGATGCCCTTGCTGGTGAGCCCTGACCAGGAGAGTCAGTGCCCTGCCCTGCCACCCACAAAGCACAGGCTGCTTCGTGTTGTGTTCCAGGCCAGGATGGCGGCCCAGGTGACGCTGGAGGACGCGCTGTCCAACGTGGACCTCCTGGAAGAGCTGCCTCTGCCCGACCAGCAGCCCTGCATTGAGCCCCCACCATCCTCCCTGCTCTACCAGGTGGGTGCCGATGGCCGCACACAGACCGCCTATGACCTGACCTCCTGAGATGCGGGCCTACACGTGATGGTCTTTCTCTTCCTTTCAGCCAAATTTCAACACGAACTTTGAAGACAGAAATGCGTTTGTCACCGGTATTGCAAGATACATTGAACAAGCAACTGTCCATTCTGGCATGGTAATCCCCCCCCCCCACCCCCATGTATTAATTTTCAACTGGGGTAATGGCACATCTGAGTGGCAGGAGTCCCCTTTTTTCTATCATCCTGAAAGGGTGCCTGCTGGGGAAGAAGAGTAAATGAAATGCCTTGTTCGTTTTATTAAAAAGCCTTTGTTTTTCTTATTATAAAACACCCAGTGACCCGGTGCACAAAATTTGTGTGTGTGGGGGTGTCCTCAGCCCTGCCTGCACCCTCTCCAATCTGGGACCCCTCAGGAGATGTCTGAGTGCCAGACATCTCTATCACAGTCTGGAACCGCTGGTTCCTAACTGCTCGCCTGCCTTCCCGATCGCCCCTAACCACTCTGCCTGTCAGCCTGCTCGCCCCCAACGGCCCCCCTTGCCGGCCTGCTCGCCCCCAGTTGCCCCCCCCCAACGCCTTCCTGCTTGCCCCCAAATGCCCTCCCCTGCTGGACTCATGGCTCCCAACTGCCCTCCCAGTCTGACCTGCTCGCCCCCAACTGCCCCCCCCCCCGGCCTGATTGCCCCTAACTGCCTCTGCCTTGGCCCCACCACGATGGCTATGTCTGGAAGGTCTCCTGGTCTAATTAGCATATTACCCTTTTATTAGTATAGATACCTGATCTTTCTGAAAATTTATCATCGACAGCCCAGAGAGAATTTTGAGGAAGCCCATTTTCTCTCCCTCTCATGTACCTGCACACATGCACCCCCTTGTGATACAGATGGTGTAAATGAAGTGCATTGTTATAATTGTGTATTTTACGACTTCACATTTTGTAAATGTCCACAATGAAACTTTTTTTATCCTCACATGATGACATATTCATTGATTTTTAGAGAGAGAGAGAGAGAGAGGAGAGAGAGAGGAGAGAGAGTCACATTGATGAACTGCCTCTCTTAGACTCCCTGGCCAGGGATCCAACGCACAACCTGGGTACGTGCCCTGACTGGGAATAGAACCCGTGACCTTTGGGTGTATGGGAGGAACGGTGTGGTCGTCATGGCTACACCACTACATCAGGGACACCAGCCTCCTCACAGCTGTCTCTTACTCAGCAGGCAGGTCTTGGTGCTTGTCTGTCAAAGGCAGTCGGGATAGGTGATCCCTGTAGTTGTTAGCGATCTGGCATCTCCTTTGCTAGGGATGCTCCCTCCGTGCCTTACATTTGCCATGCGCCCCCTTGCAGAACGAGATGCTGGAAGAGGGCCAGGAGTACGCCGTCATGCTGTACACCTGGAGGAGCTGCTCTCGGGCCATCCCACAGGTACCCCGCTGTTCTGCCCCACCCAGCCAGGCCACGCCCCTGGTGACCTCCGCCCAGCTCAGCAAGACCACACCCCAACCTGCACAGCCCAGCCCCACCGGAATTCTACCCATCAGAAGTCAGGGACCCCCAGCGCTAGCAGCGCGTTCCCTCCCTCATTTCTAGCTGGTTGAAGCCTTTCTTTATGTCATACCTGTTTATTCCCAGGTGAAATGTAATGAGCAGCCTAACAGAGTGGAAATTTATGAGAAAACCGTGGAGGTCCTTGAGCCTGAGGTCACAAAACTGATGAATTTTATGTACTTCCAGGTAAGACAGCAGAATGATCCTAGGGTTTGGTGCAGAGGTTAGGACAGTGCCACTGTCACTGACCCCAGGAACTCAGTATAGCACCTGCGTGTGAATTAAAGCAACCAGATGCTTCAGAGACAAAGGAAACTGAGCCTCGGACAGGTGAAAGCATTGCCTGCTCTTTCAGAATAAACACTTTTGTTTCACTTCTCTTCCCTTGAGAGCCAATTTGTGTTTTCTTCACAGAGACTGCATTATTTATTTTTCGTTTTCAGAGAGGGATGCAGAATTCTGTATTTTATTTACTTATTAATTTTTAAAATATATTTTTATTGATCTCAGAGAGAGAGGGAAAGGGAGAGGGAGAAAGAAACCAATGATGAGAGAGAATCATTGATCGGCTGCCTCCTGCATGCCCCACACTGGCGATCAAGCGTGCAACCTGGGCATGTTCCCTGACTGGGAATTGAATCTGGGACCTTTTCTATTCATCCCGTTTTTCAGGTGTTTTCTTTCTCAAACTCACCCTCATTGCTTGCTCAGGCGGTCCTCACCTAAGCTCCTTCTGGCTCCTTGGTTAGGAAAAGTGGCTGCACGGAGAGGACTCCATTTTTTTAATTTTAATTTTTTGGTTAATCTTCACCTGAGGATATTTTTCTCATTTATTGTTAGAGAGAGTAGAAGGGAGGGAGTGGGAAGAAAGAGAGAGAAACATTGATGTGAGAGAGAAACATTGATGGGTTGACTCCCACACGGGTCCCAACTGGGGGTGGGTTTTGAACCTGTAACCTAGGTACATGCCCTTGACCAGGAATGGAACCCACGGCCCTCCAGTATGCAGGCCAACGTGCTAACCGCTGAGCGCGCCTCCAGGGTGGGCGGGTCTGGACACTAGTTAAAGCCAGATGTGGAGCTGTCCCTGCGTTGGCAGGGACTTTCCTGACCCCCATCTTTCCGTGCTCAGAGAAATGCCATCGAGCGTTTTTGTGGGGAGGTGCGGCGCCTGTGCCACGCGGAACGGAGGAAGGACTTCGTGTCGGAGGCCTACCTGGTCACGCTGGGCAAGTTCATCAACATGTTCGCAGTGCTGGACGAGCTGAAGAACATGAAGTGCAGCGTGAAGAACGACCACTCGGCCTACAAGAGGTGAGCCTAGCGCTGCGCCTGAGCCCGTGGAGAGCGCCCGGGAGTACCCGGTGCCCGCACACCCACTGTAGCTGGCTGGCGGTGGTTGCTGGCCAGGCTCAGGCCTGTTTGGATGCTGCTGTTTATTAATCCTCGCCTGAACCTATTTTTCCATTGATTTTTAGAGAGAGTGAAAGGGAGAGGGGAGAGAGAGAAACATGGATGTGAGAGAGACACATCGATTGGTTGTCTCCTGCATGCTCCCTGACCAGGGCCAGGGATTTTGCCTGGAACCAAGGTAGGTATGTGCCCTTGACTCACATGTTTGTTGAGCGCTCAGCACCCTTGGGCGGCAGAAGCACAAAGACCATTTCCTCCTCACAGAGCCTTGGGGTCACTGCACGAGCGTTGGGCTCCGTGAGCGTGTTGGTGAGGGGCAGTGGGCTCTGCAGCCTGAGGGTGCCACCCCCAGTCACTCCCTGCTCAGGACGGCCCGGTCAGGCGATGGTGCCCAGCAGGGGGCGGAGCTGGCCCAGTGGATGCTACAGTGAGGTCACCTGGAGCTTCCTGGTTTCCCAGACCCGCTCTCCTCCGGGTGGTTTTCTCTTTGAATGCGGAGAAGATCATTGGGAAAGGCGGGCATGGCGTGGCGTGTGCTTCTGGAACACTGTGTGGGTGGCTGGTGGCAGGGAGGGGGGTGGGCAGTCAGGGCAGAGCCAGCTGTCTACGGGCAGACTTTCTCTAGAGTCTGTCCCCAGTCCTGCGGAAGGCATGACTGGTTAGAACAAGATGACAAGATGCTGGCTGATGTTGCCTCTTGCCACACAAGGAATCTGAGCTATAAAATTCAGTTGGAAGAGGTTTTACTTTGCATGTGAATGGGCTGTAGTTACGTTGCCTCTGAAATCATACGTCTGCTCCTGTGTCTTTAAAATGAAATTGACATCAGGTGGGGTGCATCATCGATCTGCTGCCTCCTGCACGCCCCCGACTGGGGAATCGAGCCCACAACCCGGGCATGTGCCCTGACCGGGAATCCAACCATGACCTCCTGGTTCATGGGTCCACCCTCAACCACGGAGCCGCCCCAGCTGGGCTCTTCTTCTTTTTTTAAATCATGAAGCATGTTAGTTGATGACCTGTTTTCTTTTTTTCCTGCTTACAAAGGGCTGCTCAGTTTCTACGGAAAATGGCAGACCCGCAGTCCATCCAGGAGTCGCAGAACCTGTCCATGTTCCTGGCCAACCACAACAAGATCACGCAGGTGAGGCTCGAGCTCTCCTGCTCTGGCTGATGGGGTGCATGGCTGGGGTTCCAGGGACAGAGGACCTGGAGCAGGTGGTGGCATGGGGCTCCCCTCTTCCAGTCTCTGCAGCAACAGCTTGAAGTCATCTCTGGCTACGAAGAGCTCCTAGCGGACATCGTGAACCTGTGCGTGGATTACTACGAGAACAGGATGTACTTGACGCCTAGCGAGAAACACATGCTTCTCAAAGTACGCGGGTGGGGATGGCTGTTGAGGGCCCCACTGAGGGAGGGACACAGGAGGGTGGAACAGCCAGGGTCTGGCCACCAGGCTGTGCTTTGTCTGCGATCCTTTCGTCAACCTCTTTTTAAAAAAACATATATTTTTACTGATTTCAGAGAGGGATAGAAACATCAATGATGAGAGAGGACCATTGATGCTGCCTCTTGCCGGCCCCCTGCTGGGGATCGAGCCTGCAACCTCGGCATGTGCCCTGACCGGGAATGGAACCATGACCTGGTTCCTAGGTCGACGCTCAGTCACTGGGCCAGGGCTAAAATGCCTTTTCTGGAGAAAGAGTGAAGTGTCATTTCTGTGGGTGCTTGTGGGCAATTAACCTTGTGGGTCTGAGCTTTCTATGCCACTTTGTGCTTTTCAGGTCATGGGGTTTGGTCTGTACTTGATGGATGGGAGTGTCAGCAACATCTATAAACTAGACGCCAAGAAAAGAATAAACTTGTCCAAAATCGACAAGTTTTTCAAGGTGAGTGAGTGACATTTCTAGAGACGTGTGACCTTGACTGGTCCTGGGACATTGTGCCTGCTCCCTCCCCGCCTCCCCACACGGGCTCTGCCGGGCTGTGGTCTCGAATGAAGGGTACCACGCCCTGCGTCCCCTGTCTGGCTGGTCACTCAGTGACACTTGTCCCTGTGGGTGCCCACGGTGGCCGTCCTTAAGCTTCATCGTGGGGTCGCCATCGGATGGTCACTCCGGCGTCTGTTGATCCATTCTGTCGTGATGGGCATGTGGTGGTTTCTGGGTTCTCGCCGGTGTGAACGGGGCTGCTCAGATGTAGGGACATCTGCACATTTCTGTTGGACACGTGAACCCAGGGATGGGATTGGGGTCATGAACATAAAGGTTTCCAGTGTTTGTGGATACAGCCTAACAGTTTCCCATGGGCCTGCGCTGCTTTGCAGTGAGTGAGCGTTCCCCTTGTTCCGCTTCCTCGCCAGCCCCTTTGGGAGGGGGGCAGTCTGAAGGCTGAGCATGTCGTCGCGCCCTTTGGGCCTCTGGTGCCTTCGCCGTTTGTGTGCTTCATGAAACGTCACTGACAGTCCTTGGTTTCCCCTGTTCGGTTGTGTCTGCCCGTATTCTAGGTGCATGTGCCCCAGAATGCAGCCATTCTCCTACGTGGCTCTCCTTTCACTTCCCTAAAGGTGTCCTTTCATGATAGAGGTTCTTCACTTTATTGTTATCCAGTGTGTCCATCTTTAATGTCTACTTTAGGGGATGTTTCCATACAGCAGGCTCACGTGATTTTCTTGTGTTAGCTTTTGGACACAACACTGCTCCTTTTCCATCTAGACCTATGGTTTCCCTTAGAACTGGTCTCTGTATGGCTGAGGTAGGGGTTGGCATTCTGCTCCCTCCCTCTCTCTCTTTCTCTCTCTCTCTCTTTGTGATTTTTTTTTAATAATATATGTTTATTGATGTCAGAGAGGAAGGGAGAAGAGAGTGATAGAAACATCAATGATGAGAGAGAATCATGGATCGGCTGCATCCTGCAGGCCCCCTACTGGGGATCAAGCCCGCAACCCAGTGCCCTTGACTGGAATCGAACCTGGGACCATTCAGTACACAGGCTGATGCTCTATCCACTGAGCCAAACCAGCTAGGGCTCATTGTGATTCTTTTAATATCTTTATTGATTTTAGAGAGAGAAGAAGGGAGAGGGAGAGAGAGAGAGAAACATCAATGATGAGAGAGAATCATCGATTGGCTGCCTCCAGATCACCCTCTACTGGGGATCGAGCCTGCAACCCAGGCATGTACCCTGCTGGGAATCGAACCTGCGACCCTTTTGTGCATGGAACCACGCTCGACCAACTGAGCCACACTGGCCAGGGCTAGGGCTTGACGTTCTTGGATTTTTCCTCCATATGGATATCTAGCCGACCTGTCCTTTCATTGCAGAGAGCATCTTTTCCCACATTGTTCTGTGTTTCGTGGGTCATAAACCAGGTGTCTGTCTGTGGCTCTGTCTTAGGTCCTCTGTCCTGCCCCACTGGTCTCCATCCATGCTCCAAGGCCACACTGTCCTAGTGGCTGTGGCTTCCCAGTAGAGTAGGTCTGCTCACCAGGAAGTCTTCAGTTATGTTCTTCAAGACTGTCGTGCGTATCATCCCTTCACCTTTCAAAATGCATTTTAGAACTGGCTTGTGATCGCCACACATGCTCACCACTCGTAAAACACCTTCCTCTTGGAATATTGTTTGGGATTCCATTGCATGTATAGATTCATTTAGGGAGAATGGACTTTGTTAAATTACCAAGTCTTCCAATACGTGAACCTGATATATTTCTCCATTCACTTAAAACTTTAAAATGTTCTCTGAAAAAAAAAATAATAATAATAATAAAATGTTCTCCGGAGTTTTTGATGGTATTTTTGCTTAGAGGTATTGTCTATATTTTGTTTAATGTATTCATACATAACCCTTTTATTTTTGGATGCTTTTGCAAATTCTTTAAATTTTTATTTTCTAGTTGTTGGTAGTATGTAGAAACGCAGCTGAATTTTTTATGACCGTAGATCCAGCCAAAGTCGGGTTAATTTCCATATTTAAAATGGCTTAAATAACTTCCTGGCTGTGGTACTTGTATTTCGTTCTTGAAGTGAATGCAGAACAAAAAGTGTTCACCGCTTTTTTGCACTAAATGATTCGCAGAGAACGCTCTTGGCCAACAGTGACTAACGGCTGTTCACTCACGTAATGGTACATTTGGTCACTACACAGACATGATGACCCTATTTTTTCCTTTGAATACAGCAGCTCCAGGTGGTCCCACTGTTCGGTGACATGCAGATAGAACTCGCAAGATACATCAAGACCAGCGCCCACTACGAGGAGAACAAATCTCGGTACGAGCGTGAGCTGCCCAATTAGAATGTTCTGAGATGTTCCTATTGTCGTTGTTTTGTGTTTGTTTTTCTTAAGAGAGAGGGAGAGATAGACAGAAACATCGACGTGAGAAAAAAACATCTATTGGCTGCCTCCCCTACATACACCAAACCCACAACCTAGACAGGATATGTTTTCCATTGCAGGGACGGATGGAGGGAGAGGTAGAAAGAGAGAGAGAGAGAGAGAGAGAGAGAGAGAGAGAGAGAGAGAGAGAGAGAGAGCTATGTGAGATAGACACATCAATTGGTTACCTCCGAATGCTCCCCAATCAGACCTGGGCTTTAACCTGCAACCTAAGTACGTACCCTTGACCAGGAATTGAACCCACAACCGTTTGGTATGAAGGCCGATGCTCTGACCATTGTTGCACACTGGCCAGGGCTAATTTGATCTTTCCATCACAGTTGACATTCAGTGTGACTTTGCGCTGTTTTCCGGGGTGCAGCGTGGTGGTGACCTAATCATGTGCTTCACAAAGGGGTCCCCCTGATATGTCCAGCACCCGCCTGGCACCACACACAGTTATCACAGCGTGACTGACCGTATCCCCCGTGCTGCACTTGGCATCGCCGTCAGGAAGCAGTTTGGTGACGAAGGAGAAATTACGATGACTTTGTACAGACACCCTCCGGTGACCCGCTCCCTCCCGCAGGTGGACGTGCACGTCGTCCAGCAGCAGCCCCCAGTACAACATCTGTGAGCAGATGATCCAGATCCGAGAGGACCACATGCGCTTCATCTCCGAGCTGGCACGCTACAGCAACAGTGAGGTCGGCAGGCCAGCCCTGGGGCCTTACTGCGAATGCAGGGCCCACCTCAGCCGCAGCCGTCACGCAGCTTAGAAAAGGCTAGGTTTACCACTCACAGTCCTGCAGGGCACATGGCCTGGGGGTCGCACACGAGATCACAGGTGGAGAGAGCGGCCGGGCGGGGCTGTGGGGTGTAGGGTTCAGCAGGGGCCCTCTTCCTCAGTGAACTGCAGACTTAAGGGGTTAGGGCAGCAGGGAAGGGCCCTGGACCCTTCAGTGCTAAGGCTGAGGCTCTAACCACTAGTGGCACTGGCCAGGGCCCAGATGGATCGTGTGCCCCATCATGTCACATTTCTGGGCCAGGGCCCTTGGGTGGGTTCCTAGAGCGGGTTTGATGGGCTGGGGGAGACTCGGCCAGATTTCTACATGTGGGGCGACTTCTCGATGCTCCTTGATGCTCCAGGTTGTCACAGGCTCCGGCCGCCAGGAGGCCCAGAAGACAGACGCCGAGTACCGGAAGCTCTTCGACCTGGCGCTGCAGGGCCTGCAGCTGCTGTCCCAGTGGAGCGCGCACGTGATGGAAGTGGTAGGCGCCCTAGCTGGCTTGCCAGGAGGCGGGAACACTGGGAACCTGGAGAGCGCCCTCACCTCCCCACCCCCCAGACTCATCAGGATGTGGAATCAGTGGTATTTTTTCTACATTAACTTCGGTTCTTGGGTCAAGAACAAACTGGCTTTTTATTTTGGGGCCAGAAATAAGGTTATACGTCAATTTAAATGGAAGACAATTCAACATATGTTTCATGCACCTGTGTTACAAATCAATGGCCTCATCTGTTGGCATTAATAGCCTTTACATTGTAATGTTACGATATTTTTAAAAATATATTTTTATTGATTTCAGAGAGAGGAAGGGAGAGAGAGAGACGTTGATGTGATAGTGAAACATCGACCAGCTGCCCCTTGTAGGCCTCAATCCTGCTCATTGCTTTCCACCTGGTGACCTTCCATTCCTGGCTTGTCCTTCCCACTGCCCCTGTCTGTCTGCATGTCCTTCCCACTGCCCCTGTCTGTCTGCATGTCCTTCCCACTGCCCTGTCTGTCTGCATGTCCTTCCCACTGCCCCTGTCTGTCTGCCTGTCCTTCCCACTGCCCCTGTCTGTCTGCATGTCCTTCCCACTGCCCCTGTCTGTCTGCATGTCCTTCCCACTGCCCCTGTCTGTCTGCATGTCCTTCCCACTGCCCCTGTCTGTCTGCATGTCCTTCCCACTGCCCCTGTCTGTCTGCATGTCCTTCCCACTGCCCCTGTCTGTCTGCCTCCTACACAGCAGCCGAGCACTGCAGTCTGTTCCCATCTCTCTGACTAGTATTCGTGGAAACTCGTGCACCCGACGGACAAGTACTCCAACAAGGACTGCCCCGACAACGCTGAGGAGTATGAGCGTGCCACGCGCTACAACTACACCAGCGAGGAGAAGTTTGCCCTCGTGGAGGTGCGTCTGTCTGTTGTCTCTGCCGCCATCGCCACTGGCTCATGTGGGCTCCCTTTTCAAAGGAGAGGAAAATGGGAATGAACCACCTACATTTGTCATTGCTTCTCTGTGGGGCAGCCCTTTTGCATCTGTCGCAGTCAAAACAGAATAAAATGGGCCGTGGTTCTGTACTGGTCTCTGCTGACAACTCCCCCGGGGCGGATCCAGGGGGACAGGAAGGGAGAGAGAGAGAGAAACATCGACCAGGAATCATCAGTCCTGAGTGGGAATCGAACCCATGATCTTGTGTATGCGATGATGTTCCAAACAACTAGCCACGCTGGCTGGGGCAGAATTTCTTTTTGTCATTAGCTAATAGGAACGTCTCATCTATTTAACAAGGCAGCACGTCCATTACACAAATCCGAGCAGGAGCACAGGGGTTGGGAGAGGCGGGCGCGTGCGTCTGCCGTCACCCCCAGAGCCCGTGTCCCCGCAGGTGATCGCCATGATCAAGGGCCTGCAGGTGCTGATGGGCAGGATGGAGAGCGTGTTCAACCACGCCATCCGGCACACGGTCTACGCCGCCCTGCAGGACTTCTCCCAGGTCACGCTGCGGGAGCCGCTGCGCCAGGCCATCAAGAAGAAGAAGAACGTCATCCAGAGGTCAGCGCCCGGCGCTGGGGGCGGGACCGGAGGGTTGGTGTAGGTTAATGTGGCCGCAGTCAGTATTTCCTTTTGTGTACATACTAGAGGCCCTGTGCACACAATTCATGCAAGGTAGGCCTTCGCAGCCCCATCCCCGCCCCCCGCCCGCACCCGCCTTGTCCTGAGGCTGCCCGCGTCTACAGCCACAAACCCTCAGTTCCCCAGTTCCCTTGTTCCACGGAGCCCCCCATCCATCACCCCACAGAGGGTGCCCTGGGCCTCCCTCTTTGGGGCGATTGCGGAGCCCCCCCTACATTGATCGATCCGCCAGCTGGTGGCCTGGGCCTCCCTCTGGGCTGATCAATTGAGGATCCCCTGTCCCTCCCCCTCCCTCTGGGCCTCCCTCTGCTGGGCAATCATGGGGCAATGGCAGCCCCCTGACCAATCGCATCGCACCCACCTTGACTGGCCTGGTGCCAATGCGTGTCATACTGTGGTCCTCCGGATTGTCGTTCTGCTGTTGGGCCATTTGGTCGATATGCATATTATGATTTTATTATAGACTAGGGGCCCAGTGCGTGAATTCATACGCCTTTAAAGGAACTATGGCCACAAGGCTACGGTTGGCACAGGGGCAGGTCTCATCCCATCCTCCGCGCCATGCCTACCCCTCGAGCCACGGCCCCTGGTCCCCTGTCCCCTGTCTGTCAGCAGCCCTGCTCCCGCTGCTGCCGCTCCCATGCACTGCTGGCACCGGCCCCACTCGTACCCGCTGATGGTGTGAAGCGATTGGGGCCAATGCTAGCAGTGGGTGTGAGCGGGCCGTCGCCGGCAGCAGGTGCGAGAGCCGGCTGCTGGTCCCAATCACCCCTCAGGAGCAGGGGTAGGCGGAGAACCCCTGAGGGACAATCAGGGCCGGCAGTCGCCACTGGCACCCACTGATGGCACCGGGCTATGGGGCCAGCGCCAGGCACCAGCAGCGAGTGCAAGCAGGGCCGGTGCCGGCAGCGGGTGCGAGCAGCTGCTCTGGCGCCGAAAGCAGGTATGAGTGGCGGGCAGGACGGTGGCGTGCAGTAGCAAAGAATTTTCGGTAACCACCAGAGGCTCGTCCCGATGACAGTTGGTCTGGCGCCCCCACTCACTGCTCCACCATCCCACTACCGCCATGCCCGGCATGTTCTGCACGCCCCCTGGTGGTCAGTGCATATCATAGTGCCTGGTTGTTCAGTTATGACGCCATTCAGTCTATTTGCATATTAGGGTTTTTATATATATGTTTTTATTGGTTTTAGAGAGAGAGGAAGGGGGGGGAGAGAGAGGAACATCCATTGGCTGCCTCCTGCACGCCTCACACTGGGGATGGAGCCCACAGCCTGGGCATGTGCCCTGATCAGGAATAGAGCCGTGGCCTCTGGTTCATGGTTGACACTCAGCCACAGAGCCACTGCAGCCGGGCAACAATCTGTTTTTAAAATTTCCCGTGGATGCCGGAACCGGTTTGGCTCAGTGGATAGAGCGTCGGCCTGCGGACTGAAGGGTCCCAGGTTCGATTCCGGTCGGGGGCATGTGCCTGGGTTGCGGGCGCATCCCCAGTGGGGGATGTGCAGGAAGCAGCTGATCGATGTTTCTCTCTCATCGATGTTTCTAACTCTCTATCTCTCTCCCTTCCTCTCTGTAAAAAATCAATAAAATATATTTAAAAAAAAAAAAAAAATTTCCCGTGGAGCCGGGTGAGCGTCCGGTGAGATGCTGTGGTGGCCAGTGGCCCCCGGCGCCAGCGCTCGTGCCGTGTTTAGTGTCCTGCAGGCCATCAGGAAGACCGTGTGCGACTGGGAGACGGGGCACGAGCCCTTCAACGACCCAGCCCTCCGGGGCGAGAAGGACCCCAAAAGCGGCTTCGACATTAAAGTGCCTCGCCGCGCCGTGGGACCCTCCAGTACGCAGGTTCTCGTCCCTGGTCCCCCGTCCCTGCCTGTCCCCCAAGAGGGCCAACCCCGAGCGGGGGGTCGGGAAGCGCGGTCAGGAGTGAAATACGGTCACCTCTACGCTCGGACAAATCCCGTCTTGCCTGTGTCTCTCCGGCCCCTCTGTCCGCGGCCCGTGTGGGTCCGAGTGCTGCCCGGGACAGCGCAGGGACTGCCCGGCTCGCTCACTTGCATGCAGACCTTAATCTGACGGCCCAGCGCCTGAGTCCAAAATACGGGTGACTGTCTGTCTATTCACGCTGCTTCTCGGTGGCTGTTTTGGGCGTGAGAGTGATTTTCATGTTGTGCTGTAGAGATAGCTTGGAGAGATTTAAAAATACAGCTTTGTGCCCGGAATTGAGTCACCGCCGCTTTGCTTCTCTCGTTCGGCCCCCGAAGCAGCTTTCTCCTGACTCACACCTGCCCCCGCCCTCTGCTTTCTCCTCCCGCGGGGCCCGGCCCTCCTGCCGGTCACCAGGATCCCCAGCAAAGCACGTTGCTGGCTGTGAATGGGACGCTCGGTACCTGGGAGGAGGCCCCGTCCGGGTCCGCCGTGGTGTGTGCCCCGCGTCCCGTGTGTGTCCCCGCTCTGCGTGCCGTGTGACTAACGCTGTCTTCGCCTCTCCCGTGTCTGTCCGTGTCCAGCTGTACCTGGTGCGCACCATGGCAGAGTCCTTGAGCTCCGCCGACCTACTGCGGCAGCTCAAGTCTCTGGGCGTGGAGAGGCTGGTGCATGTGGTTCACGCGTTTCTGAGGCAGTCCTACACCTATCCGCCTCTCTTAACCTTCGGGGGTAAGACATGCTCGTTTACCTTGCTGACGTTCAGGGCACGGAGAAGTGCTCCTTCGCAGGTCCTCCTCCCGCGCAGCAGCCCTCGGCCACGTAGATGGTCGCCCAGACCCCTTAGCGGAGCCGGGGAGCCCGGCCAGGTCAGGGCCTCTGAGCCGCCCTCCTGGGGCCGAGCAGCGTCCGGTGCGACTAATGCTGCCTGTGTGTTTTCTCCCACCAACGTTTCCCTGGATCACGCAGCTTTACATGGTGAGAACCATGCTAGAGTCCCTCATTGCAGACAAAAGTGGCTCCAAGAAAACCCTGAGAAGTAGCCTTGAGGGGCCCACCATATTGGACATAGAAAAATTCCATCGAGAGTCCTTCTTCTACACTCACTTGATAAATTTCAGCGGTAAGAGACACTGCTGACCAGTGCCCGGCCCAGCATGCTCTAACACCGCTAACACCGTCCAGAACGCTTCCGCCTGCTGACCGTCCCCGCTGAGGTCCCCGCACGCACCCGCACCAGGTGGTGAGGTGTGGTGACCCTGTAGCCACCTTCACCTGCTGCTGTGAACGCATGGCCGGCCGGGTGCCCCCTTCAAGCAGCACGGCCTTTGGAAGGGTGAGGGCCGTGGGGCCGTAGCTGGCCCTTCAGCCACACAGGGTCTGACGCGACCGGCGAACGTCCCCTCTGGCAGTGACGTGCGCAGTGGGCAGATCCCCTGGCTCAGGCAGCTGCCCTGGGGAGACGCAGGTCCCCTGGACCAGGGCGCCGGGTGCGTGCCCTTGGTTGTCCTGTCACAGCCGTGTGCTCCGAACGGGAGGCCCCGTCTTGGCTGGCACGCTGCAGGTTCGCAGTGAAGAACGAGCTTTTTGCTTTTCACTTCATCACAGGGCAGAAGCATAAAAAACAGTCCTTTTGCACTAACTAACCCCACGGAGTGTACAGGAAATGGAGCGTCTGCTCCCCAGCAAAACAGGGCCGTCCTGGTCTCACTGCTCCTTTCCAAAAGCACTTTCCTCCCAGCCCCTGAGGCCCACAGGGCCCACAAGAGGCACCGACGTCCCTGTCAGACCCACAGCCCAGACGCCCCCTCTGTCCTTCCCTGGGTGAGAGCGGGCACAGTCCAGGTGGCTTGCCTGCAGTCAGGTGTCCCGTCCCTAGTGTTAGGGGCCCGAGACCCTGTCCACTCAACACCCCTGCATGGCTCCGGGCTGATGGCAAAGGACCTGGCGCCTGGTGCACGGCCCTCACCCTGTCTGTCTGTCTGTCTGTCTGTTTTTTGTCTGTGAGTCTGTGCCGTTGGCGGAGACTGACCTACTGCCGTCTGCACCCCCAGAGACCCTGCAGCAGTGCTGCGACCTCTCGCAGCTGTGGTTCCGCGAGTTCTTCCTGGAGCTCACCATGGGCCGGCGCATCCAGTTCCCCATCGAGATGTCCATGCCCTGGATCCTGACCGACCACATCCTGGAAACCAAGGAGGCGTCCATGATGGAGTGAGTGTCCCGGGCCCTGAGGGCTCTGCTCGTGGTGACCGGTTGGCTTTGGGGAGGTGAGGGGTGGAGGCGGGGCTGGGCTGTTCTCAGTGCTTAATTTGATGCTGTGATTCTAGGAGAGAGACGAAGAGTCATACAAGGGACAGGTTTCTTGCCTCTTTTTTTTTAATGTTTTTATTGATTTCAGAAAAGTTGGGAGAGGGAGTGAGAGAGAGAAACACCAATCATGAGAGAGAATCATCAATCAGCTGCCTCCTGCACGCCCCCCACTGGGTATCCAGCCCTCAACCCGGGCCTGTGCCCGAACCAGGAATCGAACTGTGACTTCCTGGTTCATAGGTCAACACTCAGCCACTGAGTCATGCCAGCCGGGCAAAAATAATATACTGTTAAAAATAAAAAAAATTCCTCATTGCTGTGTTTATTTAAAAAAAACTTAGAGGCCCAGCGCACAAATTCGTGCAGGGGTGGGGTCCCTAGGCCTGTCCCGCGATCAGGGCCGATCTGTGAGGCAACCAGCGGGGCGATCAGGCCCCCACTCACACTCGTCCTGGCTGGCCTGGCACTGCCCACTCGCCGGCCCCACCCCCGCTGCTGCCACCAGTCGCATCTCTCTGCAGGGAAACTGGCAGGGTGATGGGGGTTGCCCCCCGATGGCATCCGCCTTGGCTGGCGTCCTGGCACCGCCGCCACCGCCACTGGCTGTGGGCAGCTCCTGGGTTGACCATCTGCCCCCTGGTGGTCAGTGCAAATCATAGCGACCAGTCGTTCCGCCGTTCGGTCGATTGGCATATTAGACTTTTATTACATAGGATAGGATGCTACATCCTTGTGGCAAAAACCTTTAAAACAGGATCAGGGAGACGATGCAGCTGCTGGAGGCCTGTGACTCGGATGTGGCCCACGGGGTGGGTTCGCTGCCCAGGCTGCTCCCTCAGGGCCTCGCAGGAGCTGAGCCTGGCATTCGAAGGGATTGGTTTTCCTCGTGAGAGCAGAGCAGAGCAGAGCGGAGTAGTTCTCGGGTCCGGGGAAGCGGCGTGTGCGAGGCTGGCTGTCCGCTCCCTGCAGGTATGTCCTCTACTCCCTGGACCTCTACAATGACAGCGCCCACTACGCCCTCACCCGGTTCAACAAGCAGTTTCTCTACGACGAAATCGAGGCAGAGGTGAGTTCCCAGGCACCTGGACCGAGCTCTTCCATGTCCTTTGTCTGGGGGTCGGAGGAAGCAAACTTACCCTCTAACACAATGAGGGTTAAACAGAGCAACGATGTTTGACATAGATATTTGGGGTCAGCCCTCTGTCTGCGCCTCTCTGTGCGGCTGCTCCGTCACAGCAGGAGCTGGAGGGGATGAGCCGGTCCTCCCGGCAGCTCGCCCGTGGTGACGGCGCGGACACGTGCACGTGCTGCCTGTGCTACAGACACAGCGATGGCCTCTCGTGTGCCTCTTCCCAACAAGAGCCTCTGTCAGTTGCTGTAGCAGTTTGCGCCCTTTGCATCCCCGGCCATATATACTGTGAAGCTGGAAGTGCAAACCTTCTGACCACCTTCCCCTTTGCATCCCCGGCCATATATACTGTGAAGCTGGAAGTGCAAACCTTCTGACCACCTTCCCCTTTGCATCCCCGGCCATATATACTGTGAAGCTGGAAGTGCAAACCTTCTGACCACCTTCCCCTTTGCATCCCCGGCCATATATACTGTGAAGCTGGAAGTGCAAACCTTCTGACCACCTTCCCCTTTGCATCCCCGGCCATATATACTGTGAAGCTGGAAGTGCAAACCTTCTGACCACCTTCCCCTTTGCATCCCCGGCCATATATACTGTGAAGCTGGAAGTGCAAACCTTCTGACCACCTTCCCCTGTGCCTCTGGCAGCCCCCACTCACTTTTCTGCATTTGACTGTGTGGTTTTGTTAAGATTACACACACGTGAGACCATACAGTACTTGTCTCTGTCCAGTTTATTTCACTTAGCATAACGCCCTCAACACCCATCCATGTTGCTACAGGGTGTGGCAAAGTAGGTTTACCGTTGTCGTATGGAAAATAATACAATTAACAAAGAATAATAATACAAGAATAAACTGCGCACACAACACTGTGATGATGACAAGAGAGAAGGGGTGGGGGCAGGAAGAACAGGGAAAAGGGGGGATAAATGGTGATGGAAGGAGACTTGACTTGGGGTGGGGACCACAATACAATAGACAGATGATGTATGATAGACTATCCGTCTGAAACCTGTATAATTTTACTAACAGATGTCACTCCAATAAATTCAATAAAACAATAAATTCTGTGTTTCGTGTATTCACAGCTGTAAACCTACTTTTGCCCCACCCTGAATATATCAAAGGTGTTATCTGATCTCCGTTTAGGGAATTAAATGTAATGTCTGCTTTATTCTTCTTCAGGTGAACCTGTGCTTTGACCAGTTTGTTTACAAGCTGGCTGACCAGATATTTGCATACTATAAGGTGATGGCTGGAAGGTGAGCATGTGTCTGTGGTTTGGGGAAGGGACCTTGGGTAACTCGATCTGATATTCTCATTGAAATTCAGAGCCTGTGAGCAATGCCCTCCCTTCCTTCCATCCTAGTTTGCTTCTGGACAAACGGTTAAGATCCGAATGCAAGAACCAGGGGGCCACCATCCACCTCCCGCCCTCCAACCGCTACGAGACGCTGCTCAAGCAGAGGCACGTGCAGGTGAGGGCCTTGCCCGCACGGCGCCCCTGGACCAGCGTCTGAAACGGGGAGGTTTCCTTAGCGTCCGCGGGATCTGAATAGGAGTCCGTATGTCAAGTGCTGGGAACTTCCTTATAAAGTGTTGAGAGTTGAAAGGAAGCCGTTTCTGTTGGATAGCCTGCGACACGAGGGAAGACTTGCAGCGCTGTGCACCAGGCCCCGCCCGGATTCCTTTTTTTTTTTAAAATTATCTTTTTAATGATTTTTAGAGAGAGAAAGGGAGAGGGGGAAAAAGAGACACACAATGTTGGAGCGAAACATGTTTAAATGTTGTGCATTCTATTCTGCCTTCCTCTTCTGAGTTTCCAGAGGGGACATGTGCATATATTGCTTTAGCAATTCATGCTCTCCACCCTCTCACCGCAGCTCCTGGGCAGGTCCATAGACCTCAATCGCCTGATCGCTCAGCGCGTCTCGGTGGCCGTGTACAAGTCCCTGGAACTGGCTATCGGACGGTTTGAGAGTGAAGACCTCACCTCCATTGTCGTAAGTGCCCTTCCTCCCCTCAGGCTCGGCCCAGCGTTGGATACAAGCCCCAAGGATTATAGCTGATTTCATTTCCATCCTTATCGATACATGGAACCAATGATACGTTCAGTGTTTTGTCCAGAAGTCAAAACATAGGCCCTAATTAAGCTTGGCCTTCTTTTACCAGAGAATTCTAAAGAGAATTTCAGATAGTAGATAGACAACAGAGGTCCAACATACACATCATACATATCATATGGTCCCTGAAGAAGAAAACCAAAGCAACAGCATGGAAACAACATTTAAAAATTTCTTAATATGTTTTTATTGATGAGAGAGAGAGAGAGAAACATAGATGTCAGAGAGAAATATTGACCAGCTGCCTCCTGCAACTCCCCACACTGGGAATCGAGCCCACAACCTGGGCATGTGCCCTGACCAGGAATCAAACTGTGGGTGACCTCCTAGTTCATAGGTCGATGCTCAATCACTGGGCCCCGCAGCCAGGCAGGAGTGGCATGAGAAACCTGGGCGTGAGAAACCCACTCCTGGTGCCTGGCAGACCCTGCCTCACGCATTCTCGGTCCAGCTCGCTGACCACACCCGGTGTGTCAGCTCCCTCCCGCCCCCCCATGGCGCCGTCCCGTGGGGAGTGGATGCCACTGGCTGGGCCCCGTTCTGTCCTCACTCCCGTCCTGTGTTCACGCAGGAGCTGGACGGCCTCTTGGAAATCAACCGCATGACACACCAGCTGCTGAGCAGGTACTTGTCGCTGGACAGTTTCGACGCCATGTTCCGGGAGGCCAATCACAACGTGTCCGCGCCTTATGGGAGGATCACCCTGCACGTCTTCTGGGAGCTCAACTACGACTTCCTGCCCAACTATTGCTACAACGGCTCCACCAACCGGTGAGCCCCCCCAGGCAGTCCCGGGGCCCCGCCCAGGGCTCTGAGCTGCCAGGCCAGGCCCCACCAGGTCCTCGGTCGTGTCCTCGCTGCCCACGGGCCAGGCTCTCCTGGGTTCGGAGGCTGTTTGCTGAGCTCCCTGATGCTCTTCGTTTCTGACTCTGGGCACAGTTACCAGCCTTCACAGAACTTGTATCTCGTGCATGTTCTAGTTTAGATTTCTTTGAGTTTTTCTATGATTATTATTTCAGTTAATTAGCAGAAAGATTTAACTGATGTTTAATGGAAAAATTATGAATATTTAAAAGTCATTGCATTTTCCTTTTCCTTGTTCTTATTTAGATTTGTTCGGACAGTGTTACCATTTTCCCAAGAATTTCAAAGAGACAAACAGCCAAACGCTCAGCCACAGTACCTGCATGGGTCCAAGGTAGGATTTCTGTGTGTGTGTGATGATCGTTAAGTTCACTGTGTAGCATATTTTGAAGTTTCATTTAAATCAGTTCAGTTACAATGGTTTAACTCTATCATGCCAGGTATAAAATGTTATTGTTTTATTGATTGGTTGATTTTTGGAAAGTGAGGGAGGATGAGAGAGAGAGAAACATTGGAGTGTCAGTCCGCTGCCCCCTGCACGCCCCTGAGCCTGCAGCCCTGGCCTGGCCCTGTCCAGGCCCGGGAGTCCAATAGGCAACCCGTTAATGCACCGGACAACACCCACTGAGCTCCCGAGACAGGGCAACTAAAACTCCAAACATAGTGACTCAGATTACAAAAGACACACCCATAGCCCTGGCTCTGTTGGTTGCGTGTCATCTCATGCACCTTAAGGTCACTGGTTGAGCTCCAGGCCCGGGCACATGCCAGGGTTGTGTCTCTCTCTCCCTCTTTCTTCCTCTCTCTCCAAAAAAAAAATCAATAAACTATTCGTAAAAAAAAAAAAAAATAATGATGACATGCTCTCTCTCCAAGGAGCATGGCCATGCCCTTCCCATCCCCCCTCACCTTCCCCCTCAGGCATATATCTCCTAAACTCCAAGGGATCTCCCAGGTCTCGCACCTGGGGGAGCAGTGGGCAGCGGCAGGTCATCCTGGACCCCCCGAACCTGCCTCCAAGGCCCCCTTTGCTCTGACTTCTCAGGGAACCACGGCAGCCCAGGCCGGGCTCTCCTTTTGTTTCTTCTCGGCCAGTGATGGCGAACCTGTGACACGCGTGTCAGAGGTGACACGCGAACTCATTTTTTTGGTTGATTTTTCTTTATTAAATGGCATTTAAATATATAAAATAAATATCAAACATATAGCCGAAACCGGTTTGGCTCAGTGGATAAAGCGTCAGCCTGCGGACTCAAGGGTCCCAGGTTCGATTCTGGTCAAGGGCATGTACCTGGGTTGCGGGCACATCCCCAGTGGGAGATGTGCAGGAGGCAGCTGATCGATGTTTCTCTCTCATCGATGTTTCTAACTCTCTATCTCTCTCCCTTCCTCTCTGTAAAAAATCAATAAAATATATTTTTAAAAAAAATATCAAACATATAAATCTTTGTTATACTGTGGTTGCAAAGATCAGAAAATTTCTATATGTGACACGGCACCAGAGTTAAGTTAGGGTTTTTCAAAATGCTGACACGCCGAGCTCAAAAGGTTCGCCATCACTGCTCTAGGCTCTTCCTTGTTTCATTGTTCTAAATGTGTTTTTGCTGCAGTCAACAAATTCTTGCCTTTCTAGCAAAAAAAAAAAAAAAGCAAAAAAGATACACCCACTGGAAATAGCACGGGGGGTTAATGGCAGCTTCTCAGGGAGGGCCGGGCACGGCCGGCTTCCTCTTCCGCACGCCCTCTGTGATGTGTGTGCCCTCTGCTCGCTGGTGTTTGTGCTGTTCCCTTTGAAGTGGTGTCCCCTGTGGGCTGCGCAGCCCTGTGCTCTGTGGTCGGAAGCTCGGGGCTGAGATTTGGGCAGGACATCCTCCTCGAAGGTGCGGAGAGAAGCCTGTTCACAGAATGACACAAAGGGGCCTCTTTAGGCCCTTTCAGCTGAGAGAGAAACAGTGCGTGTCCGTGGGGCCAGCCGGGAGGGCATTGGGTGAGAGGGAAGCCGGGTCGGCCGACGTAGGAGCGGCCTGGGTCCGGGGACACGTGGGATTTCGGGGGGGAAAGGGAGGCTGCTCCTACCAGCTGCGCGGTCCGCAGCGCGTTTATCACACCGAGGAGCCCGTGGGAAAGAGGAACTGGACGCCAAGCTGGCTTTCCTTGTCGGGGTCCTCACTTCCTCCTGCCCCGGCGTCTGAGGGGTTGAGGAGGAGCCAGAAGCCTGGCCTTTGGAGGGAGGGCGTTCTGAGACTGACCCCAGATCTGCGCAGCCTCTGGGTGCGTGGGGGGGCCATGCCATCTCAAGGGGGAGATTCGTGGGTTGGTTCTGGGAGAGGTTCCCCACAGCTCGGTTCTGTCAGTCCTGCTGCCCAGAGGCATCACCTCGCGTGGGGCCACCTTGTGAAGGCGGCATCCTGTGTCCGCAGGCTCTGAACCTGGCCTACTCCAGCATCTACGGCAGCTACCGGAACTTCGTGGGGCCCCCGCACTTCCAGGTCATCTGCCGGCTGCTCGGCTACCAGGGCATCGCGGTCGTCATGGAGGAGCTGCTGAAGGTCGTCAAGAGCCTGGTACTTTCCCTCGGGTGCACTTCCTCCCCCCCGACCCCCCCGTGAAGGGTCCTGCCCCCACTCCAGTGGGGGGGCTTTCCCCCTCCCACGAAATGTCAGACACCCGCTGGCATGCAGCTCAGTTCCCATCAGATTCCCCCGGTTAAGGGCTCAGTCCCACAAGACTGCCCCCAGGTCCCCCAGACTCCAGCCGCAGGTCCGGGCTGTGGCCTGTACCTCCGATCCGCTGCC
>JAWPEG010000013.1:9488112-9581400 GCA_035771395.1 Myotis vivesi | reverse complement strand
GCGCCCCCGCCGCCCCCCCCCCCCCCCGGGTTAAGTTGCTAGAGCAGCTCACGGAACTCAGGGAACTAGTTCCTCCCCAGGTGAGACGCTGTCATGGGTACGTGTTCCCTGCACTTATCCAAGAGAACTTGATAAAATCTTAATCCTGAGCCCATTGTTTTCAAGATTCTTTGTTGCCCAATATCGATGTTCATGTCTTTCCATGTTTCATAAACTAATCAAGAGAAAGCTTGAAGCTCAATTTCTGTCCATGTAATTTAAGTGCTTAACGCAGAAGCGGATGGGATTCTGAGATGACAGAATCTACACTGTGGAGGTCAGGACCCAAAAGCAATTAGAATACAGATGAGTGGGGTCGTTCCACAGCCGTGACCCATGACAGACCCCTGCCAGGACCCCAGTGTAACCTCCCTCAAAGCTGTGGCCCCTTGGCAGGTGGTTGGTGCCTACGGTGACCTGGTCTCTGTTCTGAACTGAGGAATCCAGAAACCAGCCTGGTGGGCGTCGCTTCCTCGTGCCCGGCCCTCCCTGGGTCATGCCTCCAGCCACACGTGTGGCCACAGCCTCCTGCTGGGAGCTGTTTCCGAAGCTGCACTCACTGGTTTCACAGCCCAGAGGGTTGCCAGTCCTTCACACCGCCCTGCTTTTTAGACCCCATGTCACTGGTCCCGTGGGCCGCCCCACCTCAGGGACGGGCTGGCCGGTGGCTGACGCAGCCCCTGTCTCCGCAGCTGCAGGGCACCATCCTGCAGTACGTGAAGACGCTGATGGAGGTGATGCCCAAGATCTGCCGCCTGCCCCGGCACGAGTATGGCTCCCCCGGTGAGCACAGGCATCTCCCAGGACGGCATGGGGTTGATGGGGAAAGAGGCTGTGGAGCCGAGGGGCAGTGCCCGTTGCTACACGGACCACCCCTGCGGGAGATGTTGGTGTCAGGGCGTGTGGCGTCTCCTTCCCGGGCCTGGCGGCCGTGCCAGAGGGTGTTCTGTGGGCACAGGCTGTGCTGTGGGGGCTCGGCCCTCCAACACCCCCAACTCTGCCCCCCTCTCGCCCCCAGGCATCCTGGAGTTCTTCCACCACCAGCTGAAGGACATTGTGGAGTATGCAGAGTTGAAGACCGTGTGCTTCCAGAACCTGCGGGAGGTGGGCAACGCCATCCTCTTCTGCCTGCTCATCGAACAGAGCCTGGTGAGCGAGCACCCACCCCGCCCCAGCATGGCCATTGCCCCCCGGGAAAAGAGGGCGTTGGTGAGAGGCTTCATCTGTGGGGTGACTCGGGGGGAAGGGCAGGACAGCACCGTCTGGTTCATGACTCTTTAGACGTTCACTTTAATTGTGTTCCCTACCCTTGAAACCCAGAAGTGCAGTGTAGTGCGTGTGAGAATGTTCTAGTGTGTGAGCCTAGTACACAGCCACACAGGGACCCCCGCCCCCCTATGGAGCTGACCCTCCACATGGGCGGGAACTGGGCATCTCTGTGGAGAAGTCTGCGTGTACGTGGACCGCGTCGCTCACACCGCGCCGGTCAGGGTCCCCGGCCACCTTCCCCAGATGGCTCTGTCCGTCCCCTATGAACTGACTCCCTAAGGCCACCTTCTGCTCCGTCCTAGTCTCTAGAGGAAGTGTGCGACCTCCTGCACGCAGCCCCCTTCCAGAACATCCTGCCGAGGGTCCATGTGAAAGGTGAGCCCGCACCCCCCGCGGAGCCGGTGCTCTAGGAAGTTAAATAAACGGGAAAATGGAAACCGGCGAGGCTCTCTGCGATGTGATCTCTCCACGTGCTTCTCAGTAGATGGGCTGGGGGCGGGATGTGAACCCAGAGGGACTGGACGTTCACTTTGTTTATATTTTCAAAAGTGAAGGTTGAACAGAAAGTCATTCCTGTCGCTTTGAATTAAAACATCAAAAGAGTCGGTTCTGCACATGAATTTTCAACGATAATCTGCACGGACCATGTTCCTTTCACAGCCTTTCCTTTGTTTTCTTGTATAAACTGTAACTGCTGTGATCATTACACCAGAGACAGAGTGTACGCTAATTCTTCCCACTGCAGAGGGAGAGAGACTCGATGCCAAAATGAAGCGACTGGAATCCAAGTACGCCCCCCTGCACCTCGTCCCTCTGATTGAGAGACTGGGGACCCCTCAGGTAAGCTGGGTCGGCTGTCGCTGTTCATAGGGCGTCCACGTCGGGCCTGGGTGAGGCTGGGTGTGCAGGCTCTGGGGGAGCCCAGACCAGGAGGCATCAGGATGTTGGACGGGTCCACTCGGCCCCAGGGTCTCCAGGGGGCGTTCGTAACAGGACCTGGTCACAGTGCATTTCACATTGTGAATCAGCTGCTTCCCTTGAACGTGCATAGAACACCCCCTGGCAGGTGAGCCGTCTGCAGAGGTGTCGCCTGCTCCTGGTGTCCATCCCTCGTGAAGAAGGCTTGGTCCCGGGTGTTTAAGAACAGACGAGGGGTAGGGACGGGGGGTCCGACCGGAGGCCAGGTATCCGGGTAGAGCTCCGAGGTCCTCAGTCTGGGCACATCACCCTTTTGGACCAGACGATGCTTTGTTGTGGGGCTTTTCTGTGACTTGTCGGCTGTGATGCCGTGTCCCTGGCCTGTGCCCATTAGCTGCTCCTAGACCTGCCCCGTGTGGTGACGATGGAAGTGTCTGCACACGCTGCCGCAGTTCTCTGCAGGCACCATCGCTCTGTCCTCGGCCGCGAACCCCACTGAATCGTGTCGGGCGTAGGGCATGGTCTATTTTGTCTGGTGCTTCTGCAAGTGAAGGCCATTCCCACTGAGTCAGAAAGAGAACAGGGTTTGTTGGTTGAGCCCTTGACTCCCGTGTGGCCCATCACGTGCTGTCCTTCCCGCAGCAAATTGCCATAGCGAGAGAGGGGGACCTGCTGACCAAGGAGCGTCTCTGCTGCGGCCTGTCCATGTTCGAGGTCATCCTGACGCGGATCCGGACCTTCCTGGACGACCCCATCTGGCGCGGGCCTCTGCCCAGCAACGGGGTCATGCACGTGGACGAGTGTGTCGAGTTCCACAGACTGTGGAGCGCCATGCAGTTTGTGTACTGCATCCCTGTGGGCACGCACGAGTTCACGGTCGAGTAAGCGTGTGCTCCGGGCACAGGGAGGTGGGTGCTGAGCTGCTTTGAAGCTACTGAGGTGCAGTTCTCGCCTGACTCGGGGCTCAGCCTCTGGGAGTCGACCCAGGAAACTTAGGCACGTGGGTGTGCATTCCTCCAGCGAGGGCCCCAGCCTCCTGACGTCCTTCAAAGCGGGTGTGTGATCTAAAAACAGGTTAGGAAATGGGGTCCCGAGGAACCCCAAGGGGTCTTCACCAGGAGCAGAGACACGCCACCAGCTGCCCAGTTTTCCCCGCAGATGCCTGGGTCGTGGACGTCTGGAGACAGACGGATGCAGGAAAGACTTTCATTGGTCGCCCATTCTGCTCATGGCTTCTTGGTTTTTAATCCTCACTTGATATTTTTCCATTCATTTTAGAGAGAGAGGAAGGGAAATTGAGAGAGAGAGAAATATCAGTAATGAGAGAGAATTGTTGATCAGCTGCCTCCTGGACACTCCTCAGTGGGGATCAAGCCCAAAATCCTGGCATGTGCCCTGACTGGGATTGAACCCTGACCTCCTGGTTCACAGGTCGACGCTCAACCACTGAGCCACACTGCACAGGTGCTGATAGCTTCTTGTTTGCAGGCAGTGCTTTGGCGACGGACTGCACTGGGCCGGCTGCATGATCATCGTTCTCCTTGGGCAACAGCGGCGCTTTGCTGTCCTGGATTTCTGCTACCATCTGCTTAAAGTCCAGAAACATGATGGCAAAGACGAGATTATCAAAAACGTGGTACGTGGACAAAAGCATTGTGTCCTATGGTGAAGTTTCACAGTAAAGCATGCTTTCAGTCTATGACAATTGTTTTCTTGGGGGATGTTTTCCATCCCAGCACGTAAGGTGCCGCCGAGTGAAGCTTCCCTTTCATTCTCAAAATGAACCGTAATGAAATTGGTGAGTCAGGCAGTCCGACAGTTAAAATACCAAGTCTCTCATTTTTATCCTCTTCAGGGTTCTTAGATCTTTGTGTTAATGTGGAGCCTCACGGGACCCGCGATCAGGCCCTTGGCCTACTGCCTGGTCTCCTGACTTCCTTTGTGGTCGTCAGAGTGTGCCTTTCGGCTGCTCTTTAGATCTTTTTATCGTTTTCATTTTCTGAAATGTTTGTCATTGAATTCTAGAAAACACTCAGACATTATCTATTTGTCTACGTATCTATCTCATTTTCCCTGTGGCAGCCTTTGAAGAAGATGGTGGAAAGAATCCGCAAGTTCCAGATTCTTAATGACGAGATCATCACCGTGTTGGACAAGTACCTGAAGTCGGGCGATGGAGAGAGCACGCCCGTGGAGCACGTGCGCTGCTTCCAGCCCCCGATCCACCAGTCCCTGGCCAGCAGCTGAGGACATGCCTGTGGCTGCTTTGGGAGTCCCAGTCCCGGCTGCATCAGTAACTGTAGGGCATGTTGTTCTTGTCACACGCCAGTGAGGTTTGTAGGGACTCTGTCAGTGTCCTTGTACCTGTGAAAGGGCACTTTTCGATCTGAAAGCCTAAATTTATAAAATTGACTTATTTTTCTAGCCTAAAATTGTCTATGCTTTTGGTAACTAGGAAGTTTGAGACTATTGGCTGCAAATTGCTGCCTTCCCGTTCTTACAGTTATTTTCTGTTTTTCTGTGAAATGTCCAAGTGCCACCGGGGTCATCCGTGTATCCCTCAGCCAGGGGTCAGGGACGTTCAGGGACTTCAGCAAGGAACATGGATAGCTAATTGTCATAAAAGTCGCTACTAATTACAGTGGAAATTAATGATTGTTTAGCTTTTGTTAGGCCTTTTGCTAATGATCTTTTATGAATTAAAGTCATTCTTTCCTTCCCTATTTGTGTCAATTATTTCAGAAAAGAGTGAGCTTGACGCCTCGTTTCTACTAAATCCATTTGTAACATCTAATGTGTGAGGGATGATTTAAAGGGTCTACAAATAAAAGGAATGAAACCTCCTTGCTGTCGTTCATTTACTGTGACCACCCTGTGTGTGTTGGCTTGGACAAGGCACTTCTCTGCTTATCTGGGTGCACAGACTGGGTCCTTGGAATCTGAGTCTTGCCCACCACAGCTTCGGAGGAAGAGTAAGTTATCTCTGTCTGTGGACACAGATCACCAACTCTAGGTAGGACCCACGCACGTGCTACTGAAAATGCAGGGCGAGCTGTTCCCTGTGCCGCTCAACCTGAACGTGTTTTCTTGATGTGAACTGATAACCTTGGGACCTGCATTCTGATGGAGGCAGTCTCTGTCCTCAGCCCATCATGAAAGGCTAGAATCTCGGGAAAAATGACTGTGATGATTACATTGACATAACTCGGATTCCTGTGTTTTAGAAGTGTCATAAACCACACCAAAGGTAGTAAACACTTCATGGAAAACACAAGTGATTTAAGATGTTAATTGAACCTCTTGGTTATAGGTTGATGCTCAACCACTCAGCCACACTGGCCGTGCCCAATAGAGAAATTAATGGAATAGAATAGAAGATGTAATAAGAGACCCAAATCCAAACATAAATTTTTTTTAATATATTTTATTGATTTTTTTACAGAGAGAAAGGGAGAGGGATAGAAAGTTAGAAACATCGATCAACTGCCTCCTGCACACTCCCCACTGGGTATGTGCCTGCAACCAAGGTACATGCCCTTGACCGGAATCAAACCTGGGACCCTTGAGTCTGCAGGCTGGCGCTCTATCCACTGAGCCAAACTGGTTAGGGCCAAAGATAAATTTTAAAATATATATATTTTATTGATTTTTTTACAGAGAGGAAGGGAGAGGAATAGAGTTAGAAACATCGATGAGAGAGAAACATCCATCAGCTGTCTCCTGCACACCCCCTGCCCCCAACTAAGGTACATGCGTATACTTACTACACAAACCTCACAGGATGCTGTCAGCCAATTCCTGTGCAAAAACGATCCTCTCCTACCCTCTTGTGGCCATTCAGGGAATAACACCTTTGTGTTGCTGTCCGTGGTGCTGAAACCCCAGCTAATGCCCTGTGAACACGACCAAAAATTCTAACCAGGGCAAAACAAAACAAAACAAAACCAAAAAAACCCCACAAAATCATGGAGGCTGTCCAGGGCGGCAATCATTCCGTCCCTGGATGGACTGAAGCCATGGGTCTGGATTTTTTTTTTCATGGGTCTGGATTTTGCACCTCTTCCCGCCCCAGCCCTGCAAAGGGAGGCCTTGGCTGCTGCACTGACATCAGGAACCTGTGCGTTCACGATGTCCGTAACCTGGAGGTTGCCACTACTGAGGCGGCCAGTCCGTACAGCGAGGTGCTGGAGTGTCGCGAGACTCAGTGTTCTCGCGAGAGGCCGCCGTTATTGCGGCATGCCCTACCATGGAGGCCGCCATTATTGAGGTAGTCCGTACAGGGGAAGCCGCCGCTAACGAAAACGGCCAGTACCGAACAGGACGTTCTTAATGAGGCAGCCAGTAACCTGCAGGCCGCCAGTATTGAGGCAGCCAGTACTTGGAGGCCGAAATTACGGAGGCAACTAGTAGCCTGGAGGCGGCCGTGATCGCGGCAGTCCTTCCCCGAAGGCCGCCATTAATGAGGCAGTCATTCAGTACCGGGAAATGCAGCGCCGTTTGGACACCTGGGATTTAAGGAATTTCCGTGGGTGATGATGATGGAGAGGACAAGGCGCATGATCCGGGTTTACAGAATAGAAAGTCAAGCCTCAAAGAGAGGGACGTTACTTCTATGCACGTTTGCCAAGAACCGCAGGGCCGAGAGGGCCCTGACCGGCTGTGAAGGGGCCACGCTACCGCCGAGGATCTGACCGAGAGGGCGGGTCGGGGCTTCCTGACGCGCCTTCACGTTCCCCCACCCCCCCCCCCTCCACCGGTGACCCATGGGTTTTCCATTTATCGCCCTTTTCCGGGGCAAGAAAAAGTGGTGGCAGGGTCGGAAGCGCGGCAGCCCTCAGGTTCGAGATGACGGCGCCGTTTAAGGCAGAGCGAGCGTCCTGGTACTATTGGAGCCGCTAGATTTTTCACCCGGGTTCCGGCCCAAATTGGAGAAAACCTATAAAGTTCTGGCGGCCTATGGAAGGGCGCTGAGGGTCGCAAAGCATAGGGTACCCATCGGAAACGCAGAGCCTCCCAGGGCCACCGGAAGCCCCGCCCCTGGGCGGGGTCAGAAGCCTCTGAGGGCCACCGGAAGCCGCGCCCCGCGGCGGAGCGCGCCTGCCATGGCTGAGCCCCGGTGCTCCGGCCCCGCTGCCCTGCGCTTAGCTGCCGCCGCCAGCTGGAGGGCCGTGCGCGGACGCTACGTGGAATACTTTCCGCGAGTGTTGGAGTTTCTGCGGTCCCTGCGCGCTGCTGCTCCCGGCTTGGTTCGCTACCGCCACCACGAGCGCCTGTGCATGGGCCTAAAGGCCAAGGTATGAGAGCCCCTGGGACCGGGAACGGGCAGAGGGGAAGGGGCGGGATGCTAGGATCAGACTAGGACAGGCCGCCTGTGGGTGGGAGCGTTGCAAAAGGGAAACCTACCCCGAAGTGGGAATTCTGAGCTCAGTCCCCTTCACAGGTGGTGGTGGACCTGATCCTCCAGGGCCGGCGTTGGGCCCACGTTCTGAATTCCTTGTATCTCCACTTTCCAGTGTCTGGACCTACTGTAGTGCGGGACCCCAAAGCTGTGAGTCATCCCTGGGACAGTCCCCACCCACAGTGAGTCCTTGGTGCCTCTAACTTGTCTGCCTTTTTACCTTCAACAGACAGAACAGGATCTGAAGATCATCTCCGAGGCACAGGAAGCCTTTCGCCAGCAGGTGAAGCTGCTGGCAGAGGCCCCTGAGGATTTGGATTGGAAGTTGCTGGTGAGACTAGCGAATTTTGGAAACTATAATGTGGCTTTCTTTTCTAGTTCTTTTCTGACCAGGTTTTTTTCTGTTGGCAGGAACTTGAACAAGAGTATGGGGAGCCCTTTCTAGCTGCCATGGAAAAGTTATTTTTTGAATACTTGTGTCGGCTGGAAAACACACTGCCTACCCCCCACACACAGCAGGTTTCCTAGGGCAAAACGCAGAGGGCAGAGGGCAGGGTGGTTGAATCAAGGACTGTGGTCTTCATGCTCTCTTCTTGCCCACAGCTTCAGGATGTGCTGAGCTGGATGCAGCCTGGGATTTCTATCACATCTTCTTTTGCTTTGAGCCAATATAGTGTGGACATGGGGTGGCCACTTCCAGGTACCAGGACCATCTGGAAATATTAGGAATTTGGGGGTGGAATATGTAGCCTGAGATCTTTTGAGACAGCCAGCTCATTAGAAAGATTACATGGGCTTGAGACCCAAGAAACCAGACTGAGTTTATGTGTTACTCTCTGTTCTCTTTATAAGGAACATTCTTTTCTTTTTAGAGTTCTCTGTGACTAATTCAATGAACATGTCAGAGTCCATGGAGCCCAGTCCTCCTCAGCAACCAAGACCAGCATTCCATCAACCTGTGCCAAAAAGCAACTCCGGCCCACACCTTCCTCAGAGACCAGCCTCAAGAAAGCACCCAGAACCTTTGGCTGGCCACCACTTCAATTTGGCCCCTCTAGGCCAGCGAAAAACCCAGGCCCAGTGGGCATCCATGAGGGTAGGCCATAAAGAGCACCCCACAGTCATGCTATTCCCCTTTAGGAATCTGAGTTCACCAACCTAGGTCATATATCAACCCAGAACAGGAAAGAACAAGGGACACACACAGCAGTTCCAGCAGGTGATGTGGGCACGAAAGCAGCCTCCACTGGAAAGTCTCGGAGTCCATCCCAGACCCTGGGCGGAGGAACTGTGAAGGAGAACCCAGCTGACTTGTCTGCCTCGGAGCAAAAGGCGTGAGTGGAACAGTTGCTTCTGCCTCCTAGCAGCACAGTCCTTGCCTGCTTTCCCTTCATCCTCTCTTCTTTGCTTGTTCCCACCCCAGGAATTGCGGGGACTGCTCCATGGAGCCCCTGAGATTGCATACTGAGTCAGGACGGGATCAGACAGCCTCCTCTCTTGGAACACTTGAGGCCTGTGTTCATCTAGAAGAGTACTTAATTCTGGTTTCCTTCTTGCAGTGTGTCCTCCATCTCTGTGCAGCCCTGTCATGACCAGAGGGGACTTGGTTTTGGACTCTGATGAGGAGGAAAATGGCCAGAAGGGTGGAATGGTGAGTAGGGAGCAACAGGAAGCGGGAAAGAAGGGGATGGGGCAGAACAGCACAGAGACCATGCTCCCTGAGTATAGAGGGCTCAGGGAATGTTTCAGATGACAGGATCTCTCTGCTCCCTTCTCTGCAGGAGTCTCTGGAAAACTATGAGAAGACAAAGTTTGACACCCTAGTTCCCACCTTCTGTGAATACCTCCCCTCTCAAAGTCCCAGTGCCATGTCTGCCCCTTCCCATGACCATGTAGACTCCTCTGATAGGACCAGAATGCCATCTCATCTTGCCTGTCTCCTTCCTCCTCACCTCTGCAGGCCATTTGGTGGGGATAAAGTGGAAGCCCAGCCTTGGGTTGCTTGACTCTGTGGTCCAAATTACTTTGTAATGCTTGATCATTAAACTTTGGATTTGTTAAAACACTGTGTTGGTATGAGGGTGGGGAATTAAGGCTTCTATAAGGTCAGTGTAAATCATTCCTTAGAAACATGACTGGACTCTCCAGGACTAAAAGAATCCCTTTGCCCTTTTACTTCCCTTGGAAAGTGTTGTTCAGGTGTATCAGAAAGATTACCAGGGCTGAGAACCTGGTTGAGAAATTACCTTTTGCTATTCTGAAAATATCTGTATGACCTGATGCCAGAATATATACTCTATAAATTTTCATACTGCCAGGTTATCGGGAGGAGAGTGGTGTGGTAGCACTTGAATGGAGATGCTTCTTGGGAAAAGTACTCACTGTCCTTGACACCACTGGGTCAGTGCAACCTCCACTTTCCTGAAAAGCCAGGGCAGTAGAGGGCAACCACGTGACATGCCAGGGGACATGCCAAGTAGGGGGAGTCATTTTCCTTGAAGAGCAGGTGAGCTGGGAGGTGGTGACAGGATCCCCCCTTTCCTCCACACCCTCCAAAGGGGCACTTGTGGGGTCAGTGCCTGTGGGTGTCCTGGGATCCTGGGTGGGAGGGAAGTCTCTATCAGAGAAAATGAGATATGCAAGCATTTGTCTTCCAGTCACACTTGGCTCCGCCTGGTTTTGAAGCAGAGCCAGAAATTTGCGCCTGGAAGCTCAGGACTGCGGACAGAGACACAGCGGCTCTCATGTTATTTCTTGAATGGCCACAGGACGGCAGCAGAAGATCATGTTTGCACAGGAATTGGCTGAGAGTAATAAGTCTATAGATCCATAGACGTGTACACTATAATCAGTAACGTACTTGAGGACATCATATATATATTATACACGTTTTATTCTAGGGTAGTATTTGAAATAAACCGTATATGTGTAACTAGAAGTTTTTAACTAGGCACTGATATGTGAGTATATCCTATATAATAAAAGGCTAATATGATCATTGTCCCCACTGGTGGGAGTTAGACTAACTGGGAGTTATATGTGTGCTGACCACCAGGGGGCGGCCAAGAACTTGGTGGGCATCGGTGCCAAGGCACTGGCAGTGGGCAGCAGTGGAGGCACTGCCGGCCCCATGGGCATAGCTCGATGAGAGCAGGAACGTGGCAGGATGGTGGAGCAGGTGAGCGGGCGGCACCAGGCCAAGGCGGGTGAGAGCAGGAGCCCTGATCGCCCTGCCAGTTGTCCCACAGATGGGCCCTGATCGCCAGCCAGGCCTAAGTACCCTTCACGTGGACAAATTTCATGCATTGGGCCTCTAATACACATATAATCATCTTTATTGGTATCTATATTTAGCTCCATACATACATACACTAGTGTCTGATTAAAAATGGCACCGACAGATATATTAGCTAGATATTGTGTTCTTTTTTGTTTCATGTTTTGTTTGTTTGTTTTGTTAATTCTCACCTGAGAATATTTTTTCAGTGATTTTTAGAGAGTGGAAGGAAGGGGAAGAGACAGAGAGAGAAACATGCATGTGAGAGAGACACATTGATTGGTTACCTCCTGCCATTTGCCCCGACCAGGACCAGGGATCACTGGTTTAACATTTTTTGTTTGTTTTGTTGTTCTTGTAGTTGCTTTTGTTGTTGTTTGTGCTGTTGGGGGTGGGGTGGGATGTGTGTGTGCCTGTTAAAGCTCAGATTCTGGGGTTTCACAGTAAAGTTACTGAATTTTTTTATTAAGCTATTTTTATTAATTTCAGAAAGGAAAGGAGAGGGGGTGAGAGAAAAACATTAATGATAAGAGAGAATCACTGATCAGCTGCCTCCTGCACGCCCCCCACTGGGGATCGAGCCCACAATTCAGGCATGTGCCCTTGACTGGAATTGAACCCGGGACCCTTCAGGCCGCAGGCTGACGCTCTATCCACTGAGCTAAACCAGCTGGGGCAAAGTTACTGAATTTTAATAAGAACTAAGGAAAAGTTTGTGCACACTCTCACCTTTGAGAATCACAGCTTTATGGTAATAGTCTGCTATAAATTTTATTCAGAATGTAAAAAACAACAACCTGCAATTATTCCCGGATTCTTCCTACCAAATGGGTCCTAACCTGAGCCCCACCCCGCCCCAAGTTCTTGACCTCACCGCTGTTCCCCACTGGCCTGGGCCCTCTGGCCTCACTGCAGTACCCGCCGACCCATCCAGCAATTAGTCCAGCCCTCCTGCGTTCCCAAACACACCCCGGTCTAGCCTATCCCTGTTGTCTGCCACCCCCGAATGTCTAATATCTGGTCGATTCCCGCCTCCAGCACTTGGTCCCGCCCAGAGCCCTGGTTCAGCCTATCGGCGTTGTCTGCCACCTCCGGATATCCGAGATCAGATCTAGTCCCGCCCCGTAACGCTTGGTCCCGCCTATGGCCCTGGACCAGCCTATCCGCGTTGTTGCATACCCATTTGTTCCCGCCCATTCCATTCTTCCAACCTATCGGTGCTGACTGGAAACACCGGATATTCGAACTCTGGCTTAGTCCCGCCTCCACCTATTGGTCCCGCCTATAGCCCTTGTCTAGCCTATCCGCGTTGTCTGCCACCCCAGAATATCCGGCATCAGGTCTAGTCCCGCCCACTAGTACTTGGTTCCGCCTATAGCCCTGGTCCAGCCTATCGGCATTGTCCGACACCACGCATATACGGGCTCTGCCTTAGCCGTGCCCCAGCTCTGAGCCCCGCCCGCACTTGGTCCCGCCTCTCCGCCTTTCCAAATACTCCTGGCTTCCGGGTCCAGCTATAGCCCCGCCCCTGGCCCGCTGAGTGACGGTTTCCGTATGGGATCCCTAAGGTCGCTGCTTAAAGTGCAGTTTCACACACTGACCCCGCGTTGGCGTTCGCATTGTAAGCAGCAAATACAGGTGGGAACGTTATCTTACAAAATATTGCCTGCTGCACTTCTCCCCTCGGCACGCCCATTCCCCTCAAGCCCGCTAATCAGGGCCTGGTAACGAAACCGGAAGTCGACATGACAGCCCACGGGTGCGGGAGGGGTTTCGCCGCGCTGTACTGAGTCTGCGCGTGCCGCCCCTGCGTCATTCGGCCGCGACCAGGTTCTGCTCTTCCGCTTGGCGCGGTCCCTGGTCCGGGCGGGCGGTTGCCGGACTTGACTGGCAGCTCCCACTGGACGACGACGGAGGCGCTGGCCGCGCGAGCGCAGGGGAGGTCGGCCCCCTCGGCCTGTGTGACAGTGTGAGCGGCGGTGACCGGAGCGGAAGCCCGCTGCGCGGTCGGCCAGCCCACGGAGTGAGTCCGCCACTCGGTTTCCCTTTGAGGCGGGTGCGGGCGGGCCTTCCCGTCTCGGATCTGGGACACCGTGGCCCCTGTCGGCCCCGGGCCTCAGGTGTCGCTCCCGGGACAATGCCTTCCAGCTGTTGCCCTCACAGCTCCATCCTCCCAGCCCGCTCTCCCTGCCCCTTCGCTTCCAACTCTCCTGCCCACTCCCCTTCTCTCCTCTCGCCTCCCTCCTTCGGCCGCGCATCTGCGTTCTGGGTGGCGCTGAAGAGGCGCGCGCAGGGCGCGGGGTGGCGGGGTCCCTGGTTGCCGAAGGGCCCTGGCACAGGGAGCGAAGGGCCCGGGCACAGGGAGCGTGTGTTTTAGAGGAATCAACGTGGTCCCTGGGCTTACTATCTTTTCTCCATCCCAAGCCCGCACCGCGCGCACACATAGCGTAACAGACGCGGAGGTCATCCTGCCATCTGGCGCACCCCGAATTTGGCGACTGAGTTCGGGAAGCGACGGCGTGTCCGTGTCGTGTCATCGCGGGTGTAGGTGGCCGGGGCTGCCCGGCTCCCCAGGCTGGGGCGAGGGGCACCTGCCCCCAGCCTGTGATCCCCATCCCTGCCCCAACCTTCTAGACTTTCTGCGGGTTTCCCTCCCACTGTGGGCCTGGGCTCGGAGGCAGGGAAAGAGGGCGCCCAAATTGTGGGGCTCCCTTCTCAGGGGCCACCGATACCACCTGCAGGAGCTCAAACCCCAATTGGGCTCCATTATGTAACAACCGAATGTAACGGGTAGCCCGGCGGCCTGTGGGCGCGATTTCCATCATTGGGTGATAAGGATCACATATTAGATTTCTTCAAAGCCATGGGGGCTTGCTTTCTTTCTTTTTTTCAGAGGAGGTATGTGTGCTAGATTGCCCAGGGCTGGTGTGACAACTGTCAAAAGTTGGACATCAAAGGAGCGAATATTATTCAGTGACCTGAGCAGCTGTCTGTTTAAATCAGAAGTTCTTAATTACCGCAGGACAAAGCTAGGAAAGAGGTTGGAGCTCAAAAGGGAGTGGCACTCTCGCCGGGTCTGAACTTTATATGTAAACACGTGGTCAGTTGGCGACATCATCTCAGCTTCTTTTTTCTCTTAAATATATTTTTATTGATTTTAGAGAGGAAGGGAGAGGGAGAGATAGGAACATCAATGATGAGAGAGAATCATTGATCCGCTGCCTCCTGCACGACCTTGAACCTGCAACCCGGGCACATGCTCACCCCCACCCCCACCCCCACCCCCACCGGAATGAACTCAGGACCCTTCAGTCCACAGGCCAACGTTCTATCCACTGAGCCAAACCGGCCAGGGCTTGGGTTCTTAGAGATTTCCATCATCCCAGTTCTGGACTAGGCCCCCGGGAGCCCGCTTTGTCACTGAAGGGACTAAGGTTTCCTGGACAGAAATGTGGCGATTGTGGATGGTTTGTGACCCATAAAACGTGGGGGTGGCTGTTTTGGCTACTGATGGGCATTTAGGCTGTTTCCAGATCTTAGCTATCGGGAATTGTGCTGCTATGAACATGTGGGTGCATATATCCTTTCTGATTGGTGATTCTGGTTTCTTGGGATATATTCCTAGAAGTGGGATCAAATGGGAGTTCCATTTTTAGTTTTTTGAGGAAACTCCATACTGTCTTCCATAGTGGCTGCACCAGTCCATTCCCACCAGCAGTGCACGAGTGTTCCTTTTTCTCCACATCCTCTCCAGCACTTGTCGTTTGTTGATTTGTTGATGATAGCCAACCTGACAGGTGTGAGATGGTACCTCATTGTTGTTTTGATTTGCATCTCTCGGATGATTAGCAACTTTGAGCATGTTTTCATATGTCTCTTGGCTTTCTGAATGTCCTCTTTTGAAAGGTGTCTATTTAGATCCTTTGCCCATTTTTTGATTGGATTGATTATCTTAAGTAACATTTGTTTTAACACAGGTTTGATGGGGGCAGATGGATACATACAAACAGTGGCCAGGCCACCCAAACTATTTTTTTCGAGTAAAATTAAAATAATGATGAGGAGATTTAGTAAATTCATCATAGCAACACGGCCCCACCAAGGCACAGAAAGGAGAGGAGGGGAGAAGGGAGGGGAGGGTTCAGGCTTCCGCCAGCACCTGGTGACCTGGGCCTGTGCTTGGGAATGAGGGGGAGTCATTTCCTGCTGACACAGGGTGGGGTGCGCTGATGCAGGATGGGGTGTGGCTCTGTCTCCTCGTGGCCCACTTGGTGCCCGGCGGGAATTGTGGGCCTGAAGGGAATCGGGAGCCCAAGTCCTGGGCTGAGATGGGAGAGGGGTGGGCAAAGTCTACCTTCCCCCAAATGGTGTCTGTGGAATTATTTGGCAGGAGACATTTTTAAACAAAAAGCCACCCTCCCATCCCCTTTCCCTTTGGTGCCCTCAAACCCCCAGGTTTTAGGGATCTCCAGAAAGGCAGTGGGAAGGGGTGCCAGGGAGGGAAGCAGGCCTGAGTGATGGGGGAGGCGGGTGAGCCTGAGGCCAGGCCAGAGACATTAACAGTGGGGCAACTTCCAGCAGCTAAGGCTGCCCCAGCTCCTATGCAAAAGGTTACATTTTTGTTAAAAAAAATAATAATAATAATATAAGATCCAGCCAGCATGAATCAGTGGTGAAACACCAACCTAGGAACCGGGTTCTGGGATTGATCCCCTGTGTGGGGTGTGCAGGAGGCAGCCAATCTATGGTTCTCATTACTGATGTTTCTTTCTCTCCCCAAGACCTCTAAACCAGGAACCCCAGGGCAGGGCAGGAGGCGACAACCCAAAGTCACAGGATGCCGGTGACCTCCAGGTACATTGTGGGGCCCTGGGAGCTGAGGACACGTGAGTAACCTTTCTCTGTCCCAGTCTCTCTTTACAACTAACTAAATAGATACATACATAAATTTGCAAACTGGAAGTCTAGGGCTTCACAAACCTTGAGAGAATAAACAGCCTCCATGTTTTAAAGCAAAGAAAGCCCAAAACAGTCCATACGCCCCCTGCCGCGCCTGATCTGAGCTTGGAGCATCTTATGGCTTCTGGGGCACTCTGCCCCCGAATAATCCAGACCCAAACCCTGCCCTGGACACCCACGCAACCCTCCTGTCCGGCCCGAGTCAGGGGACCTCCGTGCACCGTTATGTGCATCAACACATCCCCCCACAACACCCCCTCCGCATAGGAAACGGTGTTGCTCTTGTGGGTGTGGAAAGTCCCCACGGCTGCTGGCAGAGGCGGCTCCACGGGGTGCAAAATCCCACAGCACCCCATGTGTTAGAGTTTCCACCTTTTCTGACTTTTTTTTCCCCAATCATGACACTAACTACTCCAGGCCAGGCAACCCTTTTATTCCCATTTTGAAAGGACGTTAAATGCAATCCTCTTTTTTTTTCAACAAATTTTTATTGACTTTTTACACGGAGGATGGGAGAAGGATAGACAGTTAGAAACGTCGAATAGCTGCCACCTGCAAACCTTAGAGGACTTAGCTTAGTTTAGCCTACAGAAGCCTAGCTTAGGGAGGCAGACGAGATCATTGCAGGCTTAGTACAGCTTACCTTAACCTAGAGTAGCTGTGGGACCTTAGAGGACCTAGCTTAGCTTAGCTCAGCTTAGCGTACAGTAGCCTAGTTTAGGGAGGCAGACGAGACCATTCCAGGCTTAGCTTAGCTTCCCTTAGGCTAGAGTAGCTGAGGGACCGTAGAGGACCTAGCTTAGCTTAGCTCAGCTTAGCGTAGAGTAGCCTAGGTTAGGGAGGCAGACGAGACCATTGCATGCTTAGCTTAGCTTAGCTTAGCTTAGGTTAGGCTAGAGTAGCTGAGGGACCTTACAGGACCTAGCTTAGCTTAGCTTAGCTTAGCCTAGAGTTGCCTCGGTTAGGGAGGCAGAAGAGACCATTCCAGGCTTAGCTGAGCTTAGCTTAGCCTAGAGTAGCCTAGATTAGGGAGGCAGACGAGACCATTGCAGGCTTAGCTTAGCTTAGCTTAGCTTAGCTTAGCTTAGCCTAGAGTAGCCTAGTTTAGGGAGGCAGACGAGACCATTGCAAGCTTAGCTTAGCTTAGCTTAGCTTAGGCTAGAGTACCTGAGGGACCTTAGAGGACCTAGCTTACCTCAGCATAGCGTAGAGTAGCCTAGTTTAGGGAGGCAGACGAGACCATTGCAGGCTTAGCTTAGCTTACCTTAGGCTAGAGTAGCTGAGGGACCGTAGAGGACCTAGCTTAGCTTAGCTCAGCTTAGCGTAGAGTAGCCTAGATTAGGGAGGCAGACGAGACCATTGCAGGCTTAGCTTAGCTTAGCTTAGCTTAGGTTAGGCTAGAGTAGCTGAGGGACCTTACAGGACCTAGCTTAGCTTAGCTTAGCTTAGCCTAGAGTTGCCTCGGTTAGGGAGGCAGAAGAGACCATTCCAGGCTTAGCTGAGCTTAGCTTAGCCTAGAGTAGCCTAGATTAGGGAGGCAGACGAGACCATTGCAGGCTTAGCTTAGCTTAGCTTAGCTTAGCTTAGCTTAGCCTAGAGTAGCCTAGTTTAGGGAGGCAGACGAGACCATTGCAAGCTTAGCTTAGCTTAGCTTAGCTTAGGCTAGAGTACCTGAGGGACCTTAGAGGACCTAGCTTACCTCAGCATAGCGTAGAGTAGCCTAGTTTAGGGAGGCAGACGAGACCATTGCAGGCTTAGCTTAGCTTACCTTAGGCTAGAGTAGCTGAGGGACCGTAGAGGACCTAGCTTAGCTTAGCTCAGCTTAGCGTAGAGTAGCCTAGATTAGGGAGGCAGACGAGACCATTGCAGGCTTAGCTTAGCTTAGCTTAGCTTAGGTTAGGCTAGAGTAGCTGAGGGACCTTACAGGACCTAGCTTAGCTTAGCTTAGCTTAGCCTAGAGTTGCCTCGGTTAGGGAGGCAGAAGAGACCATTCCAGGCTTAGCTGAGCTTAGCTTAGCCTAGAGTAGCCTAGATTAGGGAGGCAGACGAGACCATTGCAGGCTTAGCTTAGCTTAGCTTAGCTTAGCTTAGCTTAGCCTAGAGTAGCCTAGTTTAGGGAGGCAGACGAGACCATTGCAAGCTTAGCTTAGCTTAGCTTAGCTTAGGCTAGAGTACCTGAGGGACCTTAGAGGACCTAGCTTACCTCAGCATAGCGTAGAGTAGCCTAGTTTAGGGAGGCAGACGAGACCATTGCAGGCTTAGCTTAGCTTACCTTAGGCTAGAGTAGCTGAGGGACCGTAGAGGACCTAGCTTAGCTTAGCTCAGCTTAGCGTAGAGTAGCCTAGATTAGGGAGGCAGACGAGACCATTGCAGGCTTAGCTTAGCTTAGCTTAGCTTAGGTTAGGCTAGAGTAGCTGAGGGACCTTACAGGACCTAGCTTAGCTTAGCTTAGCTTAGCCTAGAGTTGCCTCGGTTAGGGAGGCAGAAGAGACCATTCCAGGCTTAGCTGAGCTTAGCTTAGCCTAGAGTAGCCTAGATTAGGGAGGCAGACGAGACCATTGCAGGCTTAGCTTAGCTTAGCTTAGCTTAGCTTAGCTTAGCCTAGAGTAGCCTAGTTTAGGGAGGCAGACGAGACCATTGCAAGCTTAGCTTAGCTTAGCTTAGCTTAGGCTAGAGTACCTGAGGGACCTTAGAGGACCTAGCTTACCTCAGCATAGCGTAGAGTAGCCTAGTTTAGGGAGGCAGACGAGACCATTGCAGGCTTAGCTTAGCTTACCTTAGGCTAGAGTAGCTGAGGGACCGTAGAGGACCTAGCTTAGCTTAGCTCAGCTTAGCGTAGAGTAGCCTAGATTAGGGAGGCAGACGAGACCATTGCAGGCTTAGCTTAGCTTAGCTTAGCTTAGGTTAGGCTAGAGTAGCTGAGGGACCTTACAGGACCTAGCTTAGCTTAGCTTAGCTTAGCCTAGAGTTGCCTCGGTTAGGGAGGCAGAAGAGACCATTCCAGGCTTAGCTGAGCTTAGCTTAGCCTAGAGTAGCCTAGATTAGGGAGGCAGACGAGACCATTGCAGGCTTAGCTTAGCTTAGCTTAGCTTAGCTTAGCTTAGCCTAGAGTAGCCTAGTTTAGGGAGGCAGACGAGACCATTGCAAGCTTAGCTTAGCTTAGCTTAGCTTAGGCTAGAGTACCTGAGGGACCTTAGAGGACCTAGCTTACCTCAGCATAGCGTAGAGTAGCCTAGTTTAGGGAGGCAGACGAGACCATTGCAGGCTTAGCTTAGCTTACCTTAGGCTAGAGTAGCTGAGGGACCGTAGAGGACCTAGCTTAGCTTAGCTCAGCTTAGCGTAGAGTAGCCTAGATTAGGGAGGCAGACGAGACCATTGCAGGCTTAGCTTAGCTTAGCTTAGCTTAGGTTAGGCTAGAGTAGCTGAGGGACCTTACAGGACCTAGCTTAGCTTAGCTTAGCTTAGCCTAGAGTTGCCTCGGTTAGGGAGGCAGAAGAGACCATTCCAGGCTTAGCTGAGCTTAGCTTAGCCTAGAGTAGCCTAGATTAGGGAGGCAGACGAGACCATTGCAGGCTTAGCTTAGCTTAGCTTAGCTTAGCTTAGCTTAGCCTAGAGTAGCCTAGTTTAGGGAGGCAGACGAGACCATTGCAAGCTTAGCTTAGCTTAGCTTAGCTTAGGCTAGAGTACCTGAGGGACCTTAGAGGACCTAGCTTACCTCAGCATAGCGTAGAGTAGCCTAGTTTAGGGAGGCAGACGAGACCATTGCAGGCTTAGCTTAGCTTACCTTAGGCTAGAGTAGCTGAGGGACCGTAGAGGACCTAGCTTAGCTTAGCTCAGCTTAGCGTAGAGTAGCCTAGATTAGGGAGGCAGACGAGACCATTGCAGGCTTAGCTTAGCTTAGCTTAGCTTAGGTTAGGCTAGAGTAGCTGAGGGACCTTACAGGACCTAGCTTAGCTTAGCTTAGCTTAGCCTAGAGTTGCCTCGGTTAGGGAGGCAGAAGAGACCATTCCAGGCTTAGCTGAGCTTAGCTTAGCCTAGAGTAGCCTAGATTAGGGAGGCAGACGAGACCATTGCAGGCTTAGCTTAGCTTAGCTTAGCTTAGCTTAGCTTAGCCTAGAGTAGCCTAGTTTAGGGAGGCAGACGAGACCATTGCAAGCTTAGCTTAGCTTAGCTTAGCTTAGGCTAGAGTACCTGAGGGACCTTAGAGGACCTAGCTTACCTCAGCATAGCGTAGAGTAGCCTAGTTTAGGGAGGCAGACGAGACCATTGCAGGCTTAGCTTAGCTTACCTTAGGCTAGAGTAGCTGAGGGACCGTAGAGGACCTAGCTTAGCTTAGCTCAGCTTAGCGTAGAGTAGCCTAGATTAGGGAGGCAGACGAGACCATTGCAGGCTTAGCTTAGCTTAGCTTAGCTTAGGTTAGGCTAGAGTAGCTGAGGGACCTTACAGGACCTAGCTTAGCTTAGCTTAGCTTAGCCTAGAGTTGCCTCGGTTAGGGAGGCAGAAGAGACCATTCCAGGCTTAGCTGAGCTTAGCTTAGCCTAGAGTAGCCTAGATTAGGGAGGCAGACGAGACCATTGCAGGCTTAGCTTAGCTTAGCTTAGCTTAGCTTAGCTTAGCCTAGAGTAGCCTAGTTTAGGGAGGCAGACGAGACCATTGCAAGCTTAGCTTAGCTTAGCTTAGCTTAGGCTAGAGTACCTGAGGGACCTTAGAGGACCTAGCTTACCTCAGCATAGCGTAGAGTAGCCTAGTTTAGGGAGGCAGACGAGACCATTGCAGGCTTAGCTTAGCTTACCTTAGGCTAGAGTAGCTGAGGGACCGTAGAGGACCTAGCTTAGCTTAGCTCAGCTTAGCGTAGAGTAGCCTAGATTAGGGAGGCAGACGAGACCATTGCAGGCTTAGCTTAGCTTAGCTTAGCTTAGGTTAGGCTAGAGTAGCTGAGGGACCTTACAGGACCTAGCTTAGCTTAGCTTAGCTTAGCCTAGAGTTGCCTCGGTTAGGGAGGCAGAAGAGACCATTCCAGGCTTAGCTGAGCTTAGCTTAGCCTAGAGTAGCCTAGATTAGGGAGGCAGACGAGACCATTGCAGGCTTAGCTTAGCTTAGCTTAGCTTAGCTTAGCTTAGCCTAGAGTAGCCTAGTTTAGGGAGGCAGACGAGACCATTGCAAGCTTAGCTTAGCTTAGCTTAGCTTAGGCTAGAGTACCTGAGGGACCTTAGAGGACCTAGCTTACCTCAGCATAGCGTAGAGTAGCCTAGTTTAGGGAGGCAGACGAGACCATTGCAGGCTTAGCTTAGCTTACCTTAGGCTAGAGTAGCTGAGGGACCGTAGAGGACCTAGCTTAGCTTAGCTCAGCTTAGCGTAGAGTAGCCTAGATTAGGGAGGCAGACGAGACCATTGCAGGCTTAGCTTAGCTTAGCTTAGCTTAGGTTAGGCTAGAGTAGCTGAGGGACCTTACAGGACCTAGCTTAGCTTAGCTTAGCTTAGCCTAGAGTTGCCTCGGTTAGGGAGGCAGAAGAGACCATTCCAGGCTTAGCTGAGCTTAGCTTAGCCTAGAGTAGCCTAGATTAGGGAGGCAGACGAGACCATTGCAGGCTTAGCTTAGCTTAGCTTAGCTTAGCTTAGCTTAGCCTAGAGTAGCCTAGTTTAGGGAGGCAGACGAGACCATTGCAAGCTTAGCTTAGCTTAGCTTAGCTTAGGCTAGAGTACCTGAGGGACCTTAGAGGACCTAGCTTACCTCAGCATAGCGTAGAGTAGCCTAGTTTAGGGAGGCAGACGAGACCATTGCAGGCTTAGCTTAGCTTACCTTAGGCTAGAGTAGCTGAGGGACCGTAGAGGACCTAGCTTAGCTTAGCTCAGCTTAGCGTAGAGTAGCCTAGATTAGGGAGGCAGACGAGACCATTGCAGGCTTAGCTTAGCTTAGCTTAGCTTAGGTTAGGCTAGAGTAGCTGAGGGACCTTACAGGACCTAGCTTAGCTTAGCTTAGCTTAGCCTAGAGTTGCCTCGGTTAGGGAGGCAGAAGAGACCATTCCAGGCTTAGCTGAGCTTAGCTTAGCCTAGAGTAGCCTAGATTAGGGAGGCAGACGAGACCATTGCAGGCTTAGCTTAGCTTAGCTTAGCTTAGCTTAGCTTAGCCTAGAGTAGCCTAGTTTAGGGAGGCAGACGAGACCATTGCAAGCTTAGCTTAGCTTAGCTTAGCTTAGGCTAGAGTACCTGAGGGACCTTAGAGGACCTAGCTTACCTCAGCATAGCGTAGAGTAGCCTAGTTTAGGGAGGCAGACGAGACCATTGCAGGCTTAGCTTAGCTTACCTTAGGCTAGAGTAGCTGAGGGACCGTAGAGGACCTAGCTTAGCTTAGCTCAGCTTAGCGTAGAGTAGCCTAGGTTAGGGAGGCAGATGAGACCATTGCATGCTTAGCTTAGCTTAGCTTAGCTTAGGATAGAATAGCCTAGGTTAGGGAGGCAGACGAGACCATTGCAGGCTTAGCTTAGCTTAGCTTAGCCTAGAAGAGCCTAGGTTAGGGAGGCAGACGAGACCATTGCAGGCTTAGCTTAGCTTAGCTTAGGCTAGAGTAGCTGAGGGACCTTAGAGGACCTAGGTTAGCTTAGCTTAGCCTAGAGTAGCCTAGGTTAGGGAGGCAGACGAGACCATTGCAGGCTTAGCTTAGCTTAGCTTAGGCTAGAGTAGCTGAGGGACCTTAGAGGACCTAGGTTAGCGAAGCTTAGCCTAGAGTAGCCTAGGTTAGCGAGGCAGACGAGACCATTGCAGGCTTACCTTAGCTTAGCTTAGCTTAGCTTAGGATAGAATAGCCTAGGTTAGGGAGGCAGACGAGACCATTGCAGGCTTAGCTTAGCTTAGCTTAGGCTAGAGTAGCTGAAGGACCTTAGAGGACCTAGCTTAGCTTAGCTCAGCTTACAGTAGCCTAGGTTAGGGAGGCAGACAAGACCATTGCAGGCTTAGCTTAGCTTAGCACAGCTTAGTGTAGGCTAGAGTAGCTTAGGGACCGTAGAGGACCTAGCTTAGCTTAGCTCAGCTTAGAGTAGCCTAGGTTAGGGATGCAGACAAGACCATTGCAGGCTTAGTATAGCTTAGCATAGGCTACAGTACCTTAGGCACCTTAGAGGACCTAGCTTAGCTTAGCTTAGCCTAGAGTAGCCTAGGTTAGGGAGGCAGTCGAGACCATTGCAGGCTTAGCTTAGCTTAGCTTAGCCTAGAGTAGCCTAGGTTAGGGAGGCAGAAGAGACCATTGCAGGCTTACCTTAACTTAGCTTAGCTTTCCTTAGGCTAGAGTAGCTGAGGGACCTAGAGGACCTAGCTTAGCTTACCTTAGCTTAGCCTAGAGTTTCCTAGGTTAGGGAGGCAGAATTGACCATTGCAGGCTTAGCTTAGCTTAGCTTAGCCTAGAGTAGCCTAGTTTAGGGAGGCAGACGAGACCATTGCAGGCTTACCTTAGCTTAGCTTAGCTTTGCTTAGGCTAGAGTAGCTGAGGGACCTTAGAGGACCTAGCTTAGCTTAGCCTAGAGTAGCCTAGGTTAGGGAGGCAGAAGAGACCATTGCAGGCTTACCTTAGCTTAGCTTAGCTTAGGCTAGAGTAGCTGAGAGACCTTAGAGGACCTAGCTTAGCTTAGCTCTGCTTAGAGTAGCCTAGGTTAGGGAGGCAGTCGAGACCATTGCAGGCTTAGCTTCGCTTAGCTTAGCCTAGAGTACCCTAGGTTAGGGAGGCAGACGAGACCATTGCATGCTTAGCTTAGCTTAGCTTAGCTTAGGCTAGAGTAGCTGAGAGACCTTAGAGGACCTAGCTTAGCTTAGCTCTGCTTAGAGTAGCCTAGGTTAGGGAGGCAGTCGAGACCATTGCAGGCTTAGCTTAGCTTAGCTTAGCCTAGAGTAGCCTAGGTTAGGGAGGCAGAAGAGACCATTGCAGGCTTAGCTTAGCTTAGCTTAGCGTAGAGTAGCCTAGGTTAGGGAGGCAGACGAGACCATTGCATGCTTAGCTTAGCTTAGCTTAGCTTAGGCTAGAGTAGCTGAGAGACCTTAGAGGACCTAGCTTAGCTTAGCTCTGCTTAGAGTAGCCTAGATTAGGGAGGCAGTCGAGACCATTGCAGGCTTAGCTTAGCTTAGCTTAGCCTAGAGTAGCCTAGGTTAGGGAGGCAAAAGAGACCATTGCAGGCTTACCTTAACTTAGCTTAGCTTTCCTTAGGCTAGAGTAGCTGAGGGACCTTAGAGGACCTAGCTTAGCTTAGCTCAGCTTAGCGTAGACTAGCCTAGTTTAGGGAGGCAGACGAGACCATTGCAGGCTTAGTTTAGCTTAGCTTACCTTAGCTTAGCTTAGGCTAGAGTAGCTGAAGGACCTAGAGGACCTAGCTTAGCTTACCTTAGCTTAGCCTAGAGTTTCCTAGGTTAGGGAGGCAGAATTGACCATTGCAGGCTTAGCTTAGCTTAGCTTAGCCTAGAGTAGCCTAGTTTAGGGAGGCAGACGAGACCATTGCAGGCTTAGCTTAGCTTAGGCTAGCGTAGCTGAGGGACCTTAGAGGACGTAGCTTTGCTAAGTTTAGCTTAGGCTAGAGTAGCTGATGGACCTATTACGATCAACTGAGCTTTGCCTCGGCTAGCCTAAGCTAAGCTAAGCTAGGTCCTCAATTGTCTCATCTGCGTCCCTAACCTCGCTACTCTATCCTAAGCTAAGCTTAGTCTTCTAAGGTCCCTCAGCTACTCTAGCCTAAGCTAATCTTAGCTAAGATATGTTCTCTAAGATCGCTCAGCTACTATATCCTAATCTAAGCTACCTAAGTCCGCAATGATCTCGTCTGCCTTCGTAACCTAGGCTACTCTAGGCTAAGCTAAGCTAAGCAAGGTCCTCTAAGGTCCCTCAGCTACTCTAGCCTAAGGTAAACTTAGATAAGCTAGGTCTGTAAAGTCCCTCAGCTACTCTAGTCTAAGGTAAGATATACGAGGTCCACAATGGTCTCGTCTGCCTCCCTAACCTAGGGTACTCTAGCCTCATCTTAGCTACTCTAGGTCCTCTAATGTCCGACTGCTACTCTAGCCAAAGCTAAACTACCTAAGTCAGCAATGATCTCGTCTGCCTCCCTGACCTAGGCTACTCTAGGCTAAGCAATGTCCTCTAATGTCCTTCAGCTACTGTTGCCTAACCTAAGCTATGCTACACCTGTAATGGTCTCATCTGCCTCCCTAACTTAGGCTACTCTAGGCTAAGCTAAGCTAAGGTAGGTCCTCTAAGGTATCTCAGCTACTCCAGCCTCATCTAAGCTACACTAGGTCCTCTAAGGTCCCGAAGCTACTCTATCCTAAGCTAAACTTAGCTAATCGGTCCTCTAACGTCCCTCAGCTACGCTAAGCTAAGCTAAGCTACCTAAGTCCGCAATGGTCTCGTCTGCCTCTCTAACATAGGCTACTCTAGGCTAGGCTAAGCTGTGCTAGGTCCTGTATGGTCCGTTAGCTACTCTAGCCTAAGCTAAGCTACCTAAATCAACAATGGTCTCTTCTGCCTCCCTAACCTAGGCTACTCGAGGCTAGGCTAAGCTATTCTAGGTCTTGTAAGGTCCCTCAACTACTCTAGCCTAAGCTAAGTTACCTAAGTCAGGAATGGTCTAGTCTGCCTCGCTATCCTAGGCTACTTCAGGCTAAGCTAAGCTGTGCTAGGTCCTGTATGGTCCCTTAGCTACTCTAGCCTAAGCTAAGCTACCTAAGTCAACAATGGTCTCTTCTGCCTCCCTAACCTAGGCTACTCTAGGCTAGGCTAAGCTATTCTAGGTCTTGTAAGGTCCCTCAACTACTCTAGCCTAAGCTAAGTTACCTAAGTCTGGAATGGTCTCCTCTGCCTCCATAAGCTAGGCTACTCTGGGGTAAGCTAAGTCATGTCTGCCATGGTGTCATGTGCCTCAGTAACCTAGGCTCCTATAGGGTAAGCTATCCTTAGCCGGGTATCAAAGGTCCCTTGGCTATTCTATGTAATGCTAAACTTAGTTAGGTCTGCAATGGTGTTGTGCCTCACTAGCCTAAGGTTACTGTAGGTTAAGGTAGTTCCTCTAAGGTCTAGTCTCTCTCACTAACCTACAGTACTCTATGCCGGGTTAAGCTAAGCTAGGTCCTTGAAAGTCTCATCTTCCTCACTAACCTATGTTCCTCTAAGGTATGCTTAGCTCAGCTAGTGCCTCAAAGGTCTCTTCTCTCGCACTAAGCTAAGATACTCTAGGCAAGGTCCTCGAAGGTCTAATCTCCCTCACTCTTCTAAACCATGCTCTGCTAAGGTATGCTAATGTCAGGAAAGATTGTACTAGTGTCTTAAAATTATACCTTTCCCAGCTGGCGTGGCTTGTGTTTGAGTTTCTACTTCTGAACCAGGAGGTCAAGGTGGATTCCTCTTCAGAGCACCTGCTGGTTTTGATGGCTGGGTCCCCATTCCATGAGCACAGGATGCAACCAATCAATCAGTGCTTCTCTCTCTGCATTGATGTTTCTATTTCTCTTCCTCTCCCTTCCTCTCTGAAATTAATTTAAAAATTAAAAAAAAATGAAGATGCTGGTGTATTTTTAGAGAAGATCTTACTTTTTTAACCCCCAGGAAATCCCTGTCATTCAAGTGGATTTACCTTTGCTTAGTCTGTAATCATCGACGGTCAATGCCCCACTGTGTTCAGGAGGGGAAACTTGTCTTTGATGTCCTCTCTTTCTGTAGGTGCCAGTTACTGTTCCCCGAGCCTGGAGAGCAGGGTGGTGGGACAGCCACTGCCTTCTTCAAACAACATCCATTTTATCTGTGTGGGAAGAGTCCATCTTTATTTCATCAGTTTCAACTGTCACTCATAAAATGATCGCTAAATGCCAACTCAGCACATGAGGAACATGGTCGCCCCCTATTGCCCGGGCTTTTCAGGGCACCGGAATTGCAACTGTCGCCCATACGATCCTCACCAGGAATTCTACCCACAAAATCAAACAAAAAGAACCCTGCACAAACACAGCATGGCGGGGTTCTGCACCTCCCCCGACCACAGCCCTGCAAAGGAAGGCCCCCAGAACTGCTGGGCAGAGGTTCCCTATAAGGTGACCCAGCCACCCTGCCTGATATGACCTTTGGAGACATTTTTAATAAACACAGGGAAAGGTGTAGCTGTTTTATGTGTGTATATACTCATACACTGGCAGTGCCTAATTCCAAAATTCCGGTGTCATACGGATAATTTATTTTAGATCCTACACAGGAATAAAACATGTAGAACATATATGCACTGTCCTTCAAGTAAGTGACTCCATTATACGGCACACGACTTGGATCCATATACTTCTTACAGGAGACTTGGACACTGTAGCACATTAAAGCTCAAAAATGATCCTCTGCTGCCCTCCTGTGGCCATTCTGGGAAACAACACCCTGCGCCTCTGTCCGTGGTGCTGAAGTCCCAGCTAAAGCCCTGTGACCACGAACAAAAATTCTACCCTGCAAATCAGCCAGGCAGGCCCGGGCGGCAATCATTCTGTCCCTGGATGGACTGAAGTCACCACTCTGGGTTCTGCGCCTCTTCCCGCCCCAGTCTTGTAATGGGAGGCACAGAGACTGCTGCACTGAGGTTCCCAGGAAGTTGCCCCTCCCAACCTGCCTAAGGTGTTCCTCGGTGCCCTGGTTAACTGGAGTGCGGTGAGTGGCTGTCGGGCAAGCTGATGCTCTAACCACTGGGCGACACCAGCTACTGATTCCGTTCACTTTTAAAAAGGTATATTTGAGACCTAGCCGGTTGCACAGTGGATAGAGCGCTAGCTAGAGGACTAAAGGGCCGCGGGTTCGATTCAGGTCAAGGGCATATACCTGGGTTGCAGGCTCCTTCCCCGCCAAGGCCCAGGTCCGGGCTTGTGCATGGGGCAACCAATCGATGTGATATTTGATATTCGCTCTCTATCCCTCTCTCGTCCATTCTTTCTAAAGATCAATGGAGCCCTAGTCAGTTTGGCTCAGTGAGTAGAGCGTCGACCTGCGGACTGAAGGGTCCCGGGTTCGACCCCCCTGGTTTGATTCTGGCCCGGGTTGTTGGCTTGATCCCCAGTAGGGGGTGTGCAGGTGGCAGCCGATCAATCATTCTCTTTCATCATTGAAAGGTCTATCTCTCTCTCCCTCTTCCTTCCTCTCTGAAATCAATAAAAGTATACTTTAAAAAATCAATGGAAAAACATTCTTGGGTGAGGATTAAAATTAAGTGCAACCATATATATATTGGAAACCATTCCCAGCCACCCTAACGGGACATAAACATTTCCTCCTACTGCACTTTGTGTGGGCATATCTGTGGAATCGCACGTGGGAGAAACTGGGGTTTGCATGTCCGTTTCCCTAGCCAAAAGGTCACTTTTATGAGGAGAATCCAGTGCTTCTTCCCTCAGGAAATCCCAGAATCTAGCAAAGATCACAAGCCAGGCTCAGGAACTACATGTGAAATAAACTGATGGAGGAGGAAGGGTCGTTCACAAAACCAGAAGGTGGACATCCTATGTCATCTCTTAACACTTCAGGTTAGGAAACCCTGCTAGAGAAAAGGGGGTACAGTAAGAAGATTTGGGGGTGGGGAAGGCACCAACACCATCTGGAAGAACGGGCTCACACCCCCTGGAACTGAATTCGTGAAGAGAATCGTGTCCCAGTCAACTTTCCTCACACAAGCCTCTCAGGACAGCCGCAGCTTTGTCTCTGTCTACGTTACTGATCTTAATTCCAGGCCGAAATCCCTGGTTCTGCTTCCAAACCAGGCGGACCCAAGTCCTACGGGAGGATAGATGCTTGCCTGCCTCGTTGTCTCTGATAGGGAGACTTCCCTGTCACCCAGGTTCTCGGGACACTCACGGGCACTGACCCCAGAACTGCCCCTTTGGAGCGTGTGGAGGAAAGGGGGGATCCAGTCACCGCCTCCCAGCTCACCTGCTCCTCCAGGAAAACCTCTCCTCCTACTTTGCAGGATCCCTGAGGAACATGGTCGCCCCGTATTGCCCCGGCTTTTCAGGGCACTGGGATTACAACTGTCTGCCAGGCGATCCTCACCAAGAATTCTACCCAGAAAATAAAACAACACCCCCCCCCCAAAAAAAAAGAACCCTGCACAAACACAGCATGGCGGGGTTCTGCACCTCCCCCGACCACAGCCCTGCAAAGGAAGGCCCCCCGAACTGCTGGGCAGAGGTTCCCTATAAGGTGACCCAGCCACCCTGCCTGATATGACCTTTGGAGACATTTTTAATAAACACAGGGAAAGGTGTAGCTGTTTTATGTGTGTATATACTCATACACTGGCAGTGCCTAATTCCAAAATTCCGGTGTCATACGGATAATTTATTTTAGATCCTACACAGGAATAAAACATGTAGAACATATATGCACTGTCCTTCAAGTAAGTGACTCATTATACGGCACACGACTTGGATCCATATGTTTCTTACAGGAGACTTGGAAGGACGCTGTCAGCACATCAGCGCGCAAAAATGATCCTCTGCTGCCCTCCTGTGGCCATTCCGGGAAACAACACCTTGTGCCTCTGTCCATGGTGCTGAAGTCCCAGTTAAAGCCCTGTGACCACGACCAAAAATTCTACCCTGCAAATCCGCCAGGCAGGCCCGGGCGGCAATCATTCTGTCCCTGGATGGACTGATGTCACCACTCTGGGTTCTACGCCTCTTCCCGCCCCAGTCTTGTAATGGGAGGCACCAGAGACTGGTGCACTGAGGTTTTCCACCCACCTGCCTAAGGTGTTCCTCGGTGCCCTCGTTAACTGGAGAGCTGTGAGTGTCTGTCCAGCCGGCTGATGCTCAAACCACTGAGCGACACCAGCTACTGATTCCATTCACTTTTATAAAAGTAAATTGGAGACCTAGACGGTAGGCTCAGTGGATAGAGCGCTTGCTTGAGGACTAAAGGGCCACGGGTTTGACTCAGGTCAAGGGCACAAACCTGGGTTGCAGGCTCCTTCCTGGACAAGGCCCGTGTTTGGAGCAACCAATCAATGGGGCAACCAATCGATGTGATATTTGATATACTCTCTGTCTTTCCCTCTCTCGTCCATTCTCTCTAAAAATCAATGGAGCCCTAGCCAGTTTGGCTCAGTGGATAGAGCAGCGTCCTGAAGACTGAAGGATTCCGGGTTCTGGTTTGATTCTGGCCAAGGGTACATTCCCGAGTTGTTGACTTTATCCCAAGTTCGGGGTTTGCAGGTTGCAGCTGATTAATGATTCTCTTTCATTATTGAAGTTTCTATCTCTCTCTCTCCCTCCTCCTTCCTGTCTGAAATTAATAAAAGTATACTTTAAAAAATCAATGGAAAAATATCCTTGGGTGAGGATTAAAATTAAGTGTAAACGTGTATATATTGGAAACCATTCCCAGCCGCCCTAAGGGACATAAATCTTCCTTTCTACCCGCACTTTGTATGGGCATCGCACCTCTGAGAAACTAGGGTTTGCATGTCAGTTTCCCTAGCCAGAGGGTCACTTTTATAGGGAAAAGCTAGTGCTTATTCCCTTTGAATCCCAGAACCTAGCAAAGATCACAAGCCAGGCTCAGTAACTACATGTGAAATGAACTGATGGAGGAGGAAGGGTCTTTCACAAAACCATAAGGTGAGCATCCTTCTAGGTGTACCAGGTGATAATGCTGATTTTTTTTCAATAGATGGGGTTACACATATCCTGATATAGATATGTGATTTGATATGTATGCTATTTTGTTGTATTGACAACAAGCTTCAAAAATTCATGTCAAATTTTTTAAAATATATTTTATTGATTTTTTACAGGGAGAAGGGGAAAGGGATAGAGAGTTAGAAACATCGATCAGCTGCTTCTTGCACGCCCCCTACTGGGGATGTGCCCGCAACCAAGGTACATGCCCTTGACGGGAATCGAACCTGGGACCCTTGAGTCCGCAGGCCGACGCTCTATCCGGTGAGCCAAACCGGTCAGGGCCATGTCAAATTTTCTGAAGGTGTTAACATCATAGATATATTTACGCTTAAAAAATGTCAAACTTCATGTCAGATAAAGAGCATTTGCAGGAAGATTTAATGTATTACATTATTTTGAAGAAAAGTGCTGCTGAAAGTTTTCGTATACTTTGGAAATCTTATAATGAACATGCTTCCTCTCAAGATACTTGTGAACGCTGGTTTAAGCGCTTTTAAAGTATTGATTTCGATGTGATAGACAAAGAACGTCCAGGTCAATTTCAACCACGGTTTGATCGTGAAACAACCGAATGGGCCAGAAGACACGGCAGAGTAATTTTGCTTCGTGATGACGCACCATCACACACTTCAAAACCAGTTAAAGACACGTTAAAAGATCTTGCCTGGGAAGTATTGACCCACCCGCCGTATTCACCAGACCTTGTTCCTTCAGATGACCACTTGTTCCGATCGATGGCACACGCACTTTCTGAGCGGCACTTCAAAACGTACAAAGAAGTGGAAAATGGGGTCTCTGAATGGTTTGCCTCGAAACAAGAAAAGTTCTATTGGGACGGTATCCACAAATTCCCTGAAAGATGGGGGAAATGTGGACCTAGCAATGGACATTACTTTGAACAAAGCACTTCTGATGTTTCTCTTGAAATTGTCGTGTTTTCTTTGATTACACATCCGCGTTATTAACCGGTACAACTGGTCCTTCTTACTCTGGACCTCAAAGGACGCTGTCAGCACATTGCCACGCAAAAATGATCCTCTGCTGCCCTCCTGTGGCCATTCTAGGAATAACACTTTGCGCCTCTGAGGGGCTGAAGTCCCAGCTAAAGCCCCGTGACCACGACCAAAAATTCTACCCCGCAAATCAGCCAGGCAGGCCAGGGCGGCGATCATTCCGTCCCTGGCGGGGCTGAAGTCACCACTCTGGGTTCTGCACCTCCTCCCGCCCAGTCCTGCAAAGGGAGGTCCCAGAGACTGCATAGCTGTGGTTCTCTGTGGCCCTCATTGCCCCCACTGCCCTGTGCCCCACCCCGCCCACCAGGGCTGCACCCCATAGCCCTCCCTTGTGATGTCGCCAATCCCCATCCAGCGCCGCACCTCATAGCACCCCATTTGATGCCTCTGACCCCCTCCCCCTCCGTGTTGTGGCCCCGCTCCTCACAGGCCCCCATTATAACTGCTGCTGCACCCCGCACTGCGCCCTTCAGCACTCCTCCTGTGATGTCCTCCCCACCCACCCTGCGCTTTCCCCCAAAGCCTGCTCTCCCCTGTGGGACCCCGGCACTTTTCCACCCTCTGCCTCCCCCTTCCCCGCCTACCCCCACACTGTACCCTGCTGAGCTCCCCATGCGAGATGGCCCCCTATAGTCCCCCCAATTATGACGCCTCCACTCTGCACCACATGACCCGCCCCTCCCAGTGCAAGCCCCATTATAACCTGTGCTGCACCCTGCACTGGGCCCTTCATCCCACCCTGCACCCTGAGCTGGCTGCCCCCATAGCTCCCCTCTGTGATGTCTCCACCCCCATCTTGCCATACCCCTCATAGCACCCCCTCATTATGACGTGCAGGCTCTGCGCCGCCCCGTGTCCCTGCCTTTACTGCCCCCATATAATTCCTGCCGTACCCACACTGCGCCCCTTAGTCCTGCTACAGGGATGCCCCCACCGCACTCCCTGAGCTGGCTCTGACGGTTTCTCTAGTTAGCCATCCTACTCCTGAACAAACAACTTAGCATCGGGCCTCAGTTTCCCCATCAATTAAAAAATAGTGTTGCCGGGGTGATGGGTAAAGACGCTGCCAACCTTGAAATGCTATTGAATAGGAAGGCTGAACGTTAATGTCAAGTTCAAACGAATCAGTTGCCTTAAATTTTTCTCCCGTCAACTCCTAGCACATTAAGAAGTTTTTTAAAAAAATATTGATTGAATTAGAGACAGAGAGAGAGGAAAGGAGAGGGAGAGAGAAACATCAATTTGTTGTTCCACTGATTGATGTATCCATTGGCTAATTCTTGTCTGTGCCCTGAGTGGGGATCAAACCCTCAACCTTGGCATATGGAGATGAGGCTCTAACCAACAGAGCTACCTGGCCAGGGCTTTATTCTGTTTCTTATAATCAGGGATCCAAATAGCAGCACAGAGCCCATCTGGCGTGGCTCAGTGATTGAGTGTTGACCTATGAACCACGAGGTCAGGGTTCAATTCCTGGTCAGGGCACGCACGTCAGCTGATTGATGTTTTTTCTCTCACATCAATGTTTATCTTTCCCTCTCCCTTCCTCTCTGTCTCAGATCAATAAAAACTTATTTAAAATAAAACTGGCAACTGTCCAATCTCCTCCTATTCGCCCTCCAAAAGGTATCAGATTTTACTTCAACCACTTTCCCCCCCTTAGTCACAGTGAGGATTCTGGTTCATGAATGTTTACACTATTTCACTTAAACCTTCTGTACACACATACACACGGCTGAGCACCCCGTCCCGGTTAACGTTCCAGTTCCATCAAAAGGAAGCGAGGTTGCTCACGTTGAAATGGAAACAGAAGTTGGAGGAAAAGCTGGGGATTAAGATAAAGCCTAAACATTGCAACCTGGAAACGATACATTCAGCCGATACTCCAAAGATGCCATCTGCTTCCTCCTGTCAGAAAGCTTTCAACACACTTCCATCTCATCATGGAGTCAAACCGAGGCCTCAGACCTGGGATTCCCACCAGATCCTGGCGGTGGGAGGTTGGGGGTGGGGGATGCCATTTCAAACGTAAGCGAGCACTTCATTGTGCAAACCTTTCATTCACCTCCCACCCCCCAGAGGTACTCACCGGAGGTGCTGAGCCACCTGGGGACGCGTGTGCTTCCGACTCGAGGCCTGGGGGGCTGTGGGGGCCCAGCGGGTGGGACCCGGGAAGCTACCCTCCAGCCATGGGCGAGAGAGCCCACCTCCCAACGCCCACAGGGCCCCTGCCTGGGCCTCATCAGCCTGATTACTCAGGGCTCCTCACGAGTCAGCTGAGACCAGCAGAAAACAAGAGCCCGACTGGCAGATTTCACCTGGGCCCGAGGTGCTCTGGGAGGACTGGGTCGAGGTGGGAACACCTGAGCCGGGAGTTGGGGTTCAAAGAGCGCTTCTGAGAGTCTCAGGTGCCCACCCCCAGGCCTGGGCTCCCAGCCTTCCATCATCCCAGGGACAGAGGTTCACATTCCTCACGTGGGAATGCAATCTCCCCCCACCCCCGTCTTATTTATTGTCTAAAGTTTTACATATCTCCTTTTTCCCTGATTGGCCGCCCCCCCCCCCCCGCCCCGCGCAATCTTTTGTTAAATGACTCCCAGCCTATGGCTCTTCCAGCTCAGACCTCATCGAATTTCATTTCCCATCTAAAAAGGAACCCTCTACAGAAGCGGCTCGTTAGAATTGGGGCTGCTGGGCTCAGTTCTAAGGCAGTTGGGGGGAAGGCTAAGCTAGCCAACAGAATGGAGAGGGCGACCATGTGCCTGAGGGGACCTGCCAAGCAGGAGGAGAGGTTTTCCTTGGGGAGCTGGGGAGCTGGGAGGCGTTGACCGGATCCCCCCTTTCCTCCACACCCTCCGAAGGGGCAGCTCTGGGGTCAGTGCCCGTGAGTGTCCTGAGTCCTGGGTGGGAGGGAAGTCTCCCTATCAGAGACAACGAGGCAGGCAAGCATTTGTCCTCCCGTCTGACCTGGCTCCGCCTGGTTTGGAAGCAGAACCAGGGATTTCTGCCCGGAGTTTCAGCACCGCGGACAGAGACACAGTGTTATTCCTCAAAACGGCCACAGGAGGGCAGCAGAGGATCACGTTTGCACAGGAATTGGCTGAGCGCGTCCTTGGAGTTCTAGTGTAATGAGTCTATAGATCCGTAGACGTGTACACTATAGTCAGTAACTTACTTGAAGGACATCATATATATGTTGCACACGTTTTGTTCTGGGGTAGTATTTGAAATAAACCGTCCATATGTAACTAGAAGTGTTTAACCAGGTACTGATAGTGGAGACTCCAATTGTCCTAATCAAATATTGCTTTTTATGTTAGTCCCGATGTGAATCATGATAAGGCAAATGTGCCATTTTATGCCCATGGGGGCAGTGCTTCTGCTGTTGGCTTAAGGCCTACATTGGGCCGTGTGGGACCACTAGAACAATGGGGAAAGAAAAAGGAGCCTAAATACCACATTCACAGGCATTTACTTTATTATCAATGATTCCACTAAAATGTTATACCCCTGATCCATGAAAACACTATGTTAAGTAAAAAGAAAGCCATTCAGTGTGGCTCAGTCGGTTGGAGCCACACTGGGCAGGTGGGGGATCAGGGGTGACATGACCAGGTCCCCGTCTGGGCAGGACGTCCTCCCATGGACCCAGAAAGCAGCTCTCACAGCCTCTGGCCTCCGGACTTCCTCCCCCTCTCCACCCGCTCCTAGCAGTTGTGAATGAGCAGTGGAATCAGAAAATTGAGCCTCCAATCTGGGGAATCAAGCAACGGGAGAGCCTGGCTGGGGCAGCTTTGGCTCATTGAAAAGGTCGACACCCGGTGGCCCAAGATGTGACATGACAAGAGTGGGGTTGTAGAAATACTAGGAGAGAAGGGGCCCCTTGGGTCACTAGGTCTCGCCTGGGGCCAGTGACTGTGTCCAGAGAACAGGTTTACCTTTCATCACAGCGCTGAGGAGACGCATCGTGACGAAGGACTGACTCCTCAGCAGGACAGACAGCGTTTCCCTGGCACCAAAAAGGGCAAGAGGAAGCGTAATGAATGTAATTCTAGGTCCTGCAGAGACAAATTAGGTGGAGGAAGGGCTTGGAGCCTGACTGGGTTTTTTTCTACGAACTTAAAACATTCACACACCTCACAAACCTGTCTACAATTTGCACAAACCTCTTGCATCCCCTTAGAAATGACCATCCTCAGAATAACTCGACTTCAAGCCTTGTCCTGCAAAAACGTGTCTTCACACTTTATGCCTTTTCTCATCACAAGCTTACTGAGGAAGAGAGAAATATCCGTGTGACAGATACAATGATCACTCGCCTCTTGCAAGTACCTGGACCAGGGTGACTGGGGATGGGGAGCAGACCTGCAACCCAGGTTGTGCCCTTGACTGAAAATCGAACCCAAGACCCCCCTGTGTGTGGCTGACACTCTAACCACTGACCCACTGGCCAGGACTTTTTAAAAGAACTCGTGAGCCAAGTACAACGACTGGAAGGAAATCAGATTTTACAAACATTTTTCAGTTTGTTCTATCAACATTTTGTTTTTTTGTTTTTTTTGTTTTTTTTTCAATTTGTCTTTTTATTATAACATGAACTAGATTTCAAAAATTACCTGTGTCTTCTGACTGTCTTTCCCAGGTTGTGAGAAGATCTAAGGGCAATGACTCATTATGAAAGTATCCTGGAAAGTACCAGAGCAGACGTAACCCAGGTCCGGGTACGGAGGGATCAGAGTAAAACTTCGGGCAGCCGGGCAGAGCAGGGTGTCCTGGCTTTGCACCAGGTGCCACCCAGGACGGCCACCTCTGTGCCGGGACAAGTCACAGGACAGCAGTGCTCTGTGGGGTGATCTACTCTCTGTTGTGCCAGCGAGTTGTCTTCAGTAACTCAGAGGATTCTCTATCTTAATTTCAAAATTAAGATAATTCCTCAGACAGGAGGCATTTTGTAGGTAAATCACAGGCTATTATCTTTGTTCTTTTTTAAAAATAAAAATGACTTAAGACGGCCAGGGACTGACAAGAGTGGGGATGACAAATGTGTACACGTCATACTTTCATCCCCAATGAAAAAAATAAAGCATTTTTATAGACTTAAAACTACCATTAGCGCACTTAGATTTTGGTGAAAGAAAAATTTTAATACCACTACAGTAATACAATGTTAACAAAAATTGGCCAGGTATTGAGGTTATTTTAGTGAGCTACCATCATTTAAATATAAGAAAAGTAATTTCTTGGTCCAAATTAGTGAAACCTTAAAAAAAGATTGTCTCTAGAGAACATTATTTGAGAATACCGCTTTTCCCGACACATTCTGATTCTCAAATTCACTTTATAACAACAACGATCAACTTTTGATTCTCGCTTTCTTAAAAAGCTGTCAGGTTTCCATTTCTTCGGGAAACATTCTCCCCAGTGTGCTGTTCAATCCCACAGGTTAAACTTTCTAAACTTTCTTCGTTATTATTAAGAACTTCGTACATGTTAGTGAGATTGCCGTTCATCGCTTTCTCATCTTTTCGGAAAGACACGGGAAGGCTGGCTAGACTGAAGCTGACGTCTTTGAAGGCGTGCAGCAAGAATATCCCCACGATGATGGTGCAGAAGCCACTCAAGGTGCCGATGATGTCGTCCACAGGCATGTCCTGCCACTCCTTAAAGAGGATAGCCGAGCAGGTCAGCACCGAGGTGGTGAAGAAGACGTAGTAGATGGGGGTGACGAGGGAGGTGTTGAATATGTCCAGGGCCCTGTTCAGGTAGTTGATCTGCGTGCTCACACAGACCACGAGGCTCAGCAGCAGGGCCCAGGCCAGGGGGTGCTGCAGCACGGGCTTGCCAGCAAACAGCTCCTTGATCGCTATGCCCAGGCCCTTCACACAGGAGACGGAAAACGCTCCGATCACAGAGCAGATCGTGATGTACACGAGAATGTTCGTCTGTCCATGGCGGGGTCCCACCACGAAGATTAGTATCAAGGACACAATGACCACAAGTGTTGCGAAAACCACAAAACCTGGAGGAGGCAAAGACAAGTTATATTTATGTCTTTACTAATGTTTGTTTTTTAGAGAGGAAGGGAGAGGGATAGAAACATCAAGGAGAGAGAAACGTCAGCCATTGGCTGCCTCTTGCAGGCCCCCTACTGGGGATCGAGCCCACAACCCAGGCATGTGCCCTGACCAGGAATCCAACCAGTGACTTCCTGGTTCATATGTCGACACTCAACTGCTGAGGCACACAGGCCGGGCGACACAAGGTTTATTTAGCCAAATGTTTAAACACTAAAAGGAAACTGAGAAGCCAAAACAAAATAATAACTCGGTAGGAAGGAGAGGGGTGGCCCTACAATAAAAACAGCTTCTTCTGCCCTAGCTGGTGTGGCTCAGTGGACAGAGCATTGGCCTGTGGACTGAAGGGTCCTGGGTTCGATTCTGTTCAAGGACATACGCCTGGGTTGCGGGCTCGATCCCCAGTGAGGGGCGTGCAGGAGGCAGCCAGTCCATGGTTCTCTCTCATTATAGATGTTTCTCTCTCTCGTTCCCTCTCCCTTCCTCTCTGAAATCAATAAAAATGTATTTAAAAACAAACAAACAAACAAAAAACCAGCTTCTGCTGCTGCCCCAGCAACAGGCTCATCAAACTTCAGTCAGAAGATGGAACAGATTCCTGCCAACTCTGACCTGGGAGCACCCAGCGGCCCCTGTGGCGCAAGCACCTGGATCTCTTCCTGGGAGTGGATTTCCAGGTGAGAAATGGGTCACTCCTGGGCCTGATGTCTTCCTGATTTCCTGTCTGCTGTGCCTGAGGCAGCCAGGACGGAACTGGTGTCTCCAGCCTCCACTCCAGCGCTAGCAGGTCTCAGGCCCCCATCCTCTGTGCTCAGCCTCCCCCAGAACCCGCCTCCTCCCGCCTCCTGGCTTCACCTTCCTCACAGCCTTCCCGGCTCAGTTCCTTCCCGGCCTCTCCTACCTACGTCAGCCTGGTTTCAATTCCTTTGTCGGGCTTTGCAGACCGTCACCATCTCATCCCATCCTCACTCTTGAGCCCGACTTCCCACTCTGCTTTCTATCCCCTCTGCTCCAGTCAGACCTGCTCCCACCCCACAGCTCACACACTCCTGCCCCCTGGGCTTCTTTCGAGGTCTGATTTAAATCTCACTTTTAAAAAAGTGGTTATCTAGTTATTTATTCTCTTTTAGCACCAGAGCCTCTCCCTATTCCCTCCCCTCTAGGCAACACTTATTTTTTTGTTTGCGTGGCTCTTACAAAATAAATATTTTTGTACAAAGACAAAACAAAAAAACCACCAACTACCCAGCACAATGGATAAAAACTGACCCACATCTAGGCAAATTTCCGACAGTGGACACCCTAAAAGGTCCTCCAAGTCAAATGATTGATTACATATAAAACAAAGATAAAGGACCAACTGCATCTGGCTTGTCAGCAACCAAGTGAGGAGACAAGGCAGACAAGAGACGTTCGATATGAGCGCTGTTGCACAAAGTCCGTCTCTTCTGTGCTTCTGGCGCCTCCTGCAAAAGTGGCTCCAGCAGAAGGAGGGGCAAACCCAGGACTCAGGGGACAAGAGGTCCAGGGATGAGCAGGAGTGACAGGGACCCGGATGCTGATGAAGGAAACCAGGGTGACACCTGCTGGCAGCCCCGACAGCAGTGAGTGCGAGGCCAGCAGGCTCTGGGAGAGGCTCCCAAGAGCAGAGACGGCAAGAAGAACTCAGTGCCTGAAATGACCCAGACACTCAGACCTCTGGGCGAGCATTCCGGACGGATGGACTCACTTTCATAGAAAACAAAGCAGACACCTGAGGTCACTATCTGCTCTGGGAAAACTTAAAACAGGAAAGGAAGAGCCACACCAAAGGGCCTGGCTGCCAGGGGAGGATGGAGGGAAGCGGTAAGTCTGCACGAGACACAACCTAGTGTGGCCACCACACCATGAGGCACGTACACGTCAGATCACGCTTCGTGCACACGAAACCCATCTAATGTGTATACTGACTCCACTGAAATATGAAAACAAAGAAAAAGTAATCAACATGTTATATGTTAAGCTGAGAATAAAAATTATGTACTGATAATGTAAACAAACCACTGAAGCAAAACCAGACAGACAACAGGTAAGCGATGCAACAGGCAGTGCCTACCACCGAGGAAGTAACCAGCCATGCGGAACCACCTGCCTCTTCGTACACACGTAACTGTTCCTCTAAGCCCTCACCCGAGTCTATTTTTTTAAAAAATATATTTTACTCATTTTTTACAGAGAGGAAGAAAGAGGGATAGAGAGTTAGAAACATCGATGAGAGAGAAACATCGATCAGCTGCCTCCTGCACACTCCCCACCGGGGATGTGCCCGCAACCCAGGTACATGCCCTTGACCGGAATCGAACCCGGGATCCTTTAGTCCGCAGGCCGACGCTCTATCCACTGAGCCAAACCGGTTTCGGCACCGAGTCTATTTTTTCCATTGATTTATTTAGAGTGGAAGGGAGGGTGGAGGTGAGGGCAGGAGAGGGGAGAGAAAGAAACACTGATGTGAGAGACACATCAATTGGTTGCTTCCCACAGGCGCCCTGATCCGGGCCAAAGACTGAACCTGCAACCCAGGTATGTGCCCTTGACCGGGAATTAAACCCTCAACCCCTCCGTGTGTGGACTGACGCTCTAACCACTGAACACACCAGTCAAAGCTTCAAGTTTGGATTAAAATTAAAAAGTAAGTAAATTAAGGAGTAAAAAGGCAGTGAGACTAGTGAAGCTTTTCTTTGTTCTTACCCGGATCCCCAAGCTTGTGTGACATCTCGTTTAACGTCTCGATCTCCTCTTCCTTCGGCGCGTGAATGACCATAACCGTGGAGCCCAGAATGCTCAGCAAGCACCCGATCTTCCCATGAAGATTCAGCCTTTCATTGAGGAAGTATGAGGACAGAATGGCACTGAAATGGGGGAGGGTGGATAAGATTAAAAAAACCAGCTACTTTTCTCATTTTAAAATATCAGCACAATTCTCATTTTGAATAACTGAACTCAAACTAAAACACTGTGAGTTTATAAAGATTCTGGCTTTCGGCCAAGGGATAGAAAATGTCTTCAACCGTAAAATGGAAGCTTCCAGGGAACACCTGCTTCACCACACACTCAACCGTAAGGAACCATCTTCCTACCGTAGGAAACCAACGCAAAACTCACAGTAAGTGGGGCCACGTAAGAACTCACATCCTATTCAAGAACCTACGTTCAAACCAATGCTTAGTATTTCCTCAAATTTAATTTGTCCTCACTCACTGAAGCATCCTTCTTACATGTTCATTTAATTCTATATGATTTGCCTGTTGTCAAGTTTAAATACTTTATAGCTAGTTTTATCCAAACATAAAAATACTATATAAACCTATAAATGTAATAATGGTGAAATATACACAAAAATAAGGATCAAAGACATATGCCACATCTTCATATACAGTATATGCACACACACACACAATCTTGTGGGCGCTGCGGGGAGGACACAAATCCCTCTCAATCCACGTTGGGAACAGTGACCAGAACGCAGACTTCCATGCGGGGTCAGCTGTCAGACGTGTCTTGTCTTGGACTCTCCTTCCGGGCAAGCCGACCAGTCCTCAGAGGCACACTTCCTGCCCATCGGTGACTGTCTGTTGTCGGCACAGAACCCACTGACCGACCACCACCACCGACCAAGCGCACATGTGTCGGATGATAACTAGTGACAAGTGCAACTTGGAATTATAACAAGTTAAAATCAAAGTAAGACTAGCGCTGGCTCTGAATACAAGCGAGACAAAGCATGAAGCATCTCACCCCACAAATGCACAGCTTGCCGACACACAGAAGAGAACCTTTTAAAGAAAATTACAGCCAATTCGCCAGTCCTCGAGGTTTACGTGTAAGTCACATGGGACCGAGTACTTCCCGGTCTCGCACACGGACTGCTGTTCTACGTGCAGCACAGTGTCCTTACCTGACGAGGACGCTGAGCGCTCCCAGCGGAGTCACGAGGGTGGCTGGGGCAAAGGCGTACGCGGCGAAGTTGGCCACCTCACCGGCTCCCACTTGGAGATGGACAAGAGAGAACTCTCAGATAGGAACACCAACAGAGAACCCTGCACTCACGCACAAATCTGCATGTACTAATGATGTAAAGGATTTCTCAGGTCGCTTCCACGGGCTCTTACCACACACCCAGGTTGCAGGTTGGATCCCTGGTCCAGCTGGGGTGTGTGAGGGCAGCAACCCCTCAATGTCTCTCTCTCATAGCGATGTTTTTCTCTCTCTCTCACCCCTCCCTCCTACTCTCTCTAAAGAACAATGGGAAAAATATCCTTGGGTGAGGATTAACAAAAAAATAAAGTAAAACTAATAAAAACATGTCCTTGGCTGAGTCTTACAAAATCTATATAATAAAAGCCTAAGCAACTGTTATGGAGGAACCACCAGACGACTGGTCGCTAGGATGCACAATGACCACCAGGAGGCAGACGCTGAACGCAAGAGCTGCCCCCTGCTGGTCAGCCAAAGCCAGGCTCACGGTTGGTGAGTGCAGTGGTGGTGCCAGGAGTCTCTCCCGTCTCCGTGGCAGTGCTAAGGAGCAGTGAGCTGAGTGGTAAGGAGTGAGGGGTCCCGCACTGCGAGAGGCGCAGGCTGTGCTGAGGGACACCCACCCGGGGCAAAAATTCCGTGCACTGGGCCTCTAGTATAAATATGTATGTATGTATTTTTTAACATATTTTTATTGATTTCAGAGAGAAAGGGAGAGGGAGAGAGGGACAGAAACATCAATGATAAGAGAGTCATTGATCTGCTGCCTCCTGCACGCCCCCCACTGGGGAGTGAGCCCATAACCTGGAATATGCCCTTGACTGGAATCGAACCCGGGACCATTCAGTCTGCAAGTTGATGCTCCACTGATCCAAACCAGCTAGGGCTAAAAAAATACTTGAAAAAAAACTTTATTTAAAGTTTTAAAATTTGCTAGTAATATGAAACTGTAACTGTATCTGCAAATATTTCAGTATACAACTACAACATTTCCTTGAAACAGTCTCTATACATACTTGAGAGCAGTCCAGCCCACCACAGCCATTCTTTAAGATATGCATGGCCACCTTGACCTGTGAATGAAACAATATTTCACTTTCTTGGAACATTATCAGATTCCTACAAATATATGACAACTATCAGTAATGACAGATTTTATTTCTTTATTTAAAAATATATTTTATTAATTTTTTACAGAGAGGAAGGGAGAGGAATAGAGAGTTAGAAACATCAATGAGAGAGAAACATCGATCAGCTGCCTCCTGCACACCCCCCACTGGGGATGTGCCCGCAACCCAGGTACATGCCCTTGACCGGAATCGAACCTGGGACCTTTCAGTCCACAGGCCGACGCTCTATCCACTGAGCCAAACCAGTTAGGGCAGTAATGAAAGATTTTAAAATCTCATTTGTTAATTATTACTGCTTTGAATAAAGGTTCCATCATTTATAAAGGAATATCTTAGACAACATTTTTAAGATTATACAAGAAAAGGGGATGTGAGGATCATGAATACGTTAAAAATGTTCAGGTTTGCTGAGTGAAGGGATTAAATCAATCCTTATACGTCTTTTCTGGTCTCAACTCAGCTTTAGCAAACAAAGAAAGTGAACCAGTAAAAAGTAGCCCAACTTGTAAAGGGTTCGTCTGCCAGCGGACAAGTCACTTAGGTATGGTCACCCCACATCTGAGCGGTGACCTTGGAGAGAAGGGGCCCCTTACTGCCCAGACGTGAAAAGGCTGAGCAGTGCTCAGTCTGGGGCGGCCATTGCGCTCATCCTGCCTTTTCGCCTGACCGACTTTTCATCCCAGCGCCCAAAGGTAGGCCACTGTCCATCAGGAAACGTCCCCCAAGTGAAGCTCCGGCCGTGTCTCCCGGGCGAGCGCCTGCCTGAGGACTGACCAGGAATGAGGAGCACACCCTTCAAGCAGCACAGGCCAATGCTCTCTCCTCTGCCCACCAAGCTCCAGCAGAGACTAAGGTTAGGGCTCCTGCTTCGGGCGAGACTTGGAGATGGCACTGGAAACGGGGGGGGGGGAGGCGGGCGCGGTATTTTACTGCCAAAGGAGGTCAGAACCGGGTTTAGAGCTGCCGCGGAGGCTGAAGGACAGAACGTGACTGGATGTCACACAACCTGGCAACTGTCACGAGTGACCAGGCCAGTGAGTGGGGTCCCGTCACACCAGGTGTCCCCCAGGGTCTCCTGTCAGAGCCTTCCGTCCACTGACCGCGGGCTCTTCAACCCAGGGAAGCCCTCTCTCTCGTCAGGAGAAATGCCCAAGGTGAAGTCCAGTTTCCACGATCACAGAAGAAAGCCACACCTTCAGTAAGACTCTCCTGTTCAGACCCCTACCGTCTTCTCTGCAGACATCATCTGGGTTTAAAGAAAGGCCGAGAGCTGTGGGCACTGGTCCCAACTCCCGGTTTGGTAACAGCCGCAGGAGCGAGTCATTTACTCATCCTGACATTTTCTCGCTTCTCATTTCCCTGTTTAGAAAACTGATGCTTGATTCTCCATGAACGTTTACAACTCCTGCAGTGGGCGGTGCTGCCCACACTCCCCAGGGGGGACGAGGGGGCTCTGCAGGCCCCGCCCTGAGCACACCCACACCCAGCCGCCACCGCAGAGGACCTACCTGCTCTCATGGAGCCTTTGCGGGCCAGGCGCAGAAGGCCTTTCTTCTTCAGAATGAAGCTCCCTCCGATGAAGATGCTGGAGCTCATGGCCAGGCCCAGGCCGATGCAGAAGTCATACTTCCCACGCCCCGGGCTCATGGCGCTTGTGACTGAAGAGGCGCCTGGGAGTCACATGGATCGCAGGACCGAGAGGCGGGTGCTGGAGGCCAGGAGGCGGTTTCCAATCTGCACGAGGCAAAACGAGATCCTCAGGAACCATCAGCACATGCGCCACCAGACGGAGCCCCACTTCCTGTCTCCAGAGGAGCACCCTGTTCTTCACCACCAGTGGAGAGCCACGCACTCGGTGCTTAGAAGACGGCACCGTAATACAAAGCCACTCGAGGCCCGAGGCATGAAATCGTGCGGGAGTTCCTCCCCCGGCGGCCGAACTCGTGGGACCAGAGAACAGAGTGGTGGGTGCAGTAGTGGGGTCAGGGCTGGGGGGCTGGGTGACGGGGCCAAAGTGAACCCTCGGAGGAGGGTTAACCAACAGACAAACCAGAAGAAAGCCACCGTGGCTGACACTAAGGAACAAGGGTGGGCAGGGAACCTTTCTGCAATACAAACACCCTGAACACGCCTGTCATTCTTTCCATCACGGCTGCTGCCCAACAGGAAGAGCCACCGAGACTGGACACCTTCGGGGGGGCCCTGTCCCCGGTGACGACGGATCCACATTATTTCCCACCCATTCGATCACGAGAAGACAGTATCATGACCCCTCATCTCACAGCCAGAGAAGCCAGACCTCCCCGAGGTGAAGGCGCAGGCAGGGGACCCAGGAAAGCCACACGGCCCCCCTCGGCCCCACATGCCAAATGGACTCCACGTCCTCGCTGCCCGCACCAGGGACACCCTGCAGAGTCCTCCGTCTGCACCTCAGCTCGGTGTCCGCAGGTTTGAGTTTTCCCACCTCTCATCTGGCTAATTGTGTGTGAAAGGAGGACTTGTCAACACTGCAGAGCCTCACCGAGACCGCCAACCCCAACGGCACGAAGTTAGCGATACATGAAGACTTTAACTGACATACAGGTTTATAGGCTCTCTCTCGGGAAACAATAAAAAAAGGCTGAAGCGGTAGAGAGGACTCCTGCGCTCACTGCCTGGCAAATCATACCCTTTATTGCCATTTGAACTTCCAAGCCCTGGCAGTCTGGCTGCGGCCTGGAAGGAAGAAAACACAGAACTAGGACAAGAAGCCTGAACAGTTCCGAAGGGCGTTCAAAATCGGGTTCCTCGCCTCCATGAAACAAACCTTTCGTCTGTCATGTTTCCGCTTATTCCTTAAAAAAAGGAAAAAAGGAGGACCTGGGCATATGGTATATAGAGAATCTCGAGAAACAGAACTCAAAGCAGCTTTGTATCAGACGAACTGAAAACGCGAGTGAAGAGGTGGCGCAGACAAAACTCCGCGTCTCTCGAGTTGTGTGCGGAGCGGGGACGGGGATCCGGCGACTTTAGAACAAACTTCGGCCATTGAAACAGCCTCGTCGCCAACGCGTCAGCCCGCGTCTCCGGCGGCGTCTCCGCAGCAGCGAGAACCCCGGTCCACCACTCCCCGCCCCGGGCGGCTGCTTCCGGGACCCGAAGGGACGCGCGCGCCCGCGCCAGGTGTCCGTGCGGCTCACGGCGCCCCGGCCGCGGGGAGATGCCTCGAGGCCGGGTCCGAGGAAAACCCGCTTCCACCCACAACAGGCCGGGCGCGCCGGCCCAGGGCCGACAGGGGCCACGGAGTCCCAGATCCGAGCCGGGAAGGCCCGCCCGCACCCGCCTCAAAGGGAAACCGAGTGGCGGCCTCACCCAGTGGGCTGGCCGACCGCGCAGCGGGCTTCCGCTCTGGCCACCACCGCTCACACCCTCACACAGGCCGAGGGGGCCGACCTCCCCTGCGCTCGCGCGGCCAGCGACTCCGTCGCCGTCCAGTGGGAAGTGCGAGCATCCGGGGCTGCAGCCGGGCGCGCCGTCTCCTCCATGGGGAGCCCCGAGGGCAAGTAGCCGGGGACAAGCTCCAGTCCGGCAACCGCCCGCCCGGACCAGCGACCGCGCCAAGCGGAAGAGCAGAACCTGGTCGCGGACGAATGACGCAGAGGCGGCACGCGCAGACTCAGTACAGCGCAGCGAAAGCCCCTCCCGCACTCGCGGGCTGTCATGTCGACTTCCGGTTTCTTTACCAGGCCCTGATTAGCGGGCTTGGGGGGAATGGGCGGGCCGAGGGGAGAAATGTTGCAGGCAATATTTTGTAATATAACTACCAAGTGATCAAAATCAAAGTACTATGTGCTGCTTATAATGCGAATGCCAACGCGGGGTCAGTGTGTGAAACTACACTTTTTAAGCAGCGACCTTAGGGATCCCTTACGGAAGCCGTCACTCAGCGGGCCAGGGGCGGGGCTATAGCGGGACCCGGAAGACAAGAGTATTTGGGAACGCGAAGAGGCGGGACCAAGTGCTGGGGGCGGGATTATACGGGAGTCCGGATATCCGAGGTGTCGGACAATGCGGATAGGCTGGACCAGGGCTATGGGCGGAACCAAGTACTGGAGGCGGAACTCAACCAGAGCCCGGATATCCGGGGGTGGAAGACAACGCTGATAGGTTGGACTAGGGCTATGGGCGGGACCTTGTTCTGGAGGCGGGATTAAATCAGAGCTCGGATATCCGGGGTTGTCGGACAACGCCGATAGGCTGGAAAAGTGGGTTGGGCGGGACCAAATGGGTGTCGGACAATGTGGATAGGCTACCCCAGAGCTAAGGGCGGTACCAAATGCAGGAGGTGGGATTAGATTAGGACCAGGATATCCTGTGGGGGAGGCAAACGCGGATAGGCTGTACCCGGGCTATGGGCGGGATCAATTTCTGGGAGGCGGGACTAGACCAGAGCCCGGATATCCGGGGTTGTCGGACCTCACCGATAGGCTTGAAAAGTGGATTGGGCGGGACCAAATGGGGTCTAACAACGCGGATAGGCTGGAGCAGGGCTTATAGGCGGGATCAAGTGCTAGGCGGCGGGACTAGACCTGAGCCCGGATATCCGGGCGTGGCAGACAACGCGGATAGGCTGGGTCAGGGTTATGGGCGGAACCAAATGCTGGAGGCGGGATTTGACCAGAGGCCGGATATCCTGGGGTGGCAGACAAAGCGAATAGGCTGAATCAGGGTAGTAGGCGGGACCAAGTTCTGGAGTAGGGACTAGATCCGAGCCCGGACAACCGGGGTAGTCGAAAAGCGCCGATAGGATGGAAAAGTGGATTGGGCGGGACCAAATGCCTGTCTGACAACGTGGATAGGCTTGACCAGGACTATGGGCGTGACCAAGTGCTGGAGGCGGGACTAAATCAGAGGCCGGATATCCGGGGGTTGAGGAAAACCTGGATAGGCTAGATCAGGGCTGTGGGTGGGACTAAATGCTGTAGTCAGGACTGACAACGCGGATAGGCTGGTCCAGAGTTATGGGCGGGGCGTGTTTGGAATGCGGAAGGGCTGGACCAATTGCTGGGGTTGGGGGGGGGGGTAATTGCAGTGAAATGAGGCCAAGTCCTTGGGGCGGGGTGGGTTCAGCAGCTTAGGGCTCATTTGGTAGGACTCTGGGAATAACTGCATTTAGTTTGTTTAATTCGTTCTTTTAAAAAAACATTTTTATTGATTTCAGAGAGGAAGGGAGCAGGAGAGACATCAATGCCTCCTGCACGACCCTCATTGGTGATCGAGCCCACAACCCTGCACCTGCCCTGATGGGGAATGGAACGTGGGACCCTTCAGTCCACAGGCGGACGCTCTACCCACTGAGCCCAACCAGCCAGGGCTAATTCATTCTTTTAAAAACATATTTTTAACTGACTTCAGAGAGAGGCAGGACGAGGGAGAGAGAGAAACATCCACGAGGAGAGAGAATCACTGGTCGGCGCCTCCTGCAGGCCCCACGGTCCGGCCAGGTCGGGGACAAGCCCAGGAATTTAGCGGTTGGAGCCGGTGACCAAGGTGAAGGGATGAAGCCCGACAGAGTGGCAGGTGCTGAGCCGTCCCGGGAGACAAAGTGCAGCATAGGAAATACTGGCTACTTTCCTGTCTGAAACCAATAAAAACATTAACAAAGAGAAAGTAATCACGACATGGTGACTCCTTCCTGTCTCGTAGATGTGCCCGACGACACGGGTGGCCGTGTCCTCCGTCGGGAAGGGCCCGGGCTCCTGTTGCTGCAGGAAAAGGGGAAGCGCTGGACTGAGGAGTGAGAAGCAGGTGAAGCCTCCCATGTCGGGAGCAGACACTTCAGACAACGCGGGTTCGGCTAGAAACGTTATTTTATTTTAAAACACAACCGGGTAGTAAATATCGGAAAAATTCATCAACAGCCTCTTTGTCTACATCAAGCGGCACATGCTCGGACTGCTGCGCAGCGAGAAGCAGGTCTTAGCCATTGACACGCGCGGCCACTGGGAGCTCCCGGGACGTTTCCACAGAAACACAGATGCGTCCGGTCCGGGGCACAGGCTCCGTCTCGCTGTCGTCCTCTCTCCCGATCGTGTCCCATTTTACCGGAAAGAATTGGTTGTTTAAAAGGCAAAGACAGACTCAGGAGTGATATAAAAAACAGCCTTAAGCTTTTCCGGGTGCAGCAGTGACATGAAGGGGGTGCGTGTGTGTGTGGGGGGGGGGTTGCTGTTCTATTCCGACAGATAAAAGGAATCCTGACCTTCCGGGTGGGACCCGCCCTTTGGCACGAGGGGCTCGGGAGCTCCTGGCGTCCACCTGTGCCCGGTGGTTTGTGGTCAGGGGGACGTGGCTGGGAGCAGGAGGCTCAGCTTCATTCATTGCAAACCTAAGGCGACATCGCCCGCCCGGCTCACCCGCCATCGGCTCTCCCGCCGACGCAGACCCTGCAGGGAGCTGGTCACCGCCGGCTGGCTCTCCCCTGCAGCCCCTACACGCCCGTCTCATTCCCGGGGGACGGCGGGATACAGGAAACCCTCGCTTTTTAAGACAAACAGAAGGGAGCGTTAAAGCTTCGAGGAATGATGCCAACCTCACACCCACGCGCTTCACCTTTGCTCAGTCAGTGCTTGAAGCTGCGCGGCCCTGAGCAGACAGGAGGCCAGATGGGCCACATTTCCACGGGGTCACCCCAGCCCCCCTACACCCCACACCATCATCCGTCATACGAGGCTGCCAGCAGGCGCCCGAGTGCAGGCGCCCTCAGACAGCCGACCTGGAGAACCATCCCCTCCCTTTTCGAGGTAGAGAAACTGAGGCACAGAAAGTTACAGGGACTCGCCTAGAACTGCACGATTCGAGGAGAAAGAGAGGAAAGAACACAGATCCTTCTCTGGGCGCGCCCCAGGCCTCGGCTGTGCTCCGCACCCCCGGGCGCCGGGGAAACACAGTTCCTTGCTCGTCCTTGCTCCACCGAGTGTCCATTCTTTTACCAGATATTTTTTTATGTAACAGACATTTCCTTAAAACAGAATTATTCTGTGCATTTGCTAGCATGTGGGAAATGTGCATGGAAATACATTAGAGATGAGGCAGGTCCTCCTCCATCTTCCCCAGGACCGGACGGAGGGTGAGGATCTGGCCGGACGTGAAGTCACCTCGAAGCTCAAGGACCGGAGTCCGCTCCCAGGGCGAGGGGAGTGGGCGTGAGGAAGGCAGGAAGCGAGGTATTTGGCAGGATCAACCGTGTTGTGTGATGTCTGGTGGCAAACATCTCTCCCTTTCCAACCCGAGTCCCAGACGCCCAAGTGCGGCGGGAGCGGCACATGCGGGGAACTCACGAAGGCATCCTGGGAGCAAGTCGCAGCTGAGGAGCGCCTGTGGCCTTTGGTCCCTGAGAAGGCGGTTCTCCAGATTCCGACCAGTCCTGCTCGGCAGGTGTCGGGGTGGGGGGGGGACCAGGCCTTCCGACCCCTGGAGCCCATCAGACGGAGAGCAGGACTGGGCGCAAGGACGAGTCCGCGTCCAGCTTCCCACTCAGCCACAGGAGGCCCAGCCAGGATCCCGTCGAGTCCGGAAAGAGCTGGGGGCGGAGGTCGGCCGGCAGAGCACTTGGGGGCGGCTCCAGGTGAGCTGCGAGGGCTGGAGAAGGGGTGTCGCTCCCAACAAGGTTCCCCGTCTCCTCGGGCCAACGTGGCCACCCTCCCCTGGGAGACCCGGGTCTCGAGGGCTTTGCAACCGTCTAGGAACCGGCCCGGAGCCAGCACAGAGCTGAGATGTCAAGAGGGAACCAGAGGCGACCACAGCCTTCGATGGTCCCCTTTCCATCGACCGGAAACCCGAAGGGGAAGAACAAAGCCACCTCGGGCGGCTGGGATGAGCTTCTGCAAAAAAAGGCAAGTTTAACAACGGCCTGGCCAGTGCGGCTCCGTGGCTGAGCGTCGGCCTAGGAGCCAGGAGGTCACGGTTCAATTCCCGGTCGGGGCACAGGCCCGGGTTGTGGGCTCCATCCCCAGTACGGGGCCTGCAGGAGGCAGCCGATCCGTGATTCTGTCTAATCATGGATGTTTCCATCTCTCTCTCTCCCTCTTCCCTCCTCTCTGAAAGCAATAAAAATATAAAAAAAACACACACAAGAAAAACAATATTATGAACAAACATAGGGATGGTCACCCAGACAACACCTCCTCCTGCAGAAGGAACGCCAATCGGCCTGCAGCTAAGCCTCACACACAAGTCGCCGCAAAGTAAACGGACCGTCCACCGGACGGTCACCCTCCCCGCACACGCGCAGTGAACGGGCCCTGGGTTGCTAGAACAGCTGATGATCAGAAACCAACCTTTGGAGAGCTGATGAGGAGGGCCGATGTCTTTGCGTGTGCGGTGACTTCCATTAAATAGATATTGTTAATGTTTACATAACTTTGTTGCTGCTCTCAGCTCAGGAGCCCAACGAACTTTTAATCATAAATGGGCCCTTCGCTCTGTTAAGCCGTTGCCTTCAGGCCGCCTCCTGGTTCACAGGTGAGGGGGCGCCCTGCCATGGGTCTTGAGTTCTGGTTTTGGCCGGAAAAGCCTGTTTTTTACTTTCGGGAACGACTTTCACTGGGGATCACCCGATGCCGCCGTCTGCTTCTCGGAGTCCACACCCCAGCCCCGCCTTCCAGCGTGGCACCGTCTCTGTTTCGCTACAACCTCACCCGCGAAGGACACGGTCTCCCGTGAAACACACGTCGCCCGCTCTGGGCCTGGTCCCAGGTAACACGCGCGGAGGGTCTCTGACCCAAATCCTGGCCTCGCCGGCAGCCAGGCTGCACTTCAGAAGCTGAATTCGAGGCGGGCGAGCGGCCCTGGGGCTCTGCCGTCCCAGACAGCGGGGCGCAGGCCAAACCCATCCTTTTCCCCTTTTGCTGGAAACCCTGAAAACTCGCACTGTGTGTTCGTTCCAATCGGACGGGCCTCGGCCTCACTGGGTCCTCCCCCTCGTTACCGAGTCACAGGTGAGCCGCTGATCACGCACCCTCCCGTCTGACAGCCTCACCACCAGGGGACAGAAGTCACGTCTTCTGAGCGGCCACGAGTTCACGGACAGAGGCCGTGGGCCTCATCGGGTTCGGGATCCCAGCTGCACAGACGGAGGCGGACGGACGAGGGACCGCCTGCTCCTCCGGCACCGTCTTTACTGGGCGATGACGACGACGACGACGAGCGCATGAGCCAACCCTCTCATGTGTCTTCCGTCCTGACTCCGCCCACAGACAGGCATGCCGTGACCTACGGCCCCTGTGCACACGCGTGTTCTGCACGGTGACATGACGGCGTAAGCGTTACTGTAAGCCCAGGGAGCAGACGCACAGCCACAGCCAAACTAAGTGAATACAGTTCAAGTGATAAAGGCACTGAAATTGACTCACGTTACCCGGCGGCCCCGACAGCGCGGCACTGCCAGCCAGCGCTCTTCTCGCTCCATCTGCCACGAACGCGTCTCGGTGTCCGGGGAGGGAGAGCCAGCTCAGAGAGAGGATCAGACACAAGTGAACGCACAGACCGCTGACGCGGACGAGGCCAGAGGGGCTCAACGCAAAACAACACGCCTACGGGCCACGTCCGGGACCCTCTGGTCAAGGACGAACCGTAAAGAGCCCGTCTTTCTTCTCTACGTGAAATAATGTCAGGAGGTTGGAAGGAACGAGGACTCATGACAGCTTCCAGGGTCACGGCAATGAACACGGATCCCTCTCCTNGATCTGGCCGGACGTGAAGTCACCTCGAAGCTCAAGGACCGGAGTCCGCCCCCAGGGCGAGGGGAGTGGGCGTGAGGAAGGCAGGAAGCGAGGTATTTGGCAGGATCAACCGTGTTGCGTGATGTCTGGTGGCAAACATCTCTCCCTTTCCAACCCGAGTCCTAGACGCCCAAGTGCAGCGGGAGTGGCACATGCGGGGAACTCACGAAGGCGTCCTGGGAGCAAGTCGCAGCTGAGGAGCGCCTGTGGCCTTTGGTCCCTGAGAAAGCGGTTCTCCAGATTCCGACCAGTCCTGCTCGCCGGGTGTCGGGGGGGGGGGGGGGGCAGGCCTTCCGACCCNCCCGGGGCGCGGCCCCCCCCCCCGCCCCCCCAGGCCTTCCGACCCCTGGAGCCCATCAGACGGAGAGCAGGACTGGGCGCAAGGACGCGTCCGCGTCCAGCTTCCCACTCAGCCACAGGAGGCCCAGCCGGGATCCCGTCGAGTCCTGAAAGAGCCGGGGGCGGAGGTCGGCCGGCAGAGCACTTGGGGGCGGCTCCAGGTGAGCTGCGAGGGCTGGGGAAGGGATGTCGCTCTCAACAAGGTTCCCCGTCTCCTCGGGCCAACGTGGCCACCCTCCCCTGGGAGACCCGGGTCTCGAGGGCTTTGCAACCGTCTAGGAACCGGCCCGGAACCAGCACAGAGCTGAGATGTCAAGAGGGAACCAGAGGCGACCACAGCCTTCGATGGTCCCCTTTCCATCGACCGGAAACCCGAAGGGGAAGAACAAAGCCACCTCGGGCGGCTGGGATGAGCTTCTGCAAAAAAAGGCAAGTTTAACAATGGCCTGGCCAGTGCGGCTCCGTGGCTGAGCGTCGGCCTAGGAGCCAGGAGGTCACGGTTCAATTCCCGGTGGGGGCACAGGCCCGGGTTGTGGGCTCCATCCCCAGTACGGGGCCTGCAGGAGGCAGCCCATGATTCTGTCTAATCATGGATGTTTCCATCTCTCTCTCCCCCTCTTCCTTCCTCTCTGAAAGCAATAAAAATATAAAAAAAACACACACAAGAAAAACAATATTATGAACAAAAATATTATGAACAGACAACACCTCCTCCTGCAGAAGGAACGCCAACCGGCCTGCAGCTAAGCCTCTCACACAAGTCGCCGCAAAGTAAACGGACCGTCAACCGGACGGTCACCCTCCCCGCACACGCGCAGTGAACGGGCCCTGGGTCGCTAAAACGGCTGATGATCGGAAACCAACCTTTGGAGAGCTGATGAGGAGGGCCGATGTCTTTGCGTGTGCGGTGACTTCCATTAAATAGATATTGTTAATGTTTACATAACTTTGTTGCTGCTGTCATAAATAGGCCCTTCGCTCTGTTAAGCCGTCGCCTTCAGGCCGCCTCCTGGTTCACAGGTGAGGGGGCGCCCTGCCATGGGTCTTGAGTTCTGGTTTTGGCCGGAAAAGCCTGTTTTTTTCTTTCAGGAACGACTTTCACTGGGGATCACCCGATGCCGCCGTCTGCTTCTCGGAGTCCACACCCCAGCCCCGCCTTCCAGCGTGGCACCGTCCCTGTTTCGCTACAACCTCACCCGCGAAGAACACGGTCTCCCGTGAAATGCAGGTCGCCCGCTCTGGGGCTGGTCCCAGGCAACACGCGCGGAGATTCTCTGACCCAAATCCTGGCCTCGCCGGCGGCCAGGCTGCACTTCAGAAGCTGAATTCGAGGCGGGCGAGCGGCCCTGGGGCTCTGCCTTCCCAGACAGCGGGGCGCAGGCCAAACCCATCCTTTCCCCCTTTTGCTGGAAACCCTGAAAACTCGCTCTGTGTGTTCGTTCCAATCGGACGGGCCTCGGCCTCACTGGGTCCTCCTCCTCGTTCCCGAGTCACAGGTGAGCCGCTGACCATGCACCCTCCCGTCTGACAGCCTCACCACCAGGGGACAGAAGTCACGTCTTCTGAGCGGCCACGGGTTCACGGACAGAGGCCGTGGGCCTCCTCGGGTTCGGGATCCCAGCCGCACAGACGGAGGCGGACGGACGAGGGACCGCCTGCTCCTCCGGCACGGTCTTTACTGGGCGACGAGGACTAGCGCACGGGCCAACCCTCTCACGTGTCTTCCGTCCTGACTCCGCCCACACACAGGCACGCAGTGACCTACGGCCCCTGTGCACACGCGTGTTCTGCACGGTGACATGACGGCGTAAGCGTTACTGTAAGCCCAGGGAGCAGACGCACAGCCACAGCCAAACTAAGTGAATACAGTTCAAGTGATAAAGGCACTGAAATTGACTCACGTTACCCGGCGGCCCCGACAGCGCGGCACTGCCAGCCAGCGCTCTTCTCGCTCCATCTGCCACGAACGCGTCTCGGTGTCCGGGGAGGGAGAGCCAGCTCAGAGAGAGGATCAGACACAAGTGAACGCACAGACCGCTGACGCGGACGAGGCCAGAGGGGCTCAACGCAAAACAACACGCCTACGGGCCACGTCCGGGTCCCTCTGGTCAAGGACGAACCGTAAAGAGCCTGTCTTTCTTCTCTACGTGAAATAATGTCAGGAGGTTGGAAGGAACGAGGACTCATGACAGCTTCCAGGGTCACGGCAATGAACACGGATCCCTCTCCTCAGAGACGGCGCCCAGGAGCGACCTGAGGCCCCGCTGTCCCCGGACCACACCCCCACCGAGGCGCCACCAGCTCCAACGCCAGCCACATCGAGCCTCTCGTCCTCCGCCTCCAATCAGGTCCCGAAACCACACCCGTTGCCTGCTCCTCGGGGGGGCCCCGTCCCGCCGCCTCCTAGTCCGCCTTCAGGTTGGCTTTGTTCATCTCCCCGAGGTTGAGGTTGAACTCCTTGAACACCTGGATGAGGACGATGCCCACGGAGACGGTGGTGAAGCCGCAGGCCATGCCCAGGAAGTCCACCAGGCCGACGTGGCTCCACTCCCGGAAGAGGATGGCGGAGGCCAGCAGGACCAGCGTGGTGAAGACCACGTAGTAGATGGCCCCAAACACGGAGGAGTCGAAGCACTCGAGCGCCTTGTTGATGTACCTGAACTGGATAATGATGCTGCAGCCCAGCACGGCCAGCAGCACCAGGCAGAGGCCCAGGGCGCGCCGGCTGGACGGGTTGTTGTGCAGCAGGGCCTGGGCGGCCAGGCCGATGCCCTTGGTGGAAGGCACGGTGAAGCTGCCCAGCAGGGAGCAGATGCTGATGTACACCATGATGTTGGTGGGCCCGTGCGCCGGCGCGATCCAGAAGATGAGCAGCAGCAGCATGAGCAGCACGATGCACAGGTAGCCCACAAACACTGCAAGACACGAGCGAGCGCCCGGCTCGTTTGACTGTGGCTTTAAAAAATGTGTTTACTGATCTCAGAGACGAGAGAGAGAGAGAGAAAGAGAGAGAGAGAGAGAGAAACATCCGCGATGAGAGAGAATCATGGGCCCTGGCCGGTGTGGCTCAGTGGATAGAGCGTCGGCCTGAGGACTGAAGGGTCCCGGGTTCGATTCTGGTCAAGGGCACCTGCCCGGGTCGTGGGCTTGATCCCCAGTGAGGGGCGTGCAGGATCCACGATTCTCTCCCATCAGGGATGTTTCCATCTCTCTCTCCCTCTCCCTCCCTTCCTCTCTTTCTAAAAATCGATGAAAACGTGTTTTTTAAAATGCACAGAAAAAAGAGAGGGACCTCAGTGGGGACCGTGAAGGTAAGTCACATGGGGGGAATGCGGGGCCGGGACACGGGTGGCCCCCAGCTCGAGGCCCAGAGCGGACCCCTGGCCGGGCCGGGAGACAGGGCCACTCCGCACCCGGACAGCAGGGGGTCTCGGGGTCATGCCACGGCGCTCGCGGGCGGCAGAGGGGTCACCTGGGTTGGTCAGCTTCTCCTCCAGCTCGGCCTGCGTAGTCACACTCTCGGATTTCGGGGAGTGGATGATCAGCACGACGGAGCCCGCACAGCTGAGCAGACACCCCAACTTGCCCAAGATGTTGAGCTTCTCCTTCAGAAGGTACGAAGCTAGAATGGACCTTCGATGCAAGAGGGATCCAGGCTGGGATCGGACCCTCGGCCCGGTCCCCACTCACAGCAGTTCCTTAAGAAAACCCACATTTCCTTGCAGCCGGATTTTACTTTTCAGTTCGTAAGAGTAGAGAGATGGGCAGCTTCTTGGGGTTAATTCAACACAAATAGGATTTTCATACGAACTCTAGGCCTAGCCAATATACAGTGAACGACTCAACTCGCCGTGCTGTTTAGTGGATATGAAATACACCAGAGCAGCAAAGTGAGCTTTACGACGGACAAAAATAAACATAATGCACCTTATTTAAAAAAATAATCAAAGCACCTATGTTAGGTAGGAAAGTGGGATATTAAAATTGCTAAGATAATGACAACTCGTGATCAAAACACTAAGCCCTGGCTGGTAGCTCAGTGGTTAGAGTAGTGGCCTACAGGGTTGCGGGCTCGATCCCCAGTGCAGGGTGTGCAGGCCCGGAAGGGTCACGGGTTGGATTCCCGGTCAAGGGCATGACCCTGGGTTGCAGGTTCGATCCCCAGACCCCGTCAGGGAGCAAGCAGGAAGCAGCCAATCAACATGTCTCTCTCACATAATGTCTCTCTCTCTCTCTCTCTCCTTTCTACTCTCTCTAGGAATCCATGGAGAAAATACCCTTAGGAGAGAATTTAAAAAGTAGTAATTCACACGACTGAACGTGGAGGAATAAATTAAACTACGTCGAGTAAAATACCAAAGAACTTTCTCTGGCGACAATTTCACTTTTACTCTTTGACCAGAAACACTGAAAAAAAAACACGTTTCTATGTATCTTTCTATCTATCTATCTATCTATCTATCTATCTATCTATATCTAAACAACACATGAAAAACCAAAACACAGAGTCCCAGCTCTCACCCGAACGGCACGCCGAGGGCACCCAGGGGCGTCACCAGGACCGTGGGGACCGCCGTGTACGCCAGGAAGTTCCCGATCTGGCCAACAGCCACTGGAATCAGACCCGAGAGAAGCGAAGGGTTATCACTAGAACCAGGGCCCCTCACCAGTTCGCAGAGGCCCTGCCCCGAGAAAACTGCTGCTTGTCCACTCCTCGCGAGAAACCAAACCTGGGCATCTTCGCCTCGGCCGGGCAACACGTCCTTGTTTCAGAAAGAGGCATGCAGCCCAGCCCGCATGGCTCAGGGGTCACGCTTCAACCAGCCAACCAAGAGGTCGCTGGTTCTAATCCCGGTCGGGGCACAGGCCCGGGCTGCGGGCTCGATCCCCAGTGGGGGGCCTGCAGGAGGCAGCCGGTCCATGGTTCCCTCTCATCGTGGACGTTTCTCTCTCTCTCTCCCTCTCCCTTCCTCTCTGAAATCAATGAAATATATTTTCTTGATGGAAGGGAGGGAGGGAGGGAGGAAGGAGATCAAGCCCCCCCAACACAAGGTACTTACTTGCGATTGTGCCTGCCCACCACACCACGTCTGTTAGGTAGGAGGTACCTAGGACAGAATGAGACACGTGTCAGGAAAGCAAGAAGCCAGAAGTTGCCCTGGCCGGTGTGGCTCAGCGGATAGGGCGTCGGCCTGCAGACTGAAGGGTCCTGGGTCCGATTCTGGTCAAGAGCACATGCCCGGGTTGTGGGCTCGATCCCCAGTGGGGGGCGTGCAGGGGGCAGCCGATCCATGATTCCCTCTCATCATGGATGTTTCTCTCTCTCTCTCTCTCTCCCTTCTCTGAAATCAATAAAAATGTATTTTAAAAATTAAAAAGAAGCCAGTGGTTTACAAACTGAAGAAAAGACTGACATGAAAACTGAAGCTGGAAACAATAATGATGCCCGTCCAGTGTGGCTCAGTTGGTTGGAGGGTGAGAGAGGGGCTCCGCACGCCCCCAGCCGCTCCCGCTGGCCTCCCTCCCCCAACACACAGGTGAGTGGGGAGGCACCTTGCAGCCGTCAGTCAAGCCTGCAGGTGAGTCCAGCCCCAGACACCACCCGACCCCAAGGGAGAGCTGCCCATTGGGGTACAGTGCACCCCGGGCACCACAACAGGTAAGTGAGCCCGGACTCCACCTCCAGGAAGGAAGCCAGGCCCCGGCCTCTAACTCTCACTGCTCTCACCACCTTCCTTATCGGAGAGGAGATCTCCCCTCAGCGCTGGACGGCGGCCGACAGGGCTACCGCGTTTCAGGCCGGGCAAGGGCTCCGGATCCTGTGACCTGGTAGAGCCCACAGGCTCAGGTACTCAGCTCTGAGCACCTTCAAGAAAGCTCTCAACTCTTTTCGTAAAACTTAACATTCAGCCCGGCCAGCGGGGCTCCAGGGCCGAGCGTCGACCTAGGAACCAGGAGGAGGTCGCGGCTCGATGCCCGGTTGGGCACCTGCCCGGTTAAGGGCTCGATGCCCAGTGCGGGGCGTGCAGGAGGCGGCCGACCCACGAGTCTCTCTCATCCTGGACGTTGCTCCTCTCCCTTCCTCTCGGAAATGAATACAAATACATTTTTAAAGCCATAAACAAAATACCGGTGACGTGATCGGTCCACCCCGCCTCCCAGGCCCCTCGGTCTGTGTCCGAAGGCTCTCCAGGCGAGATGGAGGGCGGGTCTGGAATGTGAACTTGAAATGCATGTAATTCTCCATCGCACGCCCCGGCAGGCTCGTCCTGCCCCAGCGGGCTCTTTTTTTTAACGTTTGAACTTTTATTTATTCATTTCTATTATCTTTTTATAGATGTCAGAGGGGAAGGCAGAGGGAGAGAGAGAGACATCCATGATGAGAGAGAGTCGCCGCACCTGGGGATCGCGCCCGCAGCCCTGCCTGTGCCCGGACCGGGCAGTAGCCGTGACCTCCCGGGTCCTGGGTCGCCGCTCGGGGGACCCCGCTAACCACGGACGCCGCCGGGGTCGCAGCATCCACCTGCCGCCTCGGGCGCCGAGGGCCCGCGCAGGCTCCTGGCCGGTCCCCCCCGCGCAGGGCGGGCCGGGTGTGCTGGGGCGTCCCCCGCGCGGGGCTCCGCGGCCCATTTTGGGGTTCTTCACGGGCCTGGCATCTCCTTCGCTCGGGGTCAGGGGGTCACGCCCGAACCCCACCAGGATCCAGGCAGGACCCGGGCGCAGCGCGCAGTGCTCCCGGGGCCCCGCGGAGCCGGGCCGGGGACCCTGTTCACCGGGCGGTTTCCGGGACGGACCGGGGAGGAGGAAGCCGCGGGCGGGACCGACCCTGTCACCGGAACGAGGCCTCGCCTGCCCCCGGAAGGGAGAAGCGGTGGCGGCGACACAACACGCGCCGCTCGCTCGGGGCGCCCGGGGAGGCGGGGGGCCGGGGGTTCCGGCGGCTTCGGGGGCGGCCCAGGTGGAGATGGGTCCGTGCGCGCCGCGGCCCCTTCCAGTCCCCGGCCCCGGTGGAGGCGGGACCCGGGCGCCCCGGATGGCGGGCACCCCTCCACCCCCGCACCCGCCGCCCGCCCTACCTCGCCGCTTGGCGCGCACGATGCCCTTCTTCTGCAGCACGAACGTGGACCCGTTCACCAGGCTCGACACCACGGCCACGCCCAGGCCGAGCGACACGGCCGCGGGGCTCGGGCTGCGCGCCCCCTCCCCGGCCGCCGCCGCCGCCGCCGCCGCAGACCCCATTCCGCCCGCCGCCCTCTGCGCCTGCGCCTGCGGGAGCCGGGCAGGGGGCGTGGCAATGACGGACCGGGGGCGGGGCCATAGGCGTGGCCAGCGCGGAGGGGCGGGGACAGGGGCGTGGCCAGCGCGGAGGGCGGGATGGAAAGGGCTCCTGTGTCCCAGGGTCCTAGACGAGGTGCCCTGCCAGGTAGGGAGCACATTTTTTAAAAAAAATACAGATTTTTATTGATTCCAGAGAGGAAGGGAGAGGGAGAAAGAGAGAAATATCAATGATAAGAGAATCATTGATCGGCTGCCTCCTGCACACCCCGCACTGGGGATCGAGCCCGCAACGCCGGGCAGGTGCCCTTGACTGCAGTGGAACCTGGGACCCATCGGTTTGCAGACCGACGCTCTATCCACTGAGCCAAACCGGTTAGGGCTGGGGCAAAGTTTAAATGGCTTTGAACGTGCATAGCTATCTTCTATCTTGTAATATAAGTGTGTGTGTGTGTGTGTGTGTGTGTGTGTACGCGTGTGTTTTATTGATTCCAGGGAGGAAGCAAGTGGGAAAAGAGATAGAAACATCCATGATGAGAGAGAACCATGGATCAGCTGCTTCCTGCACGCCCCACACTGAGGATCGAGCCTGCCACACGGGCATGTGCCCCGACCGGGAATCGAACCGTGTCCTCCTGGTTCATAGGTCGGTGCTCAATCACTGCGCCACCCCGTCCAGGCCGGATTTCTAGAGTTTTAATTGATGACTGAATAACTACAGAGAGAAACGCAGGTGTGAAATGCTATGTTGCATAATGTAAACTACCCAACATGTGATGGGTTAGCAAATTCCAAGACCATTTGCCAAGGGAGAGTTTGTTTATTTATTTTTTTAATACATAAACTGTTGCCTTACAAGGGGTATGCCTTCCCAAGGAACAGCATGTCTTCGGAGGGGACACAATTCGCTCGTTACTCTAATATGAACAGTGATGACACGAAGGAAAACCGTGGACGGCCTCGGCGAAGGGACCCTGAGCAACACAGACCATTTGGGGTGGACGACGGCATTGGGGCCTTTTCCGACAAGGAGGGTCCTAAACGCACGTCTTTCCTGTCGGGGTGTCTTGGGGAAGTGACCCATGTTTCTACCGGCCATGTTTGGCCAGTATCCAGCCGGATAAGGAATGTGGGTGCCAAGGTCCACACTCCGTTGCACCCCCATGTAAGCACCTTTCCTCCTCCCAAGAGAGGCCATGGGCGAGTGTTCTCCAGACGCGGGTGACGGGTCAGGTTCCCCTCGGTCTTCAGAGGAGGCGTCCCTGTTAACTCCACCCCATCACAACGTGGACCACCAGCAGGTAGCACATCGCCACCATGCAGGAGACCACCATCATGGGGAAGCCCAACCTGAAACACAAAGACAGGTGCATTGTGGGACCTGCCGTCTGATGAGAGCCGCTGGTTCGATGCCCAGTTGGGGCACATGCCCGGGTTGCGGGCTCCATCCCCAGTAGGGGGAGGGCAGGAGGCAGCCGATCTATGTGTCTCTCTCATGAATGTCTCTCTCTCTCTCTCTCTCTCTCTCTCTTCCCCTCCCCATTCCTCTCTCTCTCTCGAAAATAAAATTAAAAATAAATAAATAAAAGAGCAGCCTGGCCAGAGATGGCTTATTTGGTTAGAGCATTTTCCTGATACACCAAGGTTGCAGGTCCGATCCCCCATCAGGGCACATATAAAAAGCAAGCAATGAAAGCGGAACAACAAATTTATGTCTCTCTCTCTCTCTCACCCTTCCTTTCTCTAAAATCAACTTTTTAAAAAAAGACCACATCCTGGGGTGAGATTTAAAAATAGAATAGAGAGACTATGGCAGAAATTAGCAGAATGTGAAACAACTATCGAAGGCTTTGCTCATTCGGTCTTTTTTAAAAAAAGAAAAGAGTTCATTTTCAAACCCAGACACCCAGAAAATGTTAAAAGAACGGTGAAGTTTCACCCTCTACCTTTGTCTACGGAAAAGGGCTTGCACATCTCAACATGGCTGTTTTGCTCAGGGCTGTGGAGTTTAACCCACGCCACACACTGGACACTTCATCACACAAGGAAGGAAAAATGAACCTTATTCAAATACCCTGTATTCCTTGCACATAAAGGGTCATCTTGAAACTCAAAGGGGGACAGTTGCTCAGTTGGAGTGTGTGAAGCAAGAAGGGCCCAATCCCCTGCGATGGAAATAGAATCGATTCTTAGGGGGTGAGATCAAAAAGGACTTGCCCGCAGCACTTTCACATGCAAAGTTCTTTCTTCTTTCCCTTCCTTCCCCTGCGGTTTTATTTCCTGAGGGCCCCCGACAAAAACAGAACCATAAGATGCTCGCGCCACAAAGCACTTATTATTTTTTAATCCTCACCCGAGGATATTTTTTCCACCGACTTTTAGAGAGAGTGGAAGAGAGAGGGAAAGACAGAGAGAAACATGGATGTGAGAGAGACACATCGATGGGTTGCCTCCCGACCAGGGCCTGGGCCGGGGAGGAGCCTGCAACTGAGGTACGTGCCCTTGACCAGAATCAAACCCGGGACCCTTCGGTCCACAGGCCGATGCTCTATCCGCTGAGCCAAACTGGCTGGGGCTCCTTTTTAAAAAATATATTTCTTTATTGATTTGAGAGAGAGGAAGGGCGAGGGAGAGAGAATCCGGGCCTGTGCCCTGACCAGGAACCGTGACCTCCTGGTTCATAGGACGATGCTCAACCACTGAGCCACCCGGCCGGGCCCCTTTGTTCATGGGGTTTTTCTCTGCACTGACTGCAGCTACACAAAGACTCCGTAACTGCTGCAAACATGCCTGCCCCTTGCACTTAAGGAATGCGCTACTCTTTTTAAAGAAAAACACAAAAACAACAAACCTTAGAGACTCTCTCTACACAGACAGAGTTTGGAAAGTACCTGAAAAACTGCATGAAGGAGAAGCCGTATCCGTGCTGCTCGGCGATCCCCGCGCAGACCACGTTGGCCGACGCCCCAATCAGCGTCCCGTTGCCTGAAACCAGATTTAATAATAAGACCAAGCCCACGTGGGCCGCGGTGGTAGCGTCTGTCCTCTTCCCGGAACGTTGGGGACAGACAATGATGCTGAGAAGTAGAAGGCAGCAGGACAGAGGGAAGGCCAAGCAGGAGACGGACGGGCCCAGAGAGAGAAGCCATGGGCTGGGTCCCAGGAGCTGAGTAGGCCACTGAGGATGGGCTGCTGCGGCCGCCACTCACACAGGGTTGCCAGGCGCGGGAGCCGGATCAAGGGCACGTAAGACACACCCCTGAGACACGAGCAAAGGCGGAGTCTGGGGTCTTCGTGCTCTACATCCAAGTCATCGATATTCTAAACAATGAGCGCTTCCTGCTGGGGGTGGGGGGGACCTTCTTCCCACCAAGGGGCCGTTGGATATTGAGAGCCTCATTCAGGGGCCATACAACATGATCGACTTAAACATTAGCCTGCTGCCCGGCCGGATGGCGAGGCTCAGTGGCTGAGTGTCGACCTAGGAACCAGGAGGTGACGGTTTGATTCCCGGTCCAGGGCAGGGGCCTGGGTTGCAGGCTCGACCCCCAGTAGGAGGCGTGCGGGAGGCGGCCGATCCGTGATTCTCAGCATGGACATTTCTCTCTCTCTCTCCCTTCCTCGCTTGAATCAATAAAATAAATATTTAAAAAAACCCCAAACGATCTCCACTTCTCAGGCCAGCCGTCATCCTTTCATGCCCAAAGGCGTGAGGAGGGGACGAGAAACCTGCACTGAGGAGGGCTTCTGATTGAAACCGGTCTCTAGCAGGAGCCCTGCGAGCTCAGGGGCAGGGTGGGAGCCCCGTGGGCCAGACGCGGAGCGGGAAAACGCTAACTTCAGCCGAACGTCACGCTCATCCCAGGCCAGGGGCGCAGGAGGCCGCCCGAGTCCCCTTGCTTCCCCTCCGTGGGGCACCGACGTCCCGCTCCCCGCGCAGGGCCTTACCTCCCAGGCAGGCGCCCAGGGCCAGCGCGTACATGAGGGGCGGCGCCGGCAGGCTGACCTCGGGGTCCTGACTCAGGTTCAGGAGCACGGGGATCTGCGGAGGGGGAGGTCCCCTCGTCATGGCCACGGAGCCCAGGGCGGCGGCTGCCGGCCGCGGCCCACCACCACCGACCGCGGCGCTTCCGGGGAGCAGGAAACCAAAGGGGAGTGTGAACCCCACAGGACTTGAGTGGGAGCCCATGGGTTCAGCCTTAGGACCGACGGACCCCCCTTCTCCTCGCTGCCCCCTGGTGGCTGCTGCGGGTCGTTTTTTTGTTAATTCTCAGGAGGAGGGTGTTTTTCCTGTTGATTTTTAGAAAGTGGAAGGAAGGAGGGAGGAGGAGAGAGAGAGAAAGAGAGACAGACAGACAGACAGAAGCATCGATGTGGGAAAGACACATAGATTACCCAAGCCGGGGCATGGCGACACTCTAACCAGTGAGCAATGCCAGCAGGGCTTGATTTATTATTTGTGAATCCTCAGCTGAGGATATTTTTCTATTGGTTTTCAGGGAAAACAGAAGAGAGAGGGAAAGACAGAGAGAAACATGGATGTGAGAGAGACACATCGATGGGTTGCCTCCTGCACACGCCCCGACCAGGGCCCGGGCCGGGGAGGAGCCTGCAACCCAGGCACGTGCCCTCGATTGGAACTGAACCCGGACGACGCTCTGTCCACTAAGCCCAATCGGCCAGGGCTGTTTGATTTTTTAAGAAATAAAATATTACAGATTCAGTAAGTCGCACAGTCGGCGGTGTCAGAAGGCACCGTGGGAACGGGGCTGGGCCGCCCTGTGGGGGCCTCTCGCACGTGCCCCCCATGTCGGCGGGGTCAGGGGCACAGAGACAATCCCAAGGCTGTCCGTGCCCAGCACCAGAGCCCGAGGCCAGACCACAGCTCCGTGTTCCCAGGGAAGGAAGGAGAAAGGCCTTCAACCAGCCTCTGCCTTGGGCGCCTGCCAATTCTCTTCACAGCAAACGGCAGCCCTGGCCAGTGTGCTCGGTGGTTAGAGCACCAGCTCGCGCACCACAGGTCGCAGGGGGTGGATTCCAGGTCGGGGGTACTTACCTGGGTTGCAGGTTCGATTCCCAGACCCAGTCCGGGGAGCATGCAGGAGGCAACCCACCGAAGCGCCTCTCTCACACTGATGTTTCTCCCTCACCCTCACCCTCACCCTTCCTCCATTCCACTCTCTCTAAAAATCAGTGGGAAAAGCATCCTTGCGTGAGGATTAACAAAATAAATAAATAAACAGAAGCAAAAGGGGAAAGGCCGCTGTCCCTGGTGCTGACCCAGGATGCGCGGCCTTGGGCCCTCGGCTCCTAGGCACCCGCCCGGCTCTGCCGCCTGAGAGCCAAGCCCGAGGTGCAGCCAGGGGACGGACGGGTCGGGGTTCCATGCTGCCTTCCCCGGCAGGAAGGGGAGCCCACACTGTGTCCAGCTGCACGCGGGGCCTCAGGACGCGGGACTCACCATGGTGGCTGTGAACGGGATGTTGTCGATCAGGGAAGACGCGATGGCCGAGACCCAGACCACCAGGACGATGGCGGCTGCGAGGCGCCGGTCCTCGGGGACCATCTGGAGGGAGAGATGAGAGCGGGGCTGGGCATCACGGCTGCCCGTCAGCCACACGGGCTCGGGTCCCTCGACAGGCAAGAAGGGCCATTGGCACTGGTGGCCCCTCCTCTGGTTCCCAGGCTGCACACAGCCCTGGCCCACGCCGCCCCGACCCTGGGGATGGAGCCTGCAGCCCGGGCATGTGCCTTGACTGGGAATCGAACCGTGACCTCCTGGTTCACAGGTTGACCTCCAACCCCTGAGCCACGTCGACCCGGCTCAGACAGGTTTCAGCCAAAGGCTAATAGCAAAGTGACAGGCACCAGCAATCACATACATTTTTAAAAAGCCGTCCTTCATCTCTAGGCTCCCCAGGATAGAAGAGATCCCCGACTGCACTCTTTTTTACATAATTAATGGGAACTATTCTTGCCAGACTTTTTTTTTTTTAAATTTTACAAAATGAACGGATCCCTGGCTGGAGCCCCCGCGGTATTGCCGCACGGGCTGTACCTTGATCAGCGAAGTGGTCTGTTCGCCGACGTATTCTATCAGGTGCAGGTGCGCCAGCGCCTGGAAGAAATGGACGTCAGTGAGAGTCAGTTAAAAGGGAGAAAACATCCAGATTTTCAAAAGCCGTGTCTCTAGCCCCGGCTGGGGTGGCTCAGTCGGTTGGGCACCATCCCGTGCACCTAGAGGTCAGGGTTCGATTTCCGGTGGGGGCACAGGCCCGGGTTGAGGGCTCGATCCCCAGTGGGGGGCGTGCAGGAGGCGGCCGACCCACGATTCTCTCTCATTATGGATGTTTCTATCTCTCTCTCTCTCTCTCTGCCTCCCTGAAATCAATAAAAATATATTTTAAAAAGAAAAGAAAAAGAACACAGCTCAGCCCCACCAGCTCCTGCCCCAGAAAGAGACAAACCCAAGTGAGGACAGAGAAGGGCCAGCCAGACCCACCAACTTCGCTCGGCCGCCAGCAGAGGGCGCCCTTGGATAAGAATTGGTGCCTGTGGGGTTTTTTTTTTTTTTTTTTTTTTTTTTTTTTTTTTTTTGTTTTGTTCATTCTCACCCACCGGTATTCTTCCTGAGAATAATTTTTGGCATTACTTTATCTTTTATTTATTTGTTTTTAAATTCATGGTTGTTTAACGTGTTACATATGTCTCCTTTTCCCTATTGACCTCTCCCACCCCGCCCCAGGGTTTTTTTTTAAATTTTTATTTTTTGTTAATCCTCATCAGAGGTTATTTCCCCGTTGATTTTCAGGGAGCATGGAAGAGAGAGGGAAAGACAGAAGCATCCATGTGAGAGAGACACATCGATGGGTCGGTCGCCTCCTGCACACGCCCCGACCAGGGCCCAGGCCGAGGAGGAGCCTGCAACCGAGGTACGTGCCCTTGACCGGAATTGAACCCAGGACCCTCTATCCAGAGCCAAACCGGCTGGGGTGCCACTGATTTTTAGAGAGAGTGGAAGGGAGGGTTCGGGGGGGGGGGGGAGAGAAACATCTCACATCGATTGTCTCCCGCACTCGCCTCGACCAGGGCTTGAACTTGCAACCCAGGTACCTGCTCTTGACCAGGAATCAAACACCTTCGCGCAGGGACGGATGCTCTAAACACTGAGCATATCAGCCAGAGCAGGACTTGTTTTTTGTGTTTTTTTGTTTTGTTTTAAAGGCAAACCCAATCGCATTAAATTCACCAGAGAAATCGGAAGTCATGTGTACAGAGCTAGCAAGAAAACATCAAGCATCGGAATTTCACACATGTCGACTGAGGAAAATTCCTGTCTCCATGAAGCAAGGAGAGAACTTCCAAGTCCAGATTTCAACCCGAATGAGACACGCTCCAGCAGGCATTTGAAAACACAGCATCTCCCCCCCGCCCCCGCCCATAAAATCAGAAACAGGGCACAGAAATGGACAGAATACAGGGGAAATAAGAGAGAGAGCGGATCGGCCTTAGGAGTAAACCTTTTAAAAATCCAAAGATTTCTCAAGAATGAGGGGAAAGTTACAGGGGGACCAAGGGACTGTAGACATAAATGAACATGAAATCAGGGGCACTGAAGAAAGGCATCGAAACAGCCAGGAGAGCCCTGGGGGGGTGGCTCAGCTGGTTGGGGCACCATCCCGTGCACCCAAAGGTTGAGGGTTCGAGTCCCGGTCAGGGCATCTGCCCGGGTTGTGGGCTCCATCCCCAGTGCAGGGCGTGCAGGAGGCAGCCGGTCCATGATTCTCTCTCATCATGGATGTTTCGCTCTCTCTCTCTCTCTCTCTTTCTCTCTCCCTGTCCCTTCCTCTCTGAAATCAATACAGATGTATATTAAAAAAACAACAACTCGGTAAAAGGCCGTTCTGCAGAAGCCGGGAAGCCTCACCTCCATCAGCACGAAGAGGGCCGCGAAGAACAGCAGCGTCGCCCACTCCACTCGGTGCAGAATGACCTCGAAGTCGTGGACGTCCGCTAGGATCAGCAGCCAGATGGCGCCCAGAATGGCGATCCACCCTGTGAGGCAAACAAGGGGCTTGTGGCCAGAGTCCAACTGCTCACTCGCCCATTAACGTTTCACCGAGCGATCTCCTTTTTCCTCATGAGGACAACTCACCCTGCGGACTGAACGGGTTTTGAATGCACGGTTTGTAATTTGGGTCATTACATGCCCAGGAGACCAACACTACAGTCAAGATAGTGAACCCCCGGCCCGGCCGGTGTGGCTCCGTGGTTGAGCTTTGACCTATGAACCAGGAGGTCACGGTTCCCGGATTGTGGGCTCGATCCCCAGCGTGGAGGCAGCCGATCGATGATTCTCTCTCATTATCAATGTGTATCTCTCCCTCTCCCTTCCTCCCTGGAATCAATAATGATGCATTCACATATGCTAATGAGGCTTTTCTTCCTAATCAACCTGACTCCCTTCACTGTGAACAACAAAGACACAGGCTACATCTCCCAGGGCCCTCGGAGAGAATCTCCTGCATATGAACCAGACCTGCAAACAGAAGATTTTTTTAAAATTAAAATTGGTGACGGTGAGTTTATGTTTCTTTTTATTTTTCTATTAATCCTCCCCCAAGGATATTTCCCCAGTGGTTTTTAGAGAGAGTGGAAGGGAGGGGAAGAGATAGAAAGAGAGAAACATCGATGTGAGAGAGACTCATCGACTGGTTTCCTCCCCGACCGAGGCCGGGGGTCCAGCCTGCAACCCAGGTGCAGGCCCCTGACCGGAATCGAACCCGAGACCCTTCAGCCCCGAGGGCCGAGGCTCCATCTGCTGAGCCAAACCAGCCAGGGCGGAAACACAAGATTTAAAAGCAGAGAAAAAGTGAACAGGCTCACAAAAAGATGAATGGGGCACCTAATACAAAGTGTTGACGTCCCAGGCTAAACACATAGTTTTGTAGCCATCGAGGCTTTAAGCCCCGGCCGGGATGGAACCTGCAACCCAGGTAGGCGTGTGCCTTGGACCGGGAGTCGAACCCGAGACCCTTCGGTCCCTTGGCCGACGCTCTAACCACTGGGAAACCCCAGCCAGGGCTGGGACAAGCGCGAACCCTCCCCTTCCGGCCCGTGGCATCCAGGGCGACAAAGCCGGACCGCAGGGGACTCACCCAGGTCCAGGTGAATGGCAGGGACGAATGAGTTGAGGAAGAACATGCAGATGACGAACCCCAACACCATCAGGCACTTGGCCAGCAGGACCCTGTCCGAGATTCTGTGCTGGGAGAGAAGAAAGCCGTCTTCCGATTCCTGCCCTGGGGCCGGCGTCCCCGGGACCGAATCCCTCGGGGATTTCTCCCCAGGATGAAAACGGGGACATCGTGGACGGCACAGAAGATCGTGAGGAAATGTACTACGAAGAGTCAGTGGCTGAGCGTCCACCTGTGAACCGGGAGGTCAGGGTCCGATTCCCCGCCGGGGCACACGCCCGGCTGCGGGCTCGATCCCCAGTGAGGGGCGTGCAGGAGGCGGCCGATCCGTGACTCTCTAATCACTGATTTGTGGACAAAATACACCTACCACGTCTGGAAAAGGCTTTCCCTGGGGGCTCCTGGGAATCACTTAGGTCTCGGGTACAACAGGGGCCACAGAGAGAGGGGACGCTCACTCAGCCGTCCTGTGGAGCGCAGCACAGGGACCCCAGTACCTTTTCCTGCAGTTCCTGGATGTTGGTCTCCCAGTTCTTATCCTCCTGTGAGATTTGTCTGAAATGGAAGAAGGAGACGCCTCAGCTTCCTGGCGATGCTGCGGGGGGGCCTGGCGTGCAGCGCGCCGTCCCCGGGGATGCCCGGTGAGGCCAGGTCACCAGGCCCGTGGGAGGTGGCCGGGGACGCCAGGTTTGTGGATTGGGAAAGACGTTCGGTCTGTGTTTCCAAAGAAAAACAACCCACAAGACGATGGGGACGCATGATGGACTGTGTGTGAGCGTGTGCATGCGTGAGCGCGAGGCTCGTCAGGACACGGGAGGACGGTCGCTGAGCCGCCCTGTGTTCCTCCCTCACTTGTTTACTGCATTTGTTTCTTTTCCCCCCAAAATGAGGATGTGACATAATTACAACTCGGCTAATAAAAGGACAAAACACTAAAAGAAACGCCACTCGCTCTGGGGGCGATTTCGATTCCCTGGAAATCAACGTTGAAAGACTTCCTCTCACGCCGGGCTGGTGTGGTTCAGTGGTTCGGTCCCCGGCCAGGGCACCTGCCTGGGTTGCGGGCTTGATCCCCGGAAGGGGGCGTGCAGGAGGCGGCCGATCCATGATTCTCTCTCCTGCTGGACATTTTCTCTCTCTTCCCCCCCCTCTCCCTTCCTCTTTCTGAAATCAGTAAAAAAATGTGTGTATGTATCTATGTTTCTAAAAGGGCAGAAAATGAACTGAGTATGACCAGCTATTCTTTGGGTTCCCTGAGTCAGTCACAGGTAAAATACAGCGTTCGGTCAGCTTGTAACGTTCACTCTTTGCGAGTCTTGCTGTGCTGAGCGTGGGACGTGTGGCCGTGGGACGGGGTGGCCGGGAGGTGCCTTCCGTCCCCCTGCACCCTTTCCTCGCTGTGTGACCCTGGGCAAGTCGCTCACTCTCTGAGCCTGGGTTTTCTCCTCCTAACCAGGGCTCAGCAGAGCTCAGTGAAGGCAGCAACCATCACACACCACGAGGGTGAGCACAGGGCGCAGCACGCAGGGCGCTCCCCTCTGGTCCCATGGGGCTGCCTGGTCCCTCACTCGGTCGGCACACGGTGGGACGTCGGGGCACGACTCGGTGCAGGCGGAGAGATGGCCGATGCCATCCCACCCCCAGAACAACCGGGAACGAGGACAACCGGCGTGGAGGCCGAGCGTGGCCCCGGCACAGCCCAGCCCAGCCCGGTACCTGTGGAAGGTGTGCAGCCGCCGGGCCAGCAGCCGCTCCAGCGCCAGCACCTTCCCCAGAAGCAGGCCGCGCACCGCCGTCTCCTCCCGGCTGGCCGGGCTGATGCGCTGGGCTGTCAGGCGCCACACGTGGATCTCGTGCTTCAGTTCTGCTGGGAGAGGAAGCCAAGGCCGGAGCCTCCTGAGCCCTCGGGGGTCGGCAGACACCTGCTTCCCTCTCCGCCGCCCAGAACAAGACACACGGCCCTCCCAGCCGCGCCCGGGGATGCACAGATAAAACCTGGCCCACACCCACCCGCGCCTCCCAGCACCGCGTGACTGTCACGGACGCAGGGGACACAGCTGACTTTTAAAAGTTACCGTGGATGCAAAGCAATGTCACTTCTTCTTAAAAAGATATTTTTATTGATTTCAGAGAGGAAGGGAGAGGGAGAGAGAGAGAAACATCCATGATGAGAGAGAATCATGGACTGCTGCCTCCTGCACGCCCCCCACTGGGGATCGAGCCCACAACCCGGGCCTATGCCCTGACCGGGAATCGAGCTGTGACCTCCTGGTTTATAGGTCAACACTCAACCACCAAGCCATGCTGGCCCAGCTAAACTAATGTGATTTCAGGTCTGGGTGAAGAATTTCCTTTATGCTCACCTGAGAACATGTTTATTGATGAGAGAGAGAGAGAGAGAGAGAGAGAGAGAGAGAGAGAGGGAGAGAAACATGGATGTGACAGAGACACATCAATTGGCATCCATGGGTGGCCTCCCGCACGCACCCCAACTGGGGCCGGGGATCAAACCTGCAACCCAGGAACATGCTCTTGACCGGGAATTGGGCGCCCTAACCACTGAGCACACCAGCCTTTCTCTGGCAGTTTCCCCGGGGGAACAAGACCACCCGGTGGTGCGCACGGGTCTAAGTGACAAGGGGCTGGCACTCACCCACAATCTCACTGGGCTCCTTGTTGTACAGCTTCCTGTTCCAGTAGAGGAGCCGGAGGAGCGGGAAGGAGAAGAGCAGAACGAAGCAGATCCCCACAAACATGTGGGCCGTGAACCCCGCGAAGTCCAGGCCCTGGGGACGGACAGGGAGACTCAGGGACGGGCCTCCCGCCGCAACGACACCGCTCCCGAGCCCCACGGGAGAAACGGCCTGTCACTGACGGCACATAAATAGATGCTGTCAGCCAAGCCTTTCCTTAAAAATGCATCAGAAGCAGCCGACCGGCGGGGCTCGGTGGCTGAGCGTCGACCTATGAACCAGGAGGTCAGGGTTCAATTCCCCACGGAGGGCACAGGCCCGGGTTGCACGCTCGATCCCCAGTGTGAGGCGTGGAGGAGGCAGCCGATCCATGACTCTCTCTCATCACTGATGTTTCTCTCTCTCTCCCTCTCCCTTCCTCTCTGAAATCAATGAAAACTTATTTTTTTAAAATGCGTCGGAGCGAGAATGAATTCAGACCACTCAGCTCTACGCGGGAAGGCCAGTCCCCCGGCCTCCCCTTCGCGGGCGGGCCAACAGCACGTCATGTGCAGGGAGGACATGGGCACGGGGTCTCCTACAGGCCCTGTGCTGAGTAGGATGCGAGTGGGCGAGGAGGCGGGTCTCGGCTTCGCGGGAGCCGCCCGGAGGCCTGGCACCCACCATCTTCCTCAGCTCCTGGTTGGACACGATCATGACGTTGGGTGGGTCCCCAATGGCGGTGGCGGCGCCTCCGATGTTGGTGAAGATCACTTCCGCGATCAGGACTTGCCGGGGGTCCAGGTTGAGCACCTCACACAGCCTGCCACAAGCAGAGAAACGTGGCTCTGTGGCTGAGCGTCGACCAGTGAACAGGAGGTCACGGCTCCATTCCCAGCAGGGCACACCTGAGTGGCGGGCCCCATACCCCGTGGGGGACGTGCAGGAGGCAGCCGGTCCATGGTTCTCTATTATTGGTGTTTCTCTCTCTCTCTCCCTCTCCCCTCCTCTATGAAATCTATAAATATATAAGACCTAAAAAACCCCAGACACAAATAGAGGAAAGTGGGAAAGGCCTATGTGCAACCTTAACGTTTTAGAGCTTGTACAAGGGAAGTGTGTACACACACATGTACACACACACGCACGCACACACATGCAGACTCACACACACGCACGCACACACGTATGCACACATACGCATGCGCGCGCACACACACACACACACACATACAGGAAAGGCAATGCTGGGGATGAACAACAACACATGGGCCCTGGTCGGGGCCTGTGCAGGAGGCAACCAATCTATGTGTCTCTCTCACATCGATGTTTCCCTCTGTCTGCCCCCCCCCCCACTCTCCCTAAAAGTCAGTGGAAAAATAGCCTCAGGTGAGGATTAACAACAAAATTTTAGCCGAAGCGTCGGACACACGGCGCCTCTGGAACACAGTAGCCCATGACATGGCCTCTTCTCAGACACCAACACCCTAACACCCCTGCCCTTTAACGACGCCCTCTGACCTCAGAGGAGGAACTCGCGCTCCACGGCACTTCCCCACGGCACAGAGAAAAGGGGTCTTCCAGGCTGACAGGAGGGCCCTCCCTCCTCCCAGCTCAGAGCCCCGGGGCGCGGGCCGCTCCGCACGCCCACCTGATGGTCACGGGCGTGAAGAGGAGCGAGGTGGTGACGTTGTCCAGGAAGGCGGAGAGGACGGCGGCGAAGAGGCACAACATGATGATCATGGCCCACACCCTCCCCCGGGACAGTCGATAGGCCTGCGACACAGCAGACGGGACGGGCCGGGGTTAGCGGGCGGAAGGCGGGTACAACGTTCCCAGAGGGGCTCTGAGTACCGGGGTCTGAGTGCACAACACTTGGTGGGCCAGGAGCCGGACCCACAGCCCGGCTGGTGTGGCTGGGGCTGAGCATCGCCCGGACATCGAAAGGTCGCCGGTTCAATTCCCCGTCAGGGTACATGCCCAGGTTGTGGGCTTGACCCTCATCGGGGGACGTGCAGGAGGCAGTTTCTCTCTCTCTCTCCGTCTCCCTTCCTCTTTGAAATCCCAACTGAGCCACATCAGCCAGGGCTTGAAATCAATAAAAATATATTTAAAAAAATAAAATCAATACGCATATCCTCAGGTGAGGATTAAAAAACAAAAACTGTGCTCAAAGCCGGCAAACATCCCTCTCCCTGTCCCTTCCTCTCTGAAAGCAACAAAAATCTAAAGTAAGTCACTAAAATAGTAGCGTTATTTATCAAGTATGTAATGGTAGGAAATAAGTAAAATCAACGAATACATACCTAACTATTCCATGCCACCTCGCACTTACCTTGACAGCACAGTAATCAAAGAATCCGGTTTCTGAAAATACGGCTACTAGGATCATCTGCGGGGAGAGAAGGGAGACGAGGCATCAGAGGGGCTCACCGCCCTGCGGCCGTGCTGAGCCGACTCCGCCTGCGGGCTATGCGTGGAGCCCTTGCTGGAGGCCGGCACCTGCGTTTGGTCCAGGGCATGTGCCCCAAGTACATGGTCACCCCCCAAACCTTCACAGCAAACACAGCTGCTGTTACTGCTCCAGGGACCTGGGGGCAAAGACAGAAGGTGACACTCCCACAAACGAGAAGCCGGAGCCAAAGGGCCCGGATGCAGCTCGAGCAACGCCACTGGCTCGGTGCTGACGGGGCCGCACTCCGTTTCCTCGGATAAACAGCTTCCGTCACCCACGGGGCCCAAGGTGTGCAGGTACGAGCAGGCGCAGGGCACGCTCACCCTCTGGGCTGTGTGAGCCCAGGTCACTACTCCATGCGTTTCTTCCTATTGACGCTGAGCTGGTGGGAATACCCACCTCGGTGACCCCTAAAGGCAACTTGGCGCCTGGCCCTTGACCCCAGCGGTCTGAGCTGAACCCTGACCTCTGACCAGAGAATAACCTCTGGCCTCTAGTTCCTGAGCACATCTGAAGGCGTGACGCCTGGTCTTAGAACTTATACTTGGTCTGTGACACGGGTTTGCTCCTGACGCCCTTTATCTCCCAGGGGAGCACGTAGGTGCTACTACTGATCTGCTCCTGCCGCTGAGGCCCTGGAGGCCGATCGTGTGTCTTTGCTACAAGAAGGACCCGGTGGCGGCAGCAGCAGCGGTGGGGACAGCCCGTCCTGGAGGGCGCGCCGGGGCCTGGATTACCATGCCGAACAGCAGGGCCAGCGTCTCGAAGTCGATCCACTCCACCACGTGGGTGAGGCTGGGTCTCTGCGAGGAAGCAGAAAGCCGCCCGTCAGTCCCGGGGGTGCCGGGGCTCCTGCGGGCACCCTGCCTCTACCAGGCGCCCCGCCTGCGCCAGAGCCAGAGCCAGACTCCGCGGGTCCGTCTGCGGGCCTCAGAGCACATCGTGCTGAGAACCGGGGTGACCAGGCATCCCAACATCAGGCCTTTGCACTGAGTCAAAGAAAAGCACAGTTCTCTTCTTAAAAGGTTTGTTTTAGAGATGGAGACAGATACAGGAAATGAGAGAGAGAGAGAGAGAGAGAGAGAGAGAGAGAGAGAGACAAACGGAGAACACTCCTCAGAGCCATGAGGTCTGTTCGTTCTGCCCTGGCCGGCGTGGCTCAGTGGTTAGAGTGCCGGCCCGCACACCAGTGTCGCAGGTTCGATCCCCAGTTTAGGGCATGTACCTGGGTTGCAGGCTCCACCCCCAGTCCTGGTGGGGGCACATGCGGGAGGCACCCAATCGGCGTGTCTCTCTCACATCGACGCCCCCCCCCGCCCCTCCCTCTCTCCTTCCCTCCTTTCTACTCTCTCTAAAAGTTAATGGAAAAAAATATCCTCAGTGGGATTAACAACAACAAAAAGTTTGTTCGTTCCTGGAGGGGCACGTGGGAACCAGGAGCTGAGCCCAATCCCGGAGCCGTCCCTGGATCGGATGCTCTACGCCCTCGATGGGAAATGCCCCACTTACGTCCCCCGTCACAGCCAGAGCCGCCAGCGCCGCCAGGGAGCCCAGCATGGCTGCCAGTGTCCTGTGGACGATCTGGAGAGAGACGCAGGACATGACTGGCGTCCAGTCCACGGGGGGGGGGGGGGGTGTTAAAACACTTAACAGCCTGCGTTGGCGTCAGTCTGGGCTGGCCTGGCCATCCTATAACACATCTGTGAGCATGATGAATACATCGGGGGTCCTCCTGTCCCACAAACCAGGCACCCCAACAGCACACACGGCCACCCTCACGCCTCCCCTGACGACAGCTGCTTTTCTTTCCTGAGGAATGAGGTGATCCTCAAGCAGAAGCAGGAGGCTGGATACATAAAGTAGCTTCTACCAGGAAGCCTGCAGGGCCCAAACTATGTAATTTTCAAAGGCTTCAAAATTATACAAAAAAAAAAGAGAGAGAGAGAGAGAGATGACAAACCCTAACAGAGCAGAGAAGTCTTTTCAAAAATAAATTGGCCTCAGACTGCATTTTTGAAATTCCTCGTGACTGTAACAGATTAGAGCATGTCGAATTTATTAAATGCTGACGTTCCGAACGGCATCCAGAGAAACAGGAGAGAGACCCAGAAAGAACTCAGCAGACACCCCTGGAAGCTGCTGAGGCAGTAACTAGTTACCACGAAAATCAATAATTAAGAAAAATCATTTATCTTGTGTTTCTGGCCCAAACTGTGTTTCACATCAGCAATGGTGCCCAGTGGATAGTAAAACCATCAGGAGCCCGGCCGGTGTGGCTCAGTGGTTGAGCGTCGACCTATGAACCAGGAGGTCACGGTTCGATTCCCGGTCAGGACACATGCCCGGGTTGTGGGCTCCATCCCCAGTAGGGGGCGTGCAGGAGGCAGCCGATTCATAATTCTCTCTCTTCACTGTTTCTCTCTCTCACTCCCTCTTCCTCTCTGAAATCAATAAAGGCACTGACGTGGGTGAGGCTGGGACGGGTGTGAGGGTTACCTCAAATATGATCAGCACGTAGACCCCCGCGAGGATGGCGGTGGCCGCGGTCACCTGGGCTTCCACGCTGGCATGGAGGTGCTGGTGTGCCAGCAGCAGGGGCACCGCCCGGGGCTGCTGCAGGGCCGCGCGGACGCTGATGGAAACCCCGTCCCTGCAGACAGAGCGCCGGTGCTCAGAGCATCTTACTGGCTGTCGGCAATGCCCCTCCCGTCCCTCCTTCCCACGCGAGCCCCCCACGGCCGTCACCGGAGGCCCACCTGCTCGGAACCTCGAAGGTCCTGCTCACCACCACGTGCTCGCTGCGTTGCGGGTTTAAGAACACGGTCCAGTTGTGAGCGACCTTGAAAGTCCAAGAGTGACACCGTGGTAAGGTTTTGACCTTGACCAGCACCGGGACCCGGGGCCGTACACTGTGGGTGCTGGTTTAGAATCAGAAAAGGGGAAAGAAGGAACCTGAGAGTCCCCCCGCCCCCCGACACAAGCAGCCCAGCCCACGGGGAGCTGGAGATGCCTGCACTTCGGAGGCCTTTGTGTGATTTTTAAAAATATGTTTTTATTAATTTTTTTAGAGAGAGAGGAAGGGAGAGGGAGAGAAAGAAAGAAACATCAATGAGAGAGAAGCATCATCGATCGGCTGCCTTCTGCACACCCCACACTGGGGATCGAGCCTGCAACCCGGGCATGTGCCCTGATGGGGAATCGAACTGTGACCTCCTGGTTCATGGGTCCATGTTCAACCCCTGAGCCATGCCGGCCAGGCCTGGAGGCCTCTGTCTTAGTGGGCAACATAGGAGAAACACTTGCCTAAAACGGCTACCCGTTTGCCCTGACCAAAGAAAGGGTCATGGGTTTGATTTCCGGTCAAAGGCACGTACCTGGGTAGTAGGCTCAATCCCTGGCCCTGGTCAGAAGAGGAGACAACCCATCGATGTTTCTCTCTCTCCTTCTTCCTTCCTCCCTCCCTTCCTCTCTCTCTAAAAAATAACAGAAAAATATTAGAGGCCCAGTGCACAAATTTGTGCATGGGTGGGGTTCCTCGGCCTGGCCAGTGATTGGGGCCGATCAGGCCATCTTGCCTGGTCCCCATTGGGGTCCGATGGGGCCGGCCGGCCAGGGAGGGACCGAGGGAGGGCTCCAGGGCATGCCCCAATTGGCCAGACACCAGCAGCAAGCTAACCTACTGGTTGGAGCATCTGCCCCCTGGTGGTCAGTGCACGTCATAGCGACTGGTCGAGCGGTCGACCGGACGGTCAGACACTTAGCATCTTATGCTTTCGCTATATAGGATTCTCCGGTGAGGATTAACAACAATGAAAACGTGCTTCCTAGCTTGATTTTACTGAAATGGCAAGATTTTGGTAATTGACGTAGAGAAAAGGGGGAAAAAGAGAATTCCAGAGACAGAGCAAAAGGCGAGGGCTCGCCGGATAATGGCCCCACTGCCTCCTGGCTCCCCATCCGGGCCGTCGGGAGGAAAGTCGGTTTATAAAGCGCTGGGGTGAGTGTTCACAATTCCTTCCAAATAACTTAGAAGTAGGACCTGCTGGGGCCGCTGCCTGGAGCCGGGAGCGCCGGCCTGCGTCACCTCCACCACCACATGCTCTTCTCTTCCCGGACGACTCGGGCCGCCGGCCACCAGGGCCCCCGCCAGGTCCACCCGGAGCAGCGTGGAGTCGGACCGGCTGCTGAGGTTCGCAGCTGGGGGGACGTTAAGGTGAGCACGGAGCAAGGAGAGGCCTGGAGTCCACCCCCTTCTCCAGCCCCGGGGAGGTGAGCCACGCCCAGACGGAGAGAGACTACCATGGCAACCACCAACAGCGACACTGCCCACCTCTGACCAGATGCACACAAACCCCTCCAAACACTCATCTCCAAGCGTTCCCTCAGGACTACGGACCAGTGTCCATGTCCCTCAAAAAATCCACGTCCAAGGCCTGTGTAGAGATGGGGACGGGCCTCTAAGGGAGCCACTGAGGCCATCAGTGAGGCCCTGACCTGCCAGGAATAGTGTCCTTATAACAGGAGATGCCAGCCCTAACTGGCGTGGCTTGGTAGTTGAGCATCGACCTAGGAACCAGGAGGTCAGGGTTCGATTCCCGGTCAGGGCACATGCCGGGTTGCGGGCTCGATCCCCAGTAGGGAGCGTGCAGGAGGCAGCCGATCCACGATTCTCCCTCAGCATGGATGTTTCTGTATCTCTCTCTCCCTCTCCCTTCCTCTCTGAAATCAATAAAAATATATTTTTTTAAAAAAAGAGAGATACCAGCTCTGGCCGAGTAGCTCAGCTGGTTAGAGCAGCATCCTGACACACCAAGGTTGTGGGTTTGATCCCCGGTCAGGGCACACACAAGAACCAACGAATGAATGCATCAATAAGAGGTACAACAGGCTGATGCTCGTTTCTCTCTCTCTCTCTCCCCCCCCTCCCTTCCTCTCTCTAAAATCAGGCAATAAAAAATGTTTTCAAAAGAGAGAGAAACATCAGAGAGCTTTCTCTCACTCCACACAGACAGAGCACCAAGACACATCTGGGAGGATGCAACAGGAAGGCGGCTGTCTGCAAGCCAGGAAGAGAGACCTCACCAGGCACCAGATCCGCCAGCAAGACCTTGGCCTTGAACTTCCAGCCCCCAGAACTGAGAAACGGTGTTGAATCCACACCGTCAGCCGCAGCTGACGCCCACACTCGAACATCTATCCTACACACACATCTGCCTTTTCACGACCAGCCAGGCCGCCTGCCAGGGACCCAGAGAACACACAATGGGAAGAAACCAAGCCGTCGCCAGACCCAGGACCAGAACCCAGGCACTTGCAAGCGGCACCCGCCTCGCGTGGGGATCCTCGCCGCCACCCGCCCACCGCGGGCTCTCACAGCTCCCTCCCCTTCTGTCCCGAAGCCTCGTCCTTCACTCAGCGTCCTTGGCCTTTGTGGTGACCTGGGGTGACCCCTGGAACTGAGCTTGGGCGCCTCTCTGCCCTGTGACTCCCAGCCTCAGCCACCGTCCACCTCCCGCCCGCACGGTTTACGGTTTAGATACAGTAGCTTTCCAGCGGCGACACGGCCAGCAGCTGCCAGAGCTTCCCTTCGTCGGGATACAGGCTGAACGAGACCTGCAGCGACCAGAAGCACTTCAGGAGGGCTTGTGGGTAAGCGCGACATGGCTCATAGAGGATGGGTCACCGTTGAAAATAGGGGGAGGAGCCCTGGCCGGTGTGGATCAGTGGCTAGAGCGTCGTCCTACGGACGAAAGGGTCCCGGGTTTGATTCAAGTCAAGGGCATGTGCCTCAGTTGCAGGCTCCTCCCCGGCCCGGGCTCTAGTTCGGGGCTCGTGCAGGAGGCAACCTATAGATGTGTTTCTCTCACATCGATGTTTCTCTCTCCCTCTCCCTTCCACTCCCCCTAAAAATCAATGGAAAAATATCCTCGGGGGAGGATTAAAAGAGAAAAATAAAAAGATAATAGGGGATGGTAATGGTATTGCTTGATGTACCCCACATCCACCAGTTGACTCTGGATAGCCCTTCTTAGAGATTAGAATCAAGTTCTGATCCGTTTTACTATCTTCAGTGACCATGGGCCTTGATTATTACTTTTTACTATATATTTTTATTGATTTCAGAGAGGAAGGGAGAGGGAGAGATAGAGACATCAATGTTCTCTCTCTCCCTTCCTTCCTCTCTGAAAGCGACAAAAACATATTTAAAAACAAACAAAGAAACAAAACCCTACACACAACATGGCCCAGCCTGGCTGAGGTCCAGGGCACCTCCTGAAAGGGTCCTGGGACATGCGGGGGCCTCCCACGATCCCTGGACGGGCCCCCCCCCCCAGTAATGAGTGCTACTGTGTGGGGGTGAGGGACAGCCTGGGGGCCCCTGGAGGGAGTGGGGAGACCCAGGGGCAGCCAGTTGCTTCCTACGGAGCAAAGCCAGGTCGCTGTGATGTGGGACCAGGACAGAGGAGCTCTGCCGGGGCCTCCCCCTGCCCCAGGCCCCGCCTCCACGGAAGCGTGTGAGCCCACACCTCGGGCGCCCGCTCCCCAGCACCCCCGGGCGTGGGACTCACCGAGCACATCACCACAAAGACGAAGAGGCCCATGACTTTCAGCCGCCGCGCACAGTGCCTGCGGAGAAAAGCCGGGTCTGCGTCACACGCGGGCAGTCCCGTCCACCTGTGCCCAGGCTCACCAAACCTCACACGCCTCTGGGAGGCCCTGGGGACCCCGTCTCAGACCTCGTGTTTGGATTCTCTCTGTGACACGGTAGGAAGGGCCACACGCCCCCCTGTCACCTCTGACCCAGGGATGATTAGCCAATCATCTGTCAGACCTGGGAGAGGCCGGAGGCCAGTCAGCACAAAGAAGCTACACGTGCCCGGCTGGCCTGGCTCTGTGGTTGAGCGCTGACCTATGAACCAGGAAGTCAGGGCACAGGCCTGGGTTGCAGACTCCATCCCCAGTGTGGGGAGTGCAGGAGGCAGCCGATCCATGATTCTCTCTCATCATTGACGTTTCTCTCTTTCCCTCTCCCTTCCTCTCTGAAATCAATAAAAATATTTAAAAATATATTTAAAAAAATATATTTTCAAAAGCTTCAGCAGAGACTGGCTCCCGATGCAGAGAAACAGTGGCACTTGCTGAGTGGGGCCTTCTCACCGACCCGGGGCTTCCCCGCAGCCCACGTGGTGGAGGCCACAGGATGCTGTGGAATGAGGCGGGGCCACCAGGCAACAGGGAGACAGCCGCAGAGACGGGCTTGGCCCTGCGGGTCCCTCAGCTGCTGCAGATCCAAAATGGGAGCCCGGGGTCCTGGCCCGAGCCCCTGCCCGTCCCCGAGATGCCGCTTTCCGACACACAGGTCTCAACAGGGCCCTTCCTTCCGATCCATGCCCACAGGGGAGCCCAAGCGACAAAGCAGCGACCATGGGTCCGCGCCACCCGACACGTCCTCCTGGGAGCGTGAAAACCCCGCCCCTTCCCTTCACCTGTCGGGTGGGTGGGGCGTCGGGAGCGCGAGACCCCCAGCCCTGTCCCAGGCCAGTGGGCCGCGCTATGGGACCGTCACCCTGGACCACACAGGGCCCCGGGACCTCCTACCTCAGCTTGGAGAGGCGGAACGGGACGGGAGCCCCTTCCAGGAGGTCCCCCCTGTCCGAGGAGGCAGATCTGGAGGACCTGGCCACCTCACTGCCCAGCAGCAACGTGCCCTCCCACTCAGCCGAGCTGAGGTCCCAGGACTCCGCCGTGATGAGCTCCGGGTGGCAGACGGGCAGGCACCGCGCCCTGGAAAGCAACATGGGGGTTATTTTCATGTGACAAGTCCGTCTCCAACACAGGACCACATCTCACATTGGCGTGGGACAGGCGGACTCCATCCGGGCTTCGAAAACGAGGACAGATGTCGAGGGGCTGGGCCTGGCCCTACGGAGGACATACAGAACAACGGGGTCCAGGAGAGTCTAAATCCACTCGGATCTACAAAATGCACTGTGGGCCTTCAAGAAACATCAGCTAGCCCGGCCGGCGTGGCTCAGGGGGTGAGCGTCGACCTATGAACCAGGAGGTCGGGTTCGATTCCCGGCCAGGGCACAGGCCCGGGTTGTGGGCTCCGTCCCCAGTGTGGGGCCTGCAGGAGGCGGCCGATCCATGATTCTCTCTCCTCATGATGTTTCTCTCTCTCTCTCTTTCCCTTCCTCTCTGACATCAATAAAAATATATTAAAAACAAACAAACACACACCATGGCCCTGGAGCTGACAGTAAGGGGCAGAGAGCCTGGCCCCCTGATGCATCAGAGACAAGTTCCTTTCTCGGGAAGAAGCCTCCCCCTGAGACCTTGGACGATGCTCAGAGAGGCCTCCGCTCAGTGGAAGGGGGATACTCACCCCCGCTCCTGGGAGGGGCCCCCCAGCAGAGGTGTGCTTTCTGTGCAGGAGGCTTCTCGGGGCCCGGAGCTGCAGAACCCGGTGAAAGGCAGGTGAGACCTGAAAGACACACACAGCAGCACAAGCGACAGGTGCCGCCCCGCCAGCAGGGGGTGCCCTCGAGACACAAGAGAGTGAGGGGCAGGGATAAAAGTCTCCCGTGAGGGTCTAAACTCAGTCTCTGCAGAAAAAAGCTGGCCCTAGCCGGTCTGGCTCAGTGGATTGAGCGTCGGACTGCGGACTGGAGAGTCCCAGGTTCGATTCCAGTCAAGGGCACATGTCCATGTTGCAGGCTCGATCCTCAGCAGGGGGCCTGCAGAAGGCAGCTGATCAATGATTCTCTCCCATCATTGATGTTTCGCTCTCTCTCCCTTCTTTTCTAAAATAAATAAAACAATGTTAAAAGAAAAAAAAGCTAGAGTTCTGTCTGGCCGGTGTGGCCCAGTGGTTGAGGAAGAGAGCGAGGAAAATATCCATGATGAAAGAGAATCATCCATCGCTGCCTCCTGCACCCCCCACAGCGGGGACGGAGCTGGAAACCCGGGCACGTGCCCTGACCGGGAATCGAACCGTGAGCTCCTGGTTCCTTGTGGGTCGATGCTCAACCACTGAGCCACACCGGCTGGGCGCTAAAACCATTTTAAACTCACCTCTGCTCTGGGAGGAAGGAACAAAAATCCTGGTCCACAGGAACCCAGCAGCTCTGCCCGGCTGCCCGCTGGGGGTAGGGGCCCCTGCTGTCTACCCCACTGACTCCCAGCTGTGGCCGGCGGGCGATGGCGGTGAGTCCCAGCCCAGCGGACGCCTGATGGAGCTCCACCTCCAGCTTGCCGGAGCTCAGCCGGCCACTTTCCTTCTCCAGATGCATGGTCTGCCGCCGCCGCCCGCTCACTAGGTCAGAGAAAGCACCACGAGTTACGAGCAAACTGCAAGGTTATCTGCACCTCGGGGCCCCTCACTGCCGAACGGGACACCAGAAAGGCCTCCTTTTTCTTTTTTTATTGATTTTCTTTAGAGAGAGAAAAACATCCATTTGTTGTTCCACTTATTGATGCATTCATCGGCTGATCCTTTTTTTTTTTTAATCCTCACCGTAGGATATTTTTCCATTGATTCTTAGGGAAGTGGAAGAGAGAGGGAGAGACAGAGACATCACTGTGAGAGAGACATCAACTGGTTGCTTCCTGCACGAGCCCCGACCAGGGCCTGGGCCGGGGAGGAGCCTGCAACCGAGGTAGGTGCCTTTGACGTTCGGCCCCTCCAGGACTAGGGACATGTGTCCATGTGTCCCCCTTCCCCCCATGACCAGGGAGGAGCACCCACGTCCCCCTTCCCAGACCCAGGGACACGTGTCCTGACTTTTGCTGGCGCCTGACGGGGCGGGGGGGGGAGATGAGGGGGAAGCACAGCTGGCAACAAAGACAAAATCCGGAACCAAAACTCCGGAAAATCCACCCAGCGCACGAAGTTCTCACCCCCGGGCGGGTGACGCCCACGTCCCCACTTGCAGCCCAGACCACTGTGTCCAACTACACTCCTGTCTCCCTGACGCTACAAGGTGCCCAGACACCCCCGTGGGAGTCCTGAGGCCGCTCCTGGCTCTGCCCCAAGGTCCTGGCACTGGTCCCACCCAGGTGCACCCCTCACCAACGGTAACACCCCCTCCCTCCACCCCCGTGACCCACTCTCACCAAGCTGAGCCCTCACCCATGAAGTGCCCCCGCCCTGCCGTACGGCAGCCCCTCTCAGACGCAGGGCGAGGCCGTCAGTGGCTTCTCCAGCCGGCCGGCTGCTCCCTGCCATACCACCTCCGTGATTTTTCCAAAACACACATCTGACCACCGGGCCTCCAGCTCAACACCTGTCCCAGGCTCAGCCGGCGTGGCTCGGTGGTTGAGCATCGACCTATGAACCAGGAGGTCGGGGCACATGCCCGGGTTGCGGTCCCCAGTGTGGGGCGAGCAGGAGGCAGCCGATCCATGATTCTCTCTCCTCATGGATGTTTCTCTCTCTCTCTTTCTCCCTGCCTCTCTGAAATCAATAAAAATATTAAAAAAGAAACACAAAAACACCTGTCCCAGGTGTCTCAGGTGTGGGTACCGCTGGGTCTCCCTCTGCCCCATGACTCCTGATGCCCACAGACCTCGGCCAAGCCCCAGGCGGTTGGAACCTTCTCAAAGACCAGTTAGTATCAGCCCTGGCTTTTCGTCGGCGCAGCAAACGGTGAGGAACGGAGATTCCTAAATCACCCCCTTACACGGGTGTGAACAACCGCACGCGCGTGTCTGCAAACGCCATCAGCAGTAACGGCAGATGTCCCCTGTCCTGTGAGGTTCCGCGAGAGCTTTCACCTCCTCTGTTTCCAGCGAGACTGACTCCTCACCAGCCATCATGTGAGAGCTGGCATCCCAGCTGCAGGCTATCTCCCCGGCCCCAGCACCCCCACCTGGGGCCTGACCCTGGGGCCTGGAGGCAAGCCCCAGGGATGGCCTTTCCCACGTGGTTTAGGCGACAAGGAACCGCCTTGTATTCAGGACAGAGCTGCTGCCACAGTGCTAACAGCCTCCTGTTCTCTCTTCCTCGGAACCATCCACATCCCCTAAAGACCAGGCTCAGCGGCCCACCAGGCCCCGCGCAGGAGGAGGCCCAGGCCCAGTCGGGTCTGTGAGCCCAAGGATGTGATCGTCCAGGTCCTTGGAAAGAGCTGGCGACGGGAAATTCATGTAATTCACTGTGTGTGGCCAAGTGCGTAGCCGGAGCGCTGAGGGATTTAAAGAGCGCATTCCGTTCCCCAGAAACGCCTGACCCGCACTCACGTGCCTGCCAGGCGGGCGCTGGGAGCAGACCCCGCTGGGCAGGCCAAGCAGAACCCCGGCTCGGGAACCCTTTCCAGCTCCCGCCTCGGCACCCACGCCCGCTCGGGGAACCCTCCCCGGGGCGCCGTTCCCGACCCCCCAGAAGATGCGCGCTGCGCTGACGCCCCGCGGCTCCGGCTTACGGGTCTTCACACCAACTTTCCCAGCTCCACAAAGCAACCGCCCAACAAGGGCTTCTTCAGCCCCGCCGGCTCCCCACCTCCTCGCCCAACCCACCTGAGGACTCGCTTTTCCTCCAGGAGCCGAAAGGAAGGTCCAAAGCGCGGGGTCTGAACCCCGGGGGAGCGCAACTCTAGGAGGAGCTCTGGCGAGCTCGCGCTGTGGGCGCGCGCGCGGGGCGGACGGGTTGCGGTCTTCCCGGCCTGGCCCCGCCCCCAGGCGGCCCCAGGACTAGGAGGAGGGGCCCCCTCACCCCAGGGCGGCTGGTGCGCACTCAGAAAAGGCAGAGGGGGCTCCAGGCCCCTGTGGGAAGACTCGGCGACAGTCTGCGCGCTGTGCCGCTGTGCGCATTTCAGGCGCTGCTTCATAGACGGTAGCCAGGCGCTGGGAACAGGGTTCCCGGGATAACGGGAACTGGCACACCCACACGGAGGGCATCGTCTGCCTACACTGTCTTTTGCGCAGCCCCCCAGAAGCCCAGCCTGGCCCAGAAGAGCGCAGCCTAGCCCCTCAGCAGTCCCTGTCCCTCCAGCAGGCCCCAGGAGCCAGCCGCAGGGGTCCGAGTGCGTTGCACAGGCACCTACCTCTCCCTGGAGTCAGCAGCAGCTCCGGGGCCACACATGCTCACTGGAGGGTCCTTTCCCGCAAAGCCATCTTGTGGAGACGGGGTTCCCCCATGGACCCAGCCCGCAATGGCCCAGCCAGGACCAGAGGGCAGAGTCCAGTCCCCCAGGGCATAGCTCCTGGGGCGGTGCACACCCCGATGGGGGGCCTAGGTCTGCAGAGCCTCATGCTCTGTGAAGGAAAGTTTTACTTCCTTTGATTACTCATACGAGAGAGAGGCTTAGCACCCCAGCCCCAACCCAGGGCCCTGAAGGGTCTCGGGTTTGATTCCCAGTCAAGGGCACGTACCTGGGTGCAGGTTCTATCCCCATCCGTCAGGGCGAGTGCGGGAGGTAACCAACTAACGGGTCTCTCCCACATCGATGTTTTTTCTTCTTTCCCCCTACCTCCACCCTCCCCTCACTCTCTCTAAAAACCAATGAAAAAAACATCCTCAGGTTTGGATTAACAAACAAAACCAAAAAAACCAAACCCCACAGCTTAGGAAAAATTGGAGCCAAGTTAAGAAGAAAGGGCGGATCTGGGCGTTCACCAAGGCGGTCCTGGGTCAGGTGTAAACACTGGCCCCCGAGGAAATTCTCCCAGCACCCGACGCTGCTGCGGCCCAGGTTCTAGGGCAGTGACGGCGAACCTTCCGAGCTCGGCGTGTCAGTGTTTTGAAAAACCCTAACTTAACTCTGGTGCCGTGTCACATATAGAAATTTTTTGATCTTTGCAACCATAGTAAAACAAAGACTTATATTTTTGATATTTATCTTATATATTTAAATGCCATTTAACCAAGAAAAATCAACCAAAAAAATGAGTTCGCATGTCACCTCTGACACGCGTGTCATAGATTCGCCATCACTGGTTTAGTGCCTTGACCCAGGACAAGCAGCTCAAACCCCAGCCCACCCTCCCCTCCCCCGAGGACCACGCCTTTGTCACTGCAGGGCGTGTGGTGTCTGCAGTGAACAGATCTAACTGGGGTGGCTCTGAGGGACGTCCTGTTGGAGACTGACTGAGGCCGTGCACACCCTGCCAGGTCAGAGACGGCTCACGGTTCTCTGACAGCTTTATTTATAGGGTGGAATTCAGGCACATACATGACACACACATGTACAGCACCCGTTCCGTGATCGGAGTCGGGACAGCTCAGGCGGACCCTGCCACAGAGTGTGTGCGCCCAGCTGTGCCGCGGACGAGGGCCACCGGCCTCTGGGCTTTGGTTCTGGCTGAAATAACCCCTGGATGCGTACAAGTGACACCGATCACTTCATGTCCCAACCATTTAACAAGTTCGGAACAAAATGAGCGAAGTATTTATAGCGCGATCAACGGCCACGCAGATGTCCATGTACGATCGACAGCGCAGACCAGAAGCAGAAGGGTTTGCGGCCCCACAGAAGGCTTTATTCCTTCCTGGGAGCCCATATTTACATGGCGATGCAGCATGGGGGGCGGGGGAGACCCTTTTGTCTGGAGGACGAATGTCCATGACCACAGCCGCGTGAAGGGGGCTTCCAACGCTGCTCCACTGGCGCCCGGCTGAGCCCAGGCCCCCGCCGCCCATGAGCTCCTCCCTGTAGGCCCTGTGGCCGCTCAGTGCCCCGTGAGATAGTCCTGCGTCGAGTCTGAAGCAAACGAGTCCACGTCCTCATTCTCCGAGTCCTCGCTGCTGTCCTCAGCGGCCGGCTCACCCGTGAGGGCGATGCGGGCGTAGTCGTCCGTGTCGATGGACTTGCAGAAGTGGATGGCGTACTTGAGCTTCTCCTCCAGCACCTGCCGGCAGGAGTAGCGGGGCAGCTTCAGCAGGAAGAAGCAGGTGTAGGACTCGGGCAGGAAGTGGTCGGGAGGGCTGTACTTGTCCAGCACCTGGAACGGGAGGGTCAGAGCTGGGGGACCGCACTCACCAAGCCGGGGTCCTGAGTGACACGCGTCAGTCCCGTGGGGCCCGCTACCTTTAGAATCAGAGCTCCTGACTGGCAGTGAAAGGGCCATGGGTTGTGACGATGACTTCTCTGAAGTCAGGGCTGTGAGGAGGGGGCGGGCCAGCCGGGTGGGGCGGCCCTCACTCCCCAGCCTGCACCCTGCAGACTACGGCACTAGGAAGCCAGTGAGAAGAGGGGACAACCCCCTGGACCACCTATGTTTTGCGAGAATGACGACACGTGGCTAACAGACATGGGCAGCCTGCGCTCAGCAAGGAGCCTGCCACGGATCCTGGCGGACATTCGGGGAGAGCGACCACCCAGCCCGTCCCTCTATGGACCCCCGGCCTGGACAGTACCGCGACCCGGAAGGTCTCGGGGTGGGCAGCATGGCTCCGTCACCTAGCGACTGGCTGGTACCAGAGCCAGGACCGAGAACAGACTCGAGCAAAGCTCGGCTCTTGGTCGGAGGAGCCTGGGTTTTCTCAGGACATCGCTGCCCATCCAACCGGAGAGCCAGGCGCAATGCGGTGTGCTCAGCCAGGTCGGCTGCCTGGCGCTGTGTGCGCAGGGTGCCCACACACACTTCCTACAAGGGGGCTCCAGCACCTGCAGCGTTTCTGAACCCCCCACCCCCAGAGAAAACGGAAAACCAGGTCAGGAAGCAGGACACCGTCCGACCAGCCCTCGCTGCCAGAGCCTCGGGAGCCCACCTGGATGACGAAGTCCCGGCCCCGGAAGTCGGCGATGGTCCTGGGCAGCCGGGTGCGGCCCCACACGAAGCGCAGGAAGAGGGAGCGCTCCGTGTTGGAGAAGGCCTCCATCACCTCCCAGAACCACTGGACCAGGGGTGCTGATGGCTCCACCCCCTTGTAGGTGGCCACAGACTTCAGCAGGTGCAGGGGGATGTCCGGGCTGCCGCACACCTGGGGGCACAGGGTCAGGGCGCCCTGTCCATCCACTTCTGCTCAGCACCCACCACCCAGGCCACGGGGGGCGGAGGCCACGTGTGGGGCCCAGGGCCACCCCGGGAGGGAGGCAGGAGACTGGCTTCCTGCGCTGAGCACCCCAGACCCCCGAGGGCACGGTGAACCGAGGCAGCGAGGGCGCGGAGGGGGTCACCACGGAAAGGCCCTGCCAGCGGGGCAGCTGTGGAGCCGCCTACCATCGTCTCCAACTCGTAGCCGGTGAAGAGAGAGAGCAGGGGCACGGGCACGACGCGGGCCATGCCCTCCCGGACGGCAGCCACCTGCTCGTCGAACTCATGGAGCCTGAGAGGAAGGCACCAGGTGACCAGGGCACCCCCCCCCCCAGGCGCCTGCCTCCCCCCCCCCCCCCCCAGTTCCGCAGGCGAGTGAGGACGGCCTGGAAGCGATGCAGCCACCTGCCCAGGCTCTCTTCTCTGTCCTCCTTCCCGCCACCCACACCCCCACCCGCGGGAAGCGCCCCGAGGCCTGCAGGAGCACGAGGCAGGAAGGGACGCAGGGGAGGGCGCCCTCACACAGCTGCACACACCTGTAGCTCACGGCCAGCCGAACATACTCCGCGCGGGTGTCCAGGGAGATGTGCGCGTGCCTGGAGCTCAGCTGCACGTCCTGGCCGCTGGCGCTTGGCACCGTGAAGGGCAGGCCCATGGCCTCGAACTCCTCGGAGGTGGCCTCGTTGTCGCGGATGTACATGAGCCCGGGGATGAAGTCCTTGTCCACCTTCCCGGGCACAGGAGTCCGTGTCGAGCCAAGTGGTCCCCCGCTCACCCCGCCAGGCCTCGCCCCCAGCCCCCAGGGCCAGGAGGGAGCGCACACCCGAGGACCCCGCTTCCCAGCTGCCTGGGCGCACCTCGCTGAGGTCTGCGATGGTGAGGCTCATCCCCGCCAGCTGCTTCCAGACGGGCTCGGCCAGGCTGAGGCTCAGGGGGCTCCCCGTGCGGATGGCGATGCCCAGCAGCACGCCTGCGCGTCCAGGGCAGCGAAGGGCATCGGAATCAACATCAGGGCATCCAGCTCCCTCCACCCGGCCCGCTCCCTCCCACCAGCACCACCCCAACTCAGGAGGTGCGCCCCAAAGGCTCGCCCTGTCCTAATTCGCTGCTGCTCTCTGCCCAAGGCCACGGTCTCACTGGCCCTCTCCCAGCAGCACCGCTGGCCCACCCCCCGGAACAGAGCAGCCAGGAGGCCGGGGGGAGGGCGCACCCAGGAAGCGGAACATGTTGGTGTGCACGGGCGCCCGGGCGGCGGGGCTGAGCAAGTAGCAGTCTCGGTTGGCCCCCGACTCGTCCCTCCCGTTGGGCGTCACGATCAGAAGGGGCGTGAGTCCATTCTGCAGCTCCTCACAGATCTCAGCGATGGACTCGCTGTAGCCGCCTCCACAGTCGTCCACAGATTCACCTTCGGGGGAAGGAGAGTGAGCCACTGCCCCCCACAGAGCCCGGGGAGCAGCAGCCCTGCTGTGGGACCACCGTCCCGCGCCCAAGGCTCTCACCCACGAACTTGACCTTCCAGACGCGGTGAGGCAGCAGCAGGCTGTCAGGGCTGAAGGAGCTCATCTTGGCGCACATCTGCCCAAAGACGGACTTGGTGCCGTCGGGGCCCGCCAGGCCGCCTTTGCTCCGGGAGCGCTTGACCTGAGGAGGAAGGACAGGGAGCTGGCGCAGCAGGAGGCGCAGGCGGACAGCCCGGGTGCTCGCGGACGATGCCAGCCCCGGGCCCTCGTCCGTCGGGCCCTGACTCCCGGCCTGGGCCCCGTGCTTCTCGGCAGGACCTGAGCAGCTGCTGCCGTGGAGCCGACAGCTAGCGGCATGCGGGCATGTGGGGCCCCCACAAGACTGAGGGAGACCCACCGAACGCCCAACATAGAGACGGAGCCCACCTCACGCAGGGCCTTCCTGTCGTACCCGGACTTGCTAAGCCTCCAGAACGAGCTGGTACACCCGCCCAGATCTAAGCTAGAACCTGCTGCCGTGCACTGGCTTCATGCTGCCAGCACGCTAACCCGGCTGCGACGCGATTCCGCCAGGAACTCCTCCCAGACAGGACGCTCTCCCAGGGCGTTGCGGAGCCTGACCAGGAGCTGCCCAGTTGAGGGCGTGGCTGAGGCAGCCTGTGGCCAGCCACCTGCCCCTCGGCTCACTAACGGCAGCCTGAGCCCCGACAGTGCGGAGACCAGCGTGCCTCCGAGGTGTGGAAGGGCGGCTTCCTCTGGCCTCGCTCAATAGCCTGCTTGTTTGGGGAGCGGCCGCCACCCAGCACAGCGCTGTGCCCGCTGACGTCCCTGCAGGGGCTCTTCCGCCCGCGTGGCCACATGTGCTCCACAGCAAACCACAGATTGACACTTGACCTAAAACGCCCTGAGCGAGTCCAGGAGCACGCGGGGTGTGTGTGTGTGTGTGTGTTGGCACAGGGCACAGAACAAGCAGTCTGTTCTTCGAGGCTCCTGCTGCCGCTGGGGGAGGCGGCCATGTGCCCACTGTCAGGCGCCGTGGCCTCCCCTTGGTGTTTGATGACTGGTGGGCGCCACACGGGCAGCCGTGGGACCCGGAGATGGTCCCTCTCCCTCAGTTCTCTGGTCCCGTGGGACACAGCAGTGACTCAGCCCGTGAAGGGCAGAGCCGCGAGGGCCAGGAGCATGAGGCTGGGGGACAGGGATGGGTCGGGCGGAGGCCTCTGACCGGCCACGTCTGAGCACCTAGAACCCAAGGGGTGAGGAGACATGCCCGCCAGGAGGGGGCACGGCTTCCAGCCTGCAGAGGCCTCGGCCCAGGGAGGCCCACAGGCGCCTGTGGGCCGTGGTGATGGACACTCCCCTCTGCTCTTCTGTATCTGTGCTCTGGGTTCAGGCCTCCTACTTCCCTTCACACGGGTGGCACCTGCTCTCTAAAGGGCGTGGCCCAGGTGTGGGGGGGGGGGGGGGGGGGGGNGGTTCAGGCCTCCTACTTCCCTTCACACGGGTGGCACCTGCTCTCTAAAGGGCGTGGCCCAGGTGTGCCCGCCCCCCCCCCCCCCCGAGCCAGCTGGCAGCCACGCCACCCCGAGGCAGAGGCCCCCGTCACCTGGATGCGGTTCAGCTCCACCACGGGCCCGTGCTGGCGGTCGCGCACCATCGTTGCCTGCACCACCTTCCGGAAAGCCACCTCCTGAGTAAAACACGGCAACGGTGAGAACCTGACACGGTCAGCAGGGCGCTATCTGCCCACACGGAGGACCCTAAACGCGCAGCGTGGAGCCTGCACCGCATACCGGGAGCGCCGGCTGAGCAAGCTGTGCCACGACACCCGTTCCCAGCCGTCCTGGGGTTAACGCTCACGCAGACCCAGCCTACCCGAGGAGGCAGGTACCTTGCCCTGGGAGATGAGGATGCCCCGCAGGGTGTCGAAGCCCACGGCGGGCCCCAGCCCCGTCTCGCCCAGGGCGCCCTCCAGGTCGAACATGGGGATGCAGGGGCAGAAGAGCTCGGAGAAGTGGTGCAGCAGCAGCAGCCGGTTCCGCAGGGCGACGACCGGGAGCTCCTGCAGGTGGTTGTACTCCATGGGCACCTGCAACAGAGGCGAGGTCACCGCCCGCACGGCTCCGCAGGGGCGCCCACGCCCGTGTGGTTTGGAAAATCTCCTAACGACAATCTGGCCGCTTGGCTCCAGCCGAGCATCGAGGAAAATGCGGGAATAACTAGTCTACAGCCTGTTTGCTGAGAGCGTGGTGGCCTGTGCCGTCAGCGGAATCCTTCACGCGACGCTGAAGGAAGGTGAGTGTTTCACTGACAGGCTGCTGGCTGATGGGAAGGCCTGGTTCACACAGGGCCTGGGCCACACAGAACCGCCACCAGGGGCACCCGAGATGGCCCC
>JAWPEG010000013.1:9428676-9488096 GCA_035771395.1 Myotis vivesi | reverse complement strand
CCCCCCCCCCCACCCCCGCAGCACCCACCTGTGCGGGGAGCTTCCCGGCACTGGTGGGCTTGCTGGTGGACCAGGCCAGCGTGTGTGCCGAGCCGCAGGCCACACGGTTGACCTTCCTGCCCTGCAGGGCGGCCACCAGCCGCGGCCTCTGGATGGCGTTGGTGGTCCCGTCCCCCAGCTGCCCCTCGTCGTTGTCCCCCCAGGTGTAAACCTCACCTGGAAGGGAACGGGGACCAAGGAACTACGTGAGGAGAGTGCAAAGGCCTCCCTGCAAGGAGGGGGGGTGGCAGGACCCTGAGACCTAGTGTCTCCTCACACCATGCACCCCAGGCCTTGTCCCTTACGCACTGCCCCCTCTGCAGACACAGGCCCGAAGGGGGGGGGAGGGGGAAGAGGAGGGGGCAGGCCCTCCCCTCCCAAAACCCTGTTCCTGGGCTAGCGAGGGCCCAGCCTGCACGCAGGCCTAAGGCCGGTTCTTCTCCGTGCAGCGTGAACGGTGACGTGTTCACGGGCCCACAGCAGAGGCAGGGACATTCCCAGGACGCAGAGGGCCGCCACCTACCCTCCTCCGTGCAGCACACGCAGTGCAGGGAGCCCGTGGCGATGGCAATGACCTTCTTCCCCTGCAGCCCCTGCACCTGCCGCGGCCTCCGCACGTGGTCGTCGGAGCCGTGGCCCAGCCGGTGGTAGTCCCCTTTGCCCCTGCATCAGGAGACGGGCTCAGGGTGCGAGGCCACCAGTGCCCTGCCCCGCCTCCTGGAGCCAGCGCCGGCTCCGGGACACACCCCAGCCCACAGGGAGGTCACGGGCCATCCACAAAGGCCGCGAATGCCACCTCAGGTTAGCCTCCCAGCCCCGGGGGCCCGCCTCGCGTACCAGGTGTAGACGGTGCCGGACTTGGTCAGGGCGACCGAGAACTGGGACCCGCACTCCACCTTCACCACGCCCAGGCCCGTGAGCGAGTCGATCTGGAGGAGAGGGCACTCAGACGGCCACCAGAGACCGACGTCCGTCCGAGGAGGAAGCGGAGAGCCTCGCCCTCACCCAGCGTTTATGACCGGTGACCCCCTCCACTGGCAAAGCCCAGGCCACGGGCAGGAGTGGCAGCGCCTGCAGCCAAAGCTCCCGCGAGAACACGACAGCCCTGGGCACCTCAGCAGGCGGGGCCTCCCTCGCTCTTCGCCCAACACCCACGCGCGGGCAGGAAGGAGGAAGTGGCTGGGCCGCCCCACCCGTGGGGCCCGGGCCCCAGGGACAGAGGTACCTTCATGGGCACTTTACAGCCATCGCTGCCCCCGCGGCCGAGCTTGCCGTAGTCCCCGTCGCCCCAGGACCACACGGTGTCGTCATCCGTGAGGCAGAGGGTCTGGGCGTCGCCACTGCCGCAGGCGACGTCGACCACGCGGTGGCCCTGAAGGGCCTCCACCTTCGAGGAAGGGACATGGAGGTTTTCTGACCACACGGCCAGGCCCCCCCGAGGGAGGCTTCCCGTGAGTTCACACAGGACGCACCCCCGCAGCCGCCCTGGGGCCCAACCCCCTGCTCTGTCTGCCAAGGACCGCCCACGAGTGGAAATACAAGGCAGGTCAAGCACTATCCTCTCAGATGACCCACAGAACACACACCAATAAAGCCCACTTGTCCACACTGAGCCGTGACCCTCGACCCCAGCAGAGTGGCCCGCGCCCTGGATGCCGCCTCACCAGCTTGGGCTTGAGCTGGTCCTCGCTGTCGCTGTGGCCCAGGCGGCCGTACCGGCCCTTGCCCCACGTGTAGAGGTCGCCAGCGGAGGTGACGCAGGCGCTGTGGGCTCCGCCGGCAGCGATGTCCACCACCTCGGTACCTCTCAGAGACTCGACGACTCGAGGGCGGTCACAGGGACTGCAAAGAGGCCACGAGCACGCCTGAGGCCAGGCGGGCCCCCAGGCAGTGTTGCACACAGGCTCTGGGCTCGGCGCTCACGCATTCAGCATGCACTTCCCAATCTACACCCTCAAGTCGAATTCCTTGGCCTTTTTGTGTTTTTGCACTTAACTTCCCAGTCACAGCTGACGTACAGCGTTACGTCAGTTCCAGGGCACACCGGTGAGAGGCATCGCACCGCTAAGTCCCTCACCCGCTGCCCCGTACCCCGTCAGTGTCCCTGGCTGCCTCCAGGGCTGCACCGAGTCCCTGACTGTGCTGTGACGCCCGTCTGCATGGCCGGCTTCCTCTCCTCCAGTCCCCGCCCTCCTCCCACTGACAGCCTCCCGGTGCTCTCTGTCCCACAGGCCCTGCCGCCGCCTCAGTTTTTGGATTATTTTCTTTTTGCTACTCTGACCGGTGTTCCTGCTTATCCTGCTCCGACTGCGACAATAACAAGACCCCCCCAGCCCGGCGTGGGGCTCAGTGGCTGAGCGTCGGCCTAGGAACCAGGAGGTCACGGTTCCGTTCCCAGTCAGGGCACAGGCCCGGGCTGCCGCTCCATCCCCAGTGGGGGAGGTGCAGGAGGCAGCCGGTCCGTGATGCTCTCTCGTCACTGACATTTCCCTCTCTCCCTCTCTCCCTTCCTCTCAGAAACCAATAAAAAAACCAACTCAGAATTGACCCCCCGTTGAGGTACATGCACTTGCTCCCAGGAGCCCCCCTGAAGTGGATGTGGGGGATGTTTGCTGAGGGCAGGGCTGACACAGACAGGAGCCCGGAGCCCACGAGAAGGAGCGGCAGGAGCCGCACAGGTACCTGCGGTTGCCGTGGCCCAGCTTCCCGTCCTCGGCCTCGCCCCAGGAGTACACCTCTCCTTCGGAGGAGAGGGCGAGGCAGTGCTTGCCCCCCGAGTTCACGGCCACCTTCCTGATGAACACGTGCTGGATGGACTCGAGCAGCGTCGGGGTGGACACCGACTCCGTGCCCCCGACGCCGAGCCGGCCGCCGGCCCCATACCCGGTGGCGTACAGCTAGGACAGGAGCAACAGGAACCGACTTTACCCCAAGAGCCCGCGTCGTGGTAACTGACGCCCAACCCACGCTCTAGACGTTTCTACCCAGAGAGAGCTGAGAACTGGAGCTGCACTGGTGCTTCCTCAGAGCGAGGCAGCTGCGACTATTGGAAAGACCAAGTTCACAAACTGCATTTGCACGTAAGGGCTGTTTTCTGGGGACATCTCTGTTTTTGCCCAGATGCCAACTATAACTCACGCCAAGAAAAACAAGGAGGGTTAGTTATTTATCGCCAGCAGGTCCCAGACACCCGCAGGAAACTTACTGTTTGGAACACAAAGTATCTATACCGTTAATTTTTAAAAACCAGACTGCCGTTTCCGAATGCACGTCGCCCCCCCTCCCACAGAACCTAAAGGCTGCAGAGCTGTGGAAGGGGGAACCCCACATAGGACGGACGTGAGCCAAGGTTGCAGGTGGACCCAGGAGGACGCCCGGCAGGCCCTGCTCTGCCCCCTGGCCGCCCCCCCAGCCCAGCGGGCCCTTCTCCCACAGGCGGGACCTGGCAAGGAGGCACCGGGCCCAGTCACAGACGATGGCTCGCTGTGAAGTGACCCCGAGAACCCTGAGCTACACGAGAAAAAGGAGTGGAGTGAAGAAACTCGACACGGGGTCGCTTAAAGGACACGCAAAGGCCAGCGAGTCCCACACACCAGCAGCGAGTGCTTCAGGGGCAGCAAAGAGACCCAGGAAGACGCCTCCTGAATCACTGGCAGGAAACCACGGGAACACTTGTTTCCAAATGAGGCCTGCACGTTTGGAGCCAGGATTCCCACAGGGATGCTCGGGGGAGCCTGCCTCCAGCACCCCAGGGCGACGCCTGGAGGTGAGGCCTCAGGAGTGCACACCCAGGACCGCCCCGCCCCCGCCCCGCCCCCGCGGTGTCCATGTCCACGACAGATGCACCCCTACCTTCCCGTCGGCCGTGACCGCGAACAGAGTCTGCTCTCCGCCAATTAACTGCACGGGCCTGAGGGTGGCCAGGGCTTCGCAGGGAGTGGGCACCTTCACCTTGGCCCCCTCGATGCCCCCCAGCTGGCCCCTGTGGTTATGTCCCCACCCGTAGATTGTGCCGCTGCCACCGGCAGACAGAGTCCAGTCGTCCGGGCGCCTAGAGCCAAGGAAGCGAACAATGGAGGTGGGCGCTCCCCGCCCGAAGCGTGTCCCGCGCCCGCCGCGCCCGCCGCAGCGACCTGTTCATCCACTGCACCAGCTGCTCGTCGTGCTCCCTCCGGAAGACGTCGTGGCTCTCGTGCAGGACGTCCATGGCCTCGCCGTCCGCCATGAGCTCGCGGATCTTCTTCGCCACCTGGACGGCACACAGTGAGGCCATCACAGGGGAGGGCAGCACCAGCACTGGGGCCTCAGTAACAGGAAACCAGGGCTCCCTGTCTGAGCGTCACTGAGCATCGACACAGTCCCTGGTTCCCACGAGGGGCCCCCTCAGGGCACCGGCAGCGCCAGCAGCTGCACACTCTGGTGAAAGACAGTGCTGGGCTCTCCAGGGGCGACCCAACACCTGTGCGTACCTCGTCGAGAAACAGCCGGGGCAGCGGCGTCCTCCTGTCCAGGGCCACGGCCACGCGGGAGGCCATGCAGTACCTGCGGAACCAGGCCCACTTGTGCGTCTCGGCGCAGCAGGGCAGCGTGTCCAGCTCCAAGTCACAAGCAAGAGCCACCAGCACCTGCAGAGGGTCACGCAGGGTCACGCCGACACGCAGCCCAGGCAGCCCCCGCGGAACCTCCCTGGGCGCCCCTCCACCTGCTGCTCGCCGGCCGTGCTCACAGTCCCTGTGGCGGAGCTGTCCCTGCCCTGCTCCCGGCTACACCCCGACACACACCCGCACAGGCCGCTCCCCCAGCCACATACCTTAAAGAAGGGGCTGTGCAGCAGCTGCTTGCCGCCCCGCACGACGGGGTCCTCGTATTCGAACTGCCTCTCCAGGGTCTCTGGGAGGCCTTTCACCAGCGCAGCCAGAGCGCTGCCCGTGAAGCTCTGCGGGGACACCACACTGCAGCCCGCCTGCCCCGCCCCGACCCAGTGCTTGGCCGCTACGAGTCAACGGTCTAGTCTACTGGGCCCTTCTCCCTAGAACACGAGCGTGACGCGTTCACGCAGGGGGAGATCTCAAGGACGTGATAAGCCCCGGAACGGAAGGGGAGCTGCACGTCCACCTCGGCGCTGGGTCAGTGAGGCAGCTCCCATGGCCCGCCCTCCGGCCACCCACTCCCAGCGTGGGCAGGACCAGCAGTCCTCTAACAGTAGCCACCTCATCGGCAGAACAAAGACTCGTGGTCAAGCCCCACAAATGCGATCCCATGGTCACAGCCACCGAGACGCGCTGCCTTTAAAGTCAAAGGCCGGCCGCACTCTGTACGTGGAGCAGCACGAGGGCGCCGGCGGTGACAAAGGCTGCCTTATGCTCCTGCCGGACTTCCGGGAACTTCTCCAAGTGGGAGATTTCAACGCCTAAACCAACACCTGCCTCACTCCCTGGGTCACAGGTCTAGGACCTCGCCGTGGGCTCCCTACCAGGGCGCGCGCCTCCCCGTCGCTGTCCCCCAGCAGCCGGCGGATGTTGACCGACTGTCCAAACTCCGTCGTCAGCAGCTTCCTCAGCCTCTGAAGGGCCCACATTCTGTGACTGGCAGCTGGAAAGAGCAGACAGAGGACATCAGGAGCTCGACCACGGTTCCCCTCGCCCGCGACAGACATGGCGACGAAGACACCGCCTACCTAAGGCACTGAGCTGTGCGCACGCGGCCAGCGACGCGGCCAGGCGTGGGACGATGCTTCTGTTCGAGGCGAGGTTGAGCCGGAAGTCGAGCAGGCACGTCACCAGGTCCATGGACGGGCAGGAGAGGACACAGCGGTCGGAGAGGAGGTCTTTAGGGCCTGAGGGATGAGCACATGCATGTCCCGTAAGGAGACCGGCATGACCTGACCGACACGCTCCCCACGCGGCAGAAGCAGGCAGACCACAGCACGGAGCGTAAACGATGCACGCTCGTGGCCGGGCACCCAGCCTGGAGCACCGCGGCCCCGCACCTGGGCCCCCTGGCCCTTCATCTGGGCACCGCGGCCCCTCACCTGCAGCCGGCATGATGGGGTAGACGGTGAAGCGCCAGCCCCACCCGTTCACGGACCCGTCGCTGATGAACTTCCACTTTAGCTCATCCCCAGGGATGCGCAGCTCGCTGGACCAGTCGGACCACTCGCGGCCTGGGGGGAAGCACACCGGGTAGGCTCACTCCCCGCACCAACATGAGCCTCTTCACAGAGTCGTTCATGCAGCGTCTACAGCACTTGGGGCGCCAGCCCAGGCTCCCCAAACTGGTGTTCACATGCCTCCAGGGGAGCCCCGCCCTTCAACACACACTGCGCTAAGTCCTGGGGAAACTGAGGCAGCAGCCTGGCCCTGACGGAAATGCACACACAACTGCCACGCAGTGTGAGGCCTGTAGGAGCCACAGCCACCCTTGGGACAGGAGCCGGCTCAGCACAGAAGGGCCGCCCTCGGGGAGTGGAGCCGTCCGCGGGAGCCCAGGGCCAGGCCATGTGAGTCACAGCCAGGTTCCTGCCTGGAGGGCTCTTCAGCGTGAGGGAGGGCCCGTGGGAGCAGGGACCGGCCCAGCGGCCACCTGGCTAAAAGCTACATTGCGTTTGTGAGGCCGCCAGAGAAAGCCCGAGCTCCTCCAGGACTGCACGCTCCACCCGGGCGTTCGCAGAGCGTCTGATGAGGAGGCCCTGCTGGGCCGGGGGAGGGGGGGAGGTCAGGGAAGGGCTGCCAGTCCTGCCCCAGGCGGAGGATGGAGACTGAGAAGATGTGCACAGACACTTCCCCTGGGAGACGCTGTGGGCACGTCAGCCTTCCCCTCCCCGGGCCTGGCACCCCCGGGCCTGGCACGCTTGGCGAGGCTACGTCGTTCCTGAAGGCGGGTAACGCCCCCCCTCCCCCACCTGAGCGCACGGAGACGATCCTGTTGACGCCGTCCATGACGGTGAGCGGGTCGTGGCGCCTCTCCGTGGAGCACTGCCGGTCAAACTCTACCCGGAGGCCTTCCGCACCTGGCAGGTGAGCAGAGCAGTGAGACCCCAGCGGGCACACCTCGGCGAGACCAAAGCCACACACACCTGCGCTCTGTGCCCAAGGCGCCCACCTGACAGACACTACGCAGGACCCTGTGCTGCATGGCTCCCTGTGCCACGTTCTATCCCGAAGAGGAAAAGATTTTAGGAAAGCGAGGAGTCTCATGCAGTTTTAAAATTCTGTTCTAGAGCCCTGGCCAGCGGCTCGGCTGGTTGGAGCGTCGTCCCCTCCATCAAATGGTGGCGGGTTTAATTCTGGTCAGGGCACAGGCCTAGGCTGCGGGTTCGAATCCCGGTAGGGGAGCACACGGGAGGCAACCGATCCACACTTCTCTCTTACCTCGATGTTTCTCTCCCCCTTCCTCTCTCTCTCAAGTCAATTTTAAAATATCCTTGGGTGAGGATTAAACCAATTCTGTCCTCTCAGCCCGTGATGGCCGCTCCCAGGATGGAACCCAGAGGTGCGGCCCACGAGCCCCACCCCCGCACCTGGAATCTTCACGGTGCCGCTGGAGGATGTGTCGTCCGTGTAGGGGTGGCTGCTCTCCACCACCACGGGCTGCGAGGACAGGCGGCCACTCTGCGAGTCGGAGGCCACGTCCTCCAGCTCGGTGACGCAGAGCTCCAGCAGCATGTCCGCCACCTGCGGGGAGAGGGGCCAGGTCGGGAGGCCGCCCGCGCCAGGTCCTGCTGCAGGGACGGGGTGGCCGCAGGGCAAACGGGGTGGCCGCGGGGAGAACGTGGGGGTCTGAGGACTCTGGTTCAGATCAGGGCCTAGTCTCCTCGCCTGCAAAATCAAGACGGCACAGGCTCGCAGAGGAGGGGCTGCGAAGCGTGAAGGTGACCAGGGAGGAGGAGCCGACATGGACACCCACAGGTGCCGGGGGACAGAACCTGTGATGGCAGCCGCGCCTGCTCCCCCAGGACGAGCGCTGCCCCGGGGGAGAGCCCGGGGGGAGAGCCTTGGAACAGAGGCGCCGGGGGAGGAGCAGCTGTGTGGCTGTTCGAACTTAAACCAAGTTAAAGAAAACGACACTTCGGGTTCCCGGGCGCACGGGCCACATGTCCAGGCGCAGTGGCCGGGGAGCGGATGCTTCCACGGCAGAAAGTCCTGCGGGACCCAGGCTGCCAAACACCAAGACCTGAGTCACAGCCACAACAGTCACGGCACCGTGGTTAGAGCATAAGGATTAGATTCATGGGGCAGAAAAGCTTGTCGATGAGCCCAAATGCACACAGGAATCACGAATACAAAAAAGTCGTTCCCAAATTCCTGATATTGTGGCCACATGTTTGTCATTCGGGGAAAATAAAGTTGGATCCCAACATATCCCTTATATCAAGATAAATCCCAGGTGGCTCAAAAAGACAAATGTGATCTATAAAAATAAAAGCATAATATGCGAATCAGACTGGACAACCTTCTGGACGCAGCCAGGGCTGCGAGGGAAGCCCAGATCCCGGGTACCGGGGGAAGGGAGGCCTGCTCTTGCACAAATTTCGTGCCTCGGGCCTCTAGTCAATGAAGAAAAAAAAATTACTAGAAGAAATTGGTTTCTTTAAACAGTGCCATGGTTCTCAGCATAAAACAAAATCCGGAGCCGTAAAGGAAGCCCTGGCAGAGCTGACACTGTCGAGATGAGGGACTGCTGAACGCGGACACGGGCATGCCAAGGCCCCGGGACACGGCAGCCCACGGGGCAGCGCAGGGCTGGCTTACATGGAGCCCTTCCACCCTGCCGTCACAGCAGCACCACGGAGAGAAGGCCCCCTCCCGCCGTGCTCACCTGGGGGTAGGCGGTGCCCATGCCCGACAGCACGGCCGAAAGCACCTCGCGGCCCCGGTCCCCGGCCCGGCCGCACACGGACAGCTTGAGCAGGTCCACCAGCACCCGGGTGTCGTCGGCGACCAGCAGGCTGGTGAACTCGTCCAAGGCCTGAGGCTCTGGGCCCGAGGCCTTATTCTGGCTCTCAACATCCTACAAGGCCCAACAGGAAAGGAGGAGCGACGTGTTAGAACACCACCAGCTCACCCACAAGCTCCCAGAGATAAAGGGGGGCCTTCAGGAGGCGACAGGACCAGGAGGTCCCAGGGAGAAGCGACAGCCTTGGGGCCCCCCACCAGGACCCGAGCTTGAAACCCACCATCTCGGGCCTCACAGCTGGGACGGGACCGACCTGGCGGTGGGGTGGGAATTGCTGCCTGCATATCCCTGCATGGGCTCACGTGACGGCTTAACACGAACAACGCTTGGTTTGCCGTAACTTACGACTCACACCCAAATGAATGAAAGCCCGCCACGCAACCACTACCAGTCCTAACGCACTCAGCCAGAAGCACCAGGGGCACGAGGCACCGGTGGGTGGACAGAGCACGGAGCAAGGCGTCTGCAGGGCCTCCAGGTACTTCTCTCCCGTGACGCTTGTGACCTGACACACAGTCACTGCCCACAGTGGGGACACCTGGACACTTCATGACACACAGTCACTGCCCGCAGTGGGGACACCTGGCAGACACTCCTGAGCAAGTGTTAAGGATTCGGGTCCCAGGTAAGGCTGCCAATCAACGCCCCCTGCCTCCCCCCCCCCCCCCCCCACACACACTAAGGAGCACACAGAGCCAGTGTCCCTCTGTGAGGACTAACGAGACAGCACACCCTGGGGCCCTGACCTGCAGGGACCTCCTGGGACAGGAGCCAGATCTGCGTGGAGAGGATGAGAAGCCTGGCTCGCGGAGTGTGCACTGCGGCCGGGAGGGGAGGGTGGGCTGTGCCCAGCTCGCCCAGCGTGCAGGGAGCCACCTGTGTGCTGCCTTTGCAACCCCGTGTGCAGTTAATAGGCTTTCAAAGCGGAACCATCAGGAAGCCCCCTGACCTCTTTGGCTTTGGTCATGGTTTCGGCGATGATGCTGGCGGCTCCCGGGTCATCTGTCACCGGGATGAACGGCCGAGAAGAGGCTGAGGAGGCAGACGGGGTCACGGCGGCAGGAGTCACAGCATCCTCAGAAGGGATCTGGTTTCAAAATCCAGGAAGAAGAGCTAAGCAAAGTGCACACGTCCCAGACTCCTCAAAGCCTCACCTGAGAGCCCTCTGGCCACCCGGGCGACCCGAGGCTGCAGCCAGATGTCACAGTGGGGACAGCGCTTCCCCCCAGCAGGGCTGGCAGCCTGCACCAGGCACTCCTGGTCCCAGGGACACCTGGCGACACCAGGACAGGTTGCAGGAAGAGACCAAAATGAGCTCACATCCCTTCAAGCTGATTTAGCCCCAAAATAAGTTAAAAAAATATTTTGACTTTTAAGAGGCATAAGGTTTTGTAATTGCAGACAAAGGACTACGGACTTGCATTTAGCATCTTTTCGAAAGAATAAATCAAGTTCCACTTAATGTTTAAAAAAAAAAGCCTCCTTTTTAAAAAGAATATTTTCTAATTCAAGCCCAAAATCACAGCAACAGGCAGGAAGGAAACACGGAATGAAGTGAAACAATGACCTGGACTCTCCTGCCCTCACCTCTGACTAACGTTACTCACACACTCACCTCCCCTCGCTTCTCCTGCCAGGGACTGGGGCTCGGTCTGTCCTCGGGGTCAGCAGACAGCAAGCATGCCTCTCCGCTCACGGGACTGGCCGTGGCGGACGCCTCGGAAGGGGGTGCCGAGGAGGAGAAGGAGGGGCACTCCGGGGCAATCATGCTGGCTGGCATCAGGGCCCCCACCACGGCGTCTCTGTCAGGAGGGAGGGGCCTGGTGAGCCGCCTTCCCCGCGCAGGACAGCGGCAGGAGTGGGTGGGCACCGGGGAAGGACGCCCTCGTTTCCACAGGACACACGGTAAAGCTTTTCGGAAAAACACTGAACATTATCACAAGGGACTCACTGCCTGGAAGCTAAGAGTTACTCCTGATCTTACGTATCCGAACGCCTAGTGACAACGAGAAAACTGCCGAACGCAAACATCACAGCGGGGCAAGCCCCTGGGTCCCCTGGGAAACCCAATGGCCCCGTCAGATCCCAAGGGGGTTCTGTGTGGAAGCTGCAGCTGGGGCGGCTCCCAGGAGCAGCAGCACCCACATCCTCTCAGGGCTGCATGGCCTCTGTCTGCACCTGCAGCCCCTGCAGGTGCTCCCTCCACACCCCGGCCCCTGCAGGTGCTCCTCCACTCCCCGGCCCCTGCAGGTGCTCCCTCCACACCCCGGCCCCTGCAGGTGCGCCCTCCTCGCCCCGGTCCCTGCAGGTGCGCCCTCCTCGCCCCGGTCCCTGCAGGTGTTCCCTCCTCGCCCCGGCCCCTGCAGGTGCTCCCTCCTCGCCCCAGCCCTGCAGGTGCTCCCTCCTCGCCCCGGCCCTGCAGGTGCGCCCTCCACGCCCCGGCCCCTGCAGGTGTGCCCTCCTCGCCCCGGTCCCTGCAGGTGCTCCCTCCACACCCCGGCCCCTGCCGGTGCTCCCTGCACATTCCGGCCCCTGCAGGTGCGCCCTCCTCGCCCCGGCCCCTGCAGGTGCTCCCTCCACGCCCCGGCCCCTGCCATGACCACTGAGAGGCTAGACAACAGCCGCAAAAGGTTGGAAAACATCCACTTATCCAACTCTGCCCTGGGAGTGTCTGAGCGAGGGGACGGTCTGAGCATTCCTGAGCAGCAGCATCAATGATGCTGCCTCTGCCCCATATTCATGCTCAGAGTTCATTGGCCAGAGAGAGTCACACGATGTCCTCTGACTTGGCTTTCTGACTTGTGTTTCAAGAACCAAAGCGCACGGGACCTGAAACACTGTCTACAGACAACACCCCGTTCTGTGAGACATCTGGTTAATCAAAAAGCTGCACAAACCCAAGTCTGATGTGATGGCGGAATCTCAAAAGCTAGCGAACCAGCCCACCTGGCGTACGTGATCTGCAAGGCGTTGAGCACGTGAGACAAGGCCTGCTGCTTGGCCAGGTTCCCGTCCAGGGACAGGAGGGTCTTGGCGAGAGAAGGGCGGCCGGGCTTGGAGCTGCCCGCACCGCTGAGTTTGTTGTTGGCAGCAGAAGACTCGGCATCGGAAGGCACACCTGAAGAGAAAATGAGAACTTGGGTTTGATTTTTTTTTTTAAATTGCATTTTGTTCCGTTTCTGTAATTTAATCTTTCAGTTTAGTTCCAAAACACATTGCAATCTGCATTCTACTATTTTACAGATGAGGTCTTAGGTTCATGAATTGTCTTTCAGAATAAAAAAATGCACTTTATTTATACTCTATAAAAGAAGCGATTTTCAGCAAAGTTTTACTGTAATTGCAAGACAACGTAGACATGTTTGTAAATGCATGAAAGTGACTAAAAATATCCTCAAAATTTGATAAAAATCATAAACCCAAACATCCAAGAAGCACAATGAGCTGCAGCATGAAAACCATGAAGATAACGACGCCAAGGCACACTGCCATGAGACCGCTCAACCCCAGGGACGAAAAAAAAAATCTTAAAAGCAATCTGAGGAAAAGAAAGGTCGTGTGTAAAAGAACAAAGATAAAAACGACAGCAAATTCTCAAGGAAAAGAATGCAAGTTAGGAAACAATGGGACCATGTCTTTAACGCAGCGGAAGGAAAAGCTGCCAACCTGGAATTCTATACCCAGCCAAGCCCTAGTGCCAGAGAAGCAGGACGACGACCAGTAAGGTGCTAAAGGAGCGTCACGTGCGCCTGACTGCGGCGTTCGCAGGCGCCATGTCAACGCGAGGGAGACGACACCAACCACGCACAGCTCACCATGTCAGCTTCGTGGAAGGAGCGGCCGAGGCGCCCAGCAGCCGGCACGATGCCTGTGCGCATCTGCTGTGACTACGGTCCTCTCATGAGCACGCGCACAGCACAGAACCAGCATCGCACGCCTCCTAAGGCCCCACGCCAGCTTGTGCACCACGGTCACCCGGGGCTTTGGTGCAGAAGGGATGACACCACCTCTGACCTGGGCACGAGGGACTTCCTAGGAGGACCCCCGCCAAACCAGTTGGCTACCTAGATAAGAAGCACCCAGTGGGTCCCTCGCCGTCTGGAACAGGACGGGCTCGTGCACAGAGGGCGTGGCCATGTCGACAGTCGTCCAGGCCACGCTGTGCGAAGACCCGCAGGCCACTCGCGTGATCTTCTGGCCCTCCAGGCCTTGCACCAGGGTGGGCTTCCTGTTCACGGTGGTCGTGCCGTTGCCCTGCTGGCCGTGGTCATTGTCGCCCCAGGCGTAGACCTGTTAAGGGGGAGAAACCAATTTTGCAACGTTTCAGAACCTTTCCTTTAGATGCCCTTCACCATCCTTGCCGTGACTATAAGCGATCATCCCTTAACGTCACTCCCACGCGTTCCCCTCCCTCAGCGAGAGGAGGTGGGCGGTCTCTTCCACTACATGTGGTCACATTCCCCCTCCACTTTGCAAAGGGAAGCACTCACAGTGTCTCAGTTTCCACGCACGGCAGTGCCCCTGACCACGGGTCTGCTTCCATGGCCTCAGTGGCCCCCTGTCCACCACAGGCCACAGCCACTCCCACAGCCCAGGCACCAGGCAGGAGCCGCCCTGGACAGATGCCCGTCCCTGGCAGGGCCACCAACACCCACCCACCCAGACAAGGGACCAGGCAGACACCCCCTGAACCTAAGGTGCACACCTCTGGGGTTTGGGAGGAGCCTGACTCCCCAGAGAAAACCCACAGACACAGAGCCCCTGCAAACCCCACATAGGCAGTGGCCTGGCCTGAAACTGGTTTTTTTCTCATCAATGTTCTACCAAAGTGGCACTAATGACACATCTCATGAGTGTGAGCTCCCCCTTGGACACGGGCTCGCCACGCCCTCACTCACCTGCCCTGCGTCCGTGACCGCCAGGCAGTGCAGGGCCCCGACGGCCACGTGCACGATCTTCTTCCCTCGGAGCCCTTCCACCACCTGCGGCTTCCGCACGTGCACGTCCGAGCCGTGGCCCAGCCTGAAGTAGTCCCCCTTGCCCCTGCGGGAGGTCCACGGTGCGTTAGCCCTGGCTGGGGCTGCTCAGCGGGGAGAGCTTCAGCCATGGACTCAAGGGTCACGGGTTCGATTCCAGTCAAGGGCACATGCCTGGTTTGCAGGCTGGATTCCCGGTCGGGGCATGTGCGGGAGGCAACCAATCGATGAATCGACGTCTCTCTCACATCGATGTTTCCCTCCCCCTCCCTCCCCTCTCTCTAAAAATCAATGGAGAAAAAATATCCTTGGGTGAGGATTAATCAAACAACAAAAACACAAAACCAAGCCGGTGTGCTGCAGTCCAGGCGACAGCCTGTACGCTCGAAGGGAAGCGCTCCTGGCTAGGGCATCGGAGCGGCTCGAGGGCAAGGTCACCTGAGCCACAGGCTTTGAATTCCTGCCTTAGTCAGCACACCACCTCCTCTGTTGGCGAAAGCCTAGTATTGTCCCCATGTTGAAATTACTGATGCAGGTTTTCATATAAAGAGACTGAAAACACAACCAATGACCTGGAATGCCGCCCGAGCGTCCCCAGTGGTGGCCTTGCTCGCGCTGCTCTGGGCCCTGATGCTCACGCTAAGCCTGTCCCTCTTCCCAGGCCAGCTGGTGCCCGCTCCCCTCGGACTTAATAAAACCAGCTTCACAAGAAACACTAGGCCCTGACGCGAGAAGGCAGAGGAGCCCTGGACAGACTCCCCTCCGCCGGGAGGACAAGCTGGCCCCGGCCCTCCGTGCTCTTTCCCGACAACCCAGCGACAGCGGGAACTGCTTCCGAGCCTGCGGGCCCGCCACGTGAAACAGGGAGGATGGAGGTGCTCGGGAGCAAGGACCCAGCGGCTCAGCACCCCATGGGCACAGAGGGCACACGCCCCCACGTCACGCACAGCGGCGGGGCAGGTGGTACCTACCACGTCCACACCACTCCCGACTTGGTGAGCGCCAGGGAGAACTGGGCGCCGCACTCGATCTGGCACACGCCCTGTCCGTTCAGCCTCTCGATGTTCTGGGGCACGTTACAGCCTTCGCTTCCTCCCCGGCCCAGCTTTCCAAAGTCGCCGTCGCCCCAGGAGAACACCAAGCCTGGGGGAGGAAGAGGCCTTCAGCCGGGTCCTGGGTCCCGGGTCCCGGGTCCCACCCCCGGGGGCAGCGGGGCCGGCTCACCTTCATCGGTCAGAGCCAGGGTTTGCGCATCTCGGCTCCCACAGGCAACCTGGATCACTCTGTGCCCCAGGAGCACTTTCACCTACGTGACAAGGGGACAGAGTCACACACGGCGGGAAAGCGAGGGAGACCTTCCCAGATGCGAGCACGCGCTGCCCGAGGCCGGCAGGTGGTGAGCGTCCTGTAGGCACCAGGCGGGCGCTCACCATCTTGGGCTTCAGCTGCGTCGTGTTGTCCCCGTGCCCCAGCCGGCCGTACTCCCCGAGGCCCCAGGTGTAGAGCTCGCCGCTGGATGTGAGGGCCGCGCTGTGCGAGCTACCGCAGGCAATGTCCCGGATGCGCTTGGTCTTCAGGGCCTCGATCAGCCGCGGCTTGTCACAGTTCCTGGAGCAAATGAGCAACGTGCCTTGACCAACCCAGCTTGCGTGTAAAGAGGAAAAAAGGAGCCCTAGCTGGTATTGCTCAGTGGATAGAGCGTTGGCCTGCAGACTGAAGGTCCCAGATTTGATTCCGGTCAGGGCACATGCCAGGGTGTGGGCTCCATCCCCAGTAGGCGGCGTGCAGGAGGCAGCCGATCCATGATTCTCTCTCATCATGGATGTTTCTCTCTCTCCCCCTCTCTCCCTCTACCTTCCTCTCTGAAATCAATGATAAAAAAAAAGAAGTAAGACATCTACACAGATCTACACATACAGATCAACTTGATAGGACCCAGCCTTTAATACAGAATGGGGAGGCGAAGGCATGCTCACAGCTGCTGCTCTAAGACAGCTTCCAGCCCCTTCTCATGAGTAACTGTCCTGTTTACTTTTCTGCAGAATCGCGTGCCAAGGCCTGCACCCTGATGGGGACGGGCTTGTGTGGCCGGCGCGAGGGCAGGGCCCTTACATCCGGCTGAAGTGGCCCAGCTTGCCGTCGTCCCCTTCGCCCCAGGAGAACACCTTCCCGTCGACCGTCAGAGCCGTGGCGTGCCGGCCACCTGCAATCACACAGGGGCGGGCGCTCAAAGGTGGGCACACACAGGGCACAGGTAACCCCGTTCATTCTGCCCGGCGTGCAGCACGCACACATCTCGGGACAAGTACATAGACAAAGGGAGCTTTTATGAAGCTACAGAGTTGGCGTCCCAGAAAGGATTTTACTTTCAAAGCAACAGCACAATAACCTTGCTGTTAACGGGGCTCCTGCTGTTAATCTGTGAAGACCACACGTCAGGGGAGAGGAAAATACGCGCGTCTGTGACCAGGCAACCACCAAAGGCCCCGGAGACCGCACGTCTGAGCCGCCCGCAGGGTCACTTCAGCAAAACGCTCCCATCGGCAGTTCGGGTGTCCCTGCACTCTCCCCACAAGGACCTCCTCCCAGCCCTCCCCCTCCGCCCCCCACCCCACGGGCCTGTGCCCCCCTGCCAGCTCCCAGGCTCTCGCCCGCCTAGTCCTCCCTGGCAGGACCAGGTGGAGGGCAGCAACGAGCTGGCCCAGAGAGGACGGAGACAGAGATGGGATGGGTGGGGCTCTGGGTGGCCGCTGACCTGGCAGAGCGGTCATATTGGCCGGGACCCTCCTCAGAGAAAAGGGAAGTGCCCTTCGCTCGGCCTCTGTTCTGGGGCCTCTCATGGTGTGAGCCCCACCTTTCGTACAGACACAACGCATCCTATGCTCAGGCCTATGGTGCCTGGCAGGGCTGGCCGAGCTGCAGGAGCATGACTTTTCTAAGGGCTTCTCTTTCACTGGGGCTCAGACACTGGGGCTCGAAAGGCGACAGGCTCTCCCAGCGAGGAAACACCTCCGAGCGTGCGCAGGAGGGTGCAGAGGCGCTGGGACGCTGAGCCGGGGAGGGGCACGGGAGGGCACCTCAGAGAGAGCTACTGAAGGGCCCAGGTTCCTCGGCGCCCGAGAGCCACGCCTGGCAGGTACCTGAGTGCACGGCCACCTTCTTGACCACGTAGCTGCTGAGCGCCGTGACCTGCCGGGGGATGGGCACGGTGCCGCTGGACATGCCCAGCCCCAGGCGGCCGTTGGTGGCCTCGCCACAGGCGTACACCTTGCCCTCCATGGTCACTGTGGGCAGAGCGGGGGCAGGGCTCAGCTCAGACACCACAGCAGGGTTTTCGGCGCAGAGCACAAGGGACCCGTTTTTAATGCGGGAGGAACTGTACCTGCAAACAGACTCTTGGAGCCACCTGCCACCTGCACGACATTCAGAGCCGACAGCGTCTCCGAGAACGAAGGAACCTTTATCTGGAACACGATGTTTTGTTAAAACATGGAAAACACAGTTTCACTTACACTTTTTTTTTTTTAAATATATTTTTTATTGATTTTTCACAGAGAGGAAGAGAGAGAGATAGAGAACTAGAAACATCGATGAGAGAGAAACATCGATCAGCTGCCTCCTGCACACCCCCCACTGGGGATGTGCCCGCAACCAAGGTACATGCCCTTGACCGGAATCGAACCTGGGACCTTTCAGTCCGCAGACTGACGCTCCATCCGCTGAGCCAAACCGGTTTCGGCTTCACTTACACTTTTAAGATTACCAGTAATTTAGCAGATGATACAAGGAATCACGTGATTTGCATGACAATGATCAGAGGTCACTTTTTCTCTGGGTCGCACATGGGGGTGGGGGTGGGCCCTGAGGCTGGCCGGTGTGCGGAAGCGGGGGGGCCCCCCCCCCCCCCCCCCCCCCCNGTGTTTGTCGCTGGGGTGGGGGGGGGGGGGGGGGGGGCCCGGAGGCTGGCCGGTGTGCGGAAGCTCCCCCCCCCCCCCCCAGGCAGTTCCGGCCCAGGTACCTTGGAGCCCTTGAGGCCGCCCAGCTGGTCCTTGTCGTTCAGGCCCCACACGAACACTTTGGTTCTGATCGTGGCCGCCGCCTCCAGCCCCGCAGCCTTCTTCCTGATGAGGCTGCCAGAGGGAAAGACAGGCAGTTCAGCATGAAAATGCTTCAGAACAAAAAGCAAAGCCGCCTCGAGCACAGGGCTGCTCATTTCTGTCGGAAACAACGTCGAACCCTGGGGCCTCGAGTCATACAGGAATCAGCCTGCACAGCTCCCATGTCTGCCTCCCCGCCTGGCGCCTTTTCATAAGGAACTTAGTTCCCGCCTGTTCCTGGGGGAGGCAGACGAGCAGCTACCGCCCCTGGAGAAGAGCCCCCAGTGGGCCTGGCACTGTGGCCAGGTCCCTGAGGCCAGACACGGGCCTGGTCGCTTCTCCCCAGAAAGACGGTCACAGGTGTCCCCACAGAGCTCCGAGGCGCTCTTCCTGTTTACCCTCTGCCAGCGCACGCGCCCACCCACGTTCAGGAGGCTGCCCACTGGAGCCCCTCCTGCCCTCAGCGCTCAGGGCTCATCTACGCAGCACGCCCGCCTTGGCCTCGGGACACAGAGCACCCGGGACTGGTGCCCGACGCGCTCCTTCGGTGCTGGAAGCTCCTGGCCTCCGTGTGCTTTGCTCTCTGTGAGCTGGGATGGAACCCAGGGTTCCAGAGACCAGGCCCTGTGAGGTCACATTTCTTCACGCTGACTTCACGAGGAGTGTTGTAGGGTGTAGCTCTCATCTGACACAGGCACAGGTTTGACCCCGGAGGGGCATATGGAGGCAGCCGTGGACGTTTCTCCCACACTGACGTCTCTCTGTCTCTCTCCCTTGCTCCCTAAGTCAACATGGGAAATTTTATGTATATTTTATAACAATAACATTTTCAGTTTAAAAGTAAACAATAAGACACTTAGCAAAGCAAGCTATAAATACACTGCGTGCCATACTGTTTCCACAAGAAACACGATTAGGGACAGTTAGAAAGGAAATTACAGGACAGACACCAAAGGGTTAACTGTGACTTTCCGTAGAAAAATCAAACGTTTTTATTTCCTTATTTGAAAGGTATTTTTCTAAATACAATGTATTTCTGCATCAAACACTTCCCTGAGTTGAATCAAATGGTAATTGTTGAGAGCCGACCGCGTGTGCCCGACATGCTGGGTGCCCTGGAGACCGGGGGACTGACCGTGTGCCCGACACGCCGGGTGCCCTGGAGACTGGGGGGCCTGGCATGAGCCCCAGCCCGCACTCACCTCCCAGCGCCGCCCTTCTCGTCCTCCTCCTCCTCGTTGTCAGAGGCGAGGAAGGGCACGGCGGCCCAGTCCTCCTCCTCGGCCCGCACGCGCCCCAGCAGCACGAGGCCATGGATCTTGCAGTCGATGCCCGAGCTCCGGCACTGCTTGATGGCGATCTCGATGTACCTGTGGTACTGGACACGCACCGGGAGCTGCAGACCCTGGGGCCACCCCCTCCACCCTGAGTGGCCAGGACCGGTCAGCCCTGGACGCGTGCTAAGGTGCGTCCTGTCCCTACGTCCTGGAGACCCCCAGCCAGGGGCAGGTCGGGTTGGGAGCCCAGGGACTCAGTGTTTGTCTCACAGACATGAGGGACTAGAGCCCCCCGCGTGGCTGCAAGCCTCTGCCTCAGAGCTCCCCGAACAAGACGTCCTGGGAAGGAGGCGGTCAGAGCCTTCACAACACTCCAGACAGGACAGATGTGCCTGTCTGCCTCTGGAGAGGACAGAGCAAAGCCCCAGACTCCGTCCCCTGCTGAGCAAGCACAGCCTACGACCGATTCAGCGCAGCAGGGAGGCCCTCGGCGTGAAGACGCGCCCGGCGCCGGGACCCCGTGGCTGCGGGAAACCGCACTCACAGATGAGAGTGGCACACGGGCCGGCTGCCTGCGGGGCGCCAGGCCACTTGCCACCACGGTGAGGAGATGCAGGCATGGAGACGGGCCCGCCCGCCACTCACCTCTGTGCAGTCGCTCAGCAGGGACACTGTGGTGTCGGTGGGGCTGATGTTGATGGTCTTCAGTTCAATGAGGTTATTCAGGGAATTCCCGCCTGGGAGAGAGGAAGGGAGACGAGCATCAGAACAGGAGGTTCCATTCTCTGACGGAGGGCACTCGGAGCCAACGCCCTCGTACCTGACACCACGACCAGGGAGGGCATGTAGCTGCTGTCCGCAGGGTCGACGGTCATTTTCAGTCGATGGACCAGGACGTCGGGGAAAATCTCCAAGCGGATCCAGTGCTTTAAAAAGAAAGCAACCCCAGTCAGTGAGGCCCCGCTCGACTGTAGCTGCTAAGGTCATATCAGCAAAGCCCGAACCAGCATCGTGTGGCCTGAGAGACACTCTCTCCTCGGAGCTCCTCCCCCCTCGCTTCTGAGCAGCCGTCAGACGTGGGCCACAGAAAACATGAGTCCAGTGGGGAGAGCCCTTGCTCCACATCTGTCCTTCCTAGCCCCGGGATGCTTCCTTCCCCCCACATAAGTGCAAACACACAACATCCCACAGGCCCAGACGTGCGAGAGGAACTTCTGACAGAGCAGCATCGGGGTGGGAGGCTGCAGGAGGGGGCGTAGGACATGACCCGTCACACCTCCTGTTAGTGGGTCGTTAGACAAAACCTGCTCCCGATATTGTTTAAAACCTCAGTGAACACTGGATGGTATATTTAGAATAATTATAAACTGTCCTGGCAGGTCTGGTTAAGTGGTTAGTGTTGTCCCGCAGACCTGAGGGTCTCGGGTTCGATTCCTGATCAAGGGCACAGACCTCAGTTGCAGATTCTATCCCCAGCTCTGGTCTGGGCATGTGCAGGAGGCAACCAGTCCATGTGTCTCGCTCATACCCATGTTCCTCTCCCTCTCCCTCTCCCTCTCCCCTCCCCTTCTCCCTCCCTTCCACTCCATCTGAAGGTCAATGGAAAAAATATCCTTGGGTTGGGACTTATAAATAAATAGATAAATAAAGTATAATCCTATATAATAAAAGACCAATATGCAAACTGTCCCCGCGACTGGGAGTTCAACGAGGGGGGAGGGGCTGGCCCCACCGATGCATGAATTCGTGCACCGGGCCTCTAGCAATAATAATAAACAGAAATGTGCACTGAGCCCTGAGGGACCATCGCAATACGATCGAGTGGCTTCCAAGTCCAGGGAAGCTCTGAGGTGAGGCGTCAGGGCAGGGTCTGGGCCGCCCTACCTTGCCCTGGGACCCGGAGGACTGCCAGCAGGGCTCGCTGCCATCGATGAGCCGCGAGGCCTGGTTCACGGAGGAGGACACATGCAGGCTCTTCACCATGCGGGACCAGCTGTCCAGCAGGGCGCCCGGCTGGCTGCTGGGGCCCCGCTTCAGCTGCTTTCCCGAGCGGCCGCAGAAGACAGCCGACTGTCCTGTGGGCGGTGAGCAAGTGTTAGAGCGCATGCTGCACACCAGGAAGCAAAGAAGTTACACAGCGATGAGCTCCCTCCTTTATGCATACACAAGAGGCCTGGCACACGAGATTCGTGCACTTGGTGGGGAGGCGGGGGCGGGGGAGGGCCCTCAGTCCAGCCTGCGCCCTCTTGCAGTTCAGGAGCCCTCGGGGGATGTCCAACTGATGGCGTAGACCTGCTTCCTGAGGGGAGAGAGCCTAAGCTGGCAGTCAGACATCCTTAGCCTTGTCACGGAGGCGGGAGAGGCTCCCACCACCACCACTGTGCTCGCCAGCCATGAGCCTGGCTCCTGCATTGAGCGTCTGCCCCCGGTGGTCAGTGCGCTTTATAGCAACTGGTCGTTTAGCCATTCCGTCGATTTGCATATTAGCCTTTTATTGTATAGAATGTAGACGTACATATACATACATGTACATATTGATTTCAGAAAGGAAGGGAGAGGGAGAGAGACAGAAACATCAGTGATAAGAGGGAATCACCAATTGGCTGCCTCCTGCACACCCCACACTGGGGATCAAGCCGACAACCCGGCCATGTGCTCTGACCGGGTGACCGGGAATCGAACTGTGACCTCCTGGTTCATGGATTGACGCTCAGCCCCTGACACCCCTGGCCAGGTGAGACACAAGCAAACAAACCCTGTGGCTCTAGTTCCCGTGGCCTCCACCAGCTGTGGGCAGGCTGTCCTCCCGCCCCACCGTGGACACGGGGTGCTCACGGCACACACATGGACACAGAGCAGAGCACAGCGGTGCCGTCCCTGCCTCGTTCAGAGCAGGCCCTGCCTCACCTGGCTCGTTGATTCTGCCGAACGTGTGCCGGGGGCTGTGCCTCCGGGTCTTGAAGCACGGCTCACAGAAGTCAAAGTCATCGCAGTTCCTGCACTTGAACCGGGACCCGTTGATGGGGAACACCTGGCAGCCGTCGCATCTGTTTCGAGAGAGGAGGTCACGTGCTGCCCTTCATTCCCCCGAGAGCCAGCCCCCCCGCGCCCCCATGACCTGCAGCCGACAAACACTCACGTGACGCCGGGGTGCACGCTGGGCACCAGCTCCATCTCGGAGAGCAGCCCGGTCCAGTGGGACTGTTGCGGGAAGTCCACGATGACGTCCTTCCCGTTGGCGCTGAAGGCTGGGGGCACAGACACTGCCTGGGCGCCGGCCCCAGAAGCACCCACACCTAAAGCCAAGACCACCCTCGCCGAGCGACGTCCGACATGGCGACTGAGGTCTCATGCGGAGAGCCTCTCTCAGCGCCACGTGGACACGCCAGGACCAGCTAGCCCGCGCGCCAGGGGTCACTTCACATACGGAGGGGCCTGGGGGCACGCATCGGGCCCATGGAGGCTCCCTGTGCGCTGCTCTCTAGCTGGACCCGTGACCTCCCCACAATGAGGCGGGCTTGCTTTTCTCGACACCACGCTCATGCAGTGCGCCCGGAATGGCCACCGTCACCAAAGCCCCTCAGAGGCCCTGGAACGAGAGCTCTCACTCGGAGCGTTCACTCTGACACCAAGCTCTTGTTTCTGAAGTCCACCCGGGTCTGACTTGTAAAGCTCTTTGTTAAGAAAGATTCCAGCTAAAGAGGAATGTCAGTGAGCCCACCCCCTGCAGTGTTAGCGTCTGCCCTGCCCTGGGCAGCACCGCAGGGCGTGTTTAAGGGGGGGGGGGGGGGGGGGGGGGGGGGGGGGGGGGGGGGGGGGGGGGGGGGGGGGGGGGGGGGGGGGGGGGGGGGGNCCCCCCCCCCCCCCCCCCCCGCCGTTCACAGCAGGAGTTTTCCACGACGCTCAGAACAGAGCGGGACTTCTCTAAGGATGGAACGAGTTCAAAGGTAAAATTAAAGCACACGCAAACTTAACTTCTCACGCAACTGTTCAAGCGGACACACCGTGCCTTTTGAAGTATGCTCAACGTCACATTAAGTATCAATGGAGAACTGTGTCTCCAGTTCCTTCTTGCCATCACTTGCACATTTCCATTCTTAAACTTGGTCCTACGTTTTTATAAAGTATTAAAAGAGAAAAATGGCCCCAGTCCGAGGGAGCTGTCCAGCCGCTCACATACGGGCTGCTGGGCAGGACGCTGGACAGAGCATCCCAGACATGCCACCCTGGGACGGCCGGGTGGAGACAAGGACCACAGGCATGTCTGACCAAGTTCAAGTCGCCCCAAACCAGCAACTAGGCCCCGCCCAGCGGCCAGGGCCACCTGCCTCCTCCAGTAACTTCCTCCTGGCTCCGTCCTGCCTCCTGGGGAATACAGTAGGTCCTCGGGTTACTCGGAGAGCCGTTCCTACGGCGATGTAACGCGATTTTCACTGTAAGTCGGAACCCACCTACATAAGCACCTACGTCACTGACAAGGAGCACACACATAGCAGTAACGAAGTGAAACAGTAAAAAAATTTAAAAGGTAACAATTCCTGACCTTTACTTGTGGTAAATCCTAATAAGGAGGGAATATGCTAAATGACCCTCACGCTGTTGCAAAGATGGTGGCACCCACAGCCAATAAGGAGGAAATAAGCTAATTGACTGCCCCGCCCTCAAAGATGACGGTGCCCACAGCCACAAGATGGCCGGCAGGGAAGGACAATTAGGGGCGATCAGGCCTGCAGGGGAGGACAGTTGGGGGAGACCGGGCTGGCAGGGGAGCAGTTAGGGGGTGATCAGGCTGGCAGGGGAGCGGTTAGGGGGTGATCAGGCTGGCAGGGGAGCGGTTAGGGGGTGATCAGGCTGGCAGGGGAGCGGTTAGGGGGTGATCAGGCTGGCAGGGGAGCAGTTAGGCGTCGATCAGGCTGGCAGAGGAGCGGTTAGGTGGTGATCAGGCTGGCAGGCAGGCGAGAACTGGGAGCCAGCAGTCCTGAACTGTGAGAGGGATGTCCGATCCCACAGGGTTAGGGTCAGGGTTAGTCCTACAGGGATCGGGCCTAAACCGACAGTCGCACATCCCCCGAGGGGTCCCAGATTGGAGAGGGTGCAGGCTGGGCTGAGGACACCCCCTAACCCCGTGCATGAATTTCGTGCACCAGGCCTCTGGTAAAGAATAAAAAACATAAAGCACATATGTACATACGTCGAAATGACGGAACGTTTTTTTATAAATGGGAGATGCGACGTAACCACGAAACAATGTACATCGAGTCCCATGTAACCTGAGGACTGTCTGTACTTACTAAGGTTCCCATTCTTAGCGTTACCCGCTTCCTTGAACCTTCCCCAAAGTATCTGCAGAGGCACCCTGAGCTCCAGGGCACACGCCCTCCCCACCTGCCACGACGGTGCTCCCGCCTGGAGCAGGACAACAGAGCCTGGCTCGCAGGCCACTGGCTCTCCTCATGCGTTTCTCTCCCCGTGAGCGAGGGGAAACAGTCTCCGTGGGCTGAGAGAAGCGAGCACTTGGTGCTGCTGCCAAGGGCGTTACCTTTCACGACGCCCACGCTCTGGTGCGTCACGGAGCCCCACTTGTACTTCGGGGTGGTCACCGCGGCTTTGACCCGCACCTTGTCTCCAATCTTGATGTGGGCGGGGAAGCTCGGGGGAGGGTAGCCTAGAGATGCCGACGGGAGGAGCTGAGGTGAGCTCGGCTGGCGCTGTCTGGGCCGGGGGGGGCGGGGCGCGGGCAGGGGCTCACCTAGGAGCTCCACGTGGATGTACCGCACCCAGTAGGTGCCCCCCTTGTGCTGCCAGTCGCTCTGCACGTTGAGGTCGTGCAGCCCATCGCGGTCCAGCTTGATCACCTTGCCCACGTCTCCCTCGCACACCTCCTCGTACGTCCGGCAGCACCGCACCATCATGCCCACCTCAAGTGACAACCAGATGGGAAGTCAGCCCGGTGTGCAGCTGAGGAGGTGGCCATGAGAGCAGCGCCACTGCTCCTGGGACGGCTTCCTCCCCACAGAGCACCAAGCCTTTCTCGCTGAGTGGAACCAGGGCTCCTTGGGAAGCCGCATGCTCGCGATTAGGGGCAGGAAGCGCCCGGGGAGCCTGGGCCACCTCGTGCCATAAGGCAAGGGAGCGAGCAGAGATGAACGGTTCACGCAAAAGAACGCCCGACTAAGAGGGACGAGGGCCAGCGCACACCAAACCCCGAGGGCACACGTGTTTGCCGTGAGGAAGGTCTGGTGCCTCCATGAGAGCAGGGCACCGTCTCCGCTCAGGACAAACGCAGCACGTCCCCTTCCTTTCCTCCATAAACCGTGCCAGGGGGCCTCTGTGCGGTGCATGCTGCTTGCCCTCGGCCTCTCCCAGACGCGGGAGCAGGACCTGTGTGCGCACCTGAGGCGGCTCTGGCCCAGCAGCTGCTCACCTGGATGTTCTCCCGCACGTACACGGCGTAGTCGTCGTTGCTCAGGAAGTCTGCCCGCTTCTTGTATGTCTGGCTCTCCGTCACCACGGCCCCAGAAGACTGCAAAAGGTCAAGTGCATTTTAAAACACAGGGACACAGATGACCCTCCTGAGAGGAACTGTGTGAAACCTATAACACAAAGAACTAGTGTGAAATAGTCACCGGTTTCCCTGCAACCCATCTGGGGGGAGGAGCAAGGAGAAGGCCTCCCTTGGAAAGACGGGAGAAGGGACTCTGAGCCACTGACAAGCCAGCCCCGCATCCGAGAGACCAGCAGCACCAGCCCCACCGGCGGTGCCTCTCGGAGCCCAGAGCACAGACACCTCCAAGGCACTGCCCATCCATCCACAAAACCATCTGCTCAGGTCAGAAGTGGAGGCGGCACGTTCACACAGTTCTCTCACGGAGCACCTTCCACAGGTGGCACGCTCACACGGTTCTCTCACAGAGCACCGTCTACAGGTGGCACGTGCACACGGTTCTCTCATAGAGCACAGTCTACCGTGACTGGGTAAGGGGACAGGGTCTGTGCTCACTGAGCCACAGCAGGACCTGCCAGCCTCGGCGTCCCTGTGTGCCCGGCAGACCACAGAGCACTCGGTGGAGCCCGGAGCCCAGGACACGGTTGGGGGTCGGGGGGCGGTAGGGCACTGACCAGAGCGTAGGCTGTGTCGTCCAAGTCCTCCAGCAGCTCCTCATCGGAGCCGTCCTCAGACCCTGTGTCTGGGTCCGAGAGGTCCGTGCCCGGCGCGTCGGCGTGGTCCAGCAGCCACCCCACCAGGGCCTCCACACCTGCAAGCACACACCCACCGTGAGCCCGGCGCCATCCGCCCCGGTCTCGGATGTCAGCACTGCAAGGTCAGCCGGCACACAGGGCGCAGTGAGAGCCACGGGAACACAGCACCTGGCAGGCCGGCAGCGTTCCCTGAGGCGCCCGTGAGCGACTTCAGTGCGAGCTCGATGTTCCTCCTCGGGAAGCCCATCTCCATGAGCTGGACCACGATGGGAAGGGTGGGCACGGGCGACTGCCTCTGCTTCCTGGCTCTGATGGGGCGCAGGTGCTGCGCGGGCACCGGCGTGCTGGCCTCGCTGGAGCTGCCGTCCTCGAAGGCTGGGCTGGACGGGTGGGCACACTCCACGGCCAGATACTGGCACACGGCCAAGGCGGCGGCCTGTGGAGGAGCCGGGCTGTGAGGTCAGGGCTGCCGAGGGGACGGCAGCAGCACAGGATGGGGCTGAGCTCCACCCAGGGAGGCCTCCTCTCTCCCCGGGACACGGCCCCTCCCGACCTAAGGGCAGCCCACTGTCCAGGCTTCCTTCCGTCCTTCCTCCCAGCACCCCCTGCACGCAGGCAGTGGGACACACACCCGCCGAGGCCACTTTTGTCATCTAGGTTTTCAGACCTCACAAGTGGTTGGCGTTCAGGCTGGTCACGGTGTCTTACCCCCCGGCACCCATCACGGGGGAGTGTCCAGCAAGGCCAGAGGCAGCTGCCTGCTCATGGGACCCGCTGCCGCAGGGGCCTCTGCCTGACAGGCCCCTGACAAAGTGAGCACCTTTTGCTCTCGTCTCCGGTGCTTTACCCGGCCCCGAGCTGCTGGGGGCACCGGGCAAGGGCCCGGCCGGGCAGTGGCCGAGCGCCCAAGAAAGGCGTTGGACAGTGGACCAAGCGAGCCAGGGCACCACACGTGGGCAAGGAGCTCCTTCCCAACAGCACTTCCTGGAGCAAGAGCCCGTGAGCAGGGGGCATCTAACCCAGGTTGCATCTGGTGCCTTCAAATAACAGGCACGAGTCCACAAGAAGGCTAGCCCTCAACCCTGTGCTCTTGCCAGCCATGTGCGGTCCCACGGCAGCCACAACTAGAGCGGACGCGTCCTGAGAGCTCGCCCACGGAGGGTGCAGGGTGGGTGTCAGCCCGTCCCGGCGTCGCCCGAGGCACAGACCCCAGGGAAAAAGGAGGAAGGAATCTGTCGGTGGGAAGACACACACTGGCCAGGGGAGAGCTGCCGGACCGGGTACCTCGAGCTCCTGCCGGGCGAAGACCGCCTTCACCGGCGACGGCTGGGTGGCCGCAGCCAGCAGCTGCTGCAGCAGGATCATCGGGGGCTGTGGGCCTTCGGGTGACATGTCCCCCAGGTCCGGGGACGCGGCTGCGCCGTCGTCTGGATAGAAACAGAACACACCCGACGTTAGAGGTCGTGCCTGAGTGTGTGAACCGATGGATTCCCACCCACCACAGGCCGGACCCACACCTTTAGGCTCAGAGCCCAGCCACAGCGGTGGAGAGCCTCCTGCTCGGGGCTCGGCCTTCCTAGCCAGTCCTGTGCCCGGACCCATCCTCTCTCCCACCCGCCCCCTTTCAGCGCCCGCGCTGCTGAGGCACCGCCCAGAACACTCCTGTGTTCTTCCCGCCCCGGCCCTTCTTGCTGACACTTGACCCTCGTTCAAAACATGATTTTTCTACTGAAGAGCTCACTCCAGAAACTGGAGCAGTCCTGAAAAGTTTAAAGTGAGTCGGCTGGACTCCCCCTGCACCTCGCTAAACAGAACTGCTATCGGACATCGTGCGTTTGTTTATATGATCATGTCCATGTTTCCACGGCAACAAGAGTGTGTGCGTGTGGTGTGTTTCATCACTGTGACCAGCGTGAATGCACCACATTTGAGATGAAGCACCCCCTCCCCCCAAAGCAGCCAGTGTCACCTGTGTGCCTCTCCCTGGGACGCGGCCGGGTGGCTGCTGGTCAGTGGACACAGAGACGTGGGCAGGGATAGATGTGTGCACATCTCCTCACGCCCACCAGGCGGTGGCAGGGAGCCCAGCCCTCCAGAGCCGCAGCCGTGTTGGGCGCGTAGCCACCGCGGGCCTGGCTGGGCCGGCTCCACCTCTGGGGGCCTGAGGGTCTGTCTCTCACGTGCCCTGTGCCGTCATCAGCGCTGCGGGTCCCGGCCCCTTTAGTGGCGGCGGGAGAACCCTGCGCCCCTCCCTCCCGCGGACCCTCAGTCTTCGCTCAGGAGGCAGTGGCCACGTCACTCCTGCTCAGCGGGGGCTGGCCGGGCGGCTCATCTTCCTCACCTCAGGGCCACCCCTGGCCCCTCCGGACACCCTGCCTCCCTCACCTACCTGCCTGCGCAGCGGCCTCCTGCACAGCGGGCTGGGCCAGGGTCTGCCGGAGCTGGTCCTGGTGGGGCAGCAGCGCACGGCCCGCCTTCAGCACGTACAGCTTCAGCTGCTGGCGCCGCAGCAGGCCCAGGTCCACCGGGCCTGTGGGAGGAAGGGTCAGCGGGCGCAGGGGGCCCAGCGCTGCAGGGACGGAAGAACCCAGGCGCCTCTCGGGCATCGAGCCCGACCACCTGCAGATGGGCTCACGCACGGTGACTGGCCAGGGGACAGGCCAGTAATTCTGGACGTGTGTGGTGGACAAGCACGTGCCCTCCAGCCAGAGCCGTGGAGACTCAGAGGAGACGCTGGCCCGGAAGCAGGGCAGCCACGGCCGGCATGGAGTCCCTCCTGCACCTATCCCCCCTCAGCAGCACGCCCACGGCACCACGCCCACTGGAACTCAACAGGGCTCCATCCGCCGGAGCCCCGAGACCGACGGTGCACTAACCTGGGAAGCCCTGCTTGGGCGACTTCTTTATCTTGTGCTTTTCCAACCTGCTCCCAGCGAGGTTCACCAGCTGGGCCCAGACCGCGAGCATGGGGTCTGTGAAGGGCAGGCTGGTGATGCTGAAGGGCACAGCGGGGAGCTGGGGAGAGAGCAGGACCTTCACCAGGCGGCCCAGGGGACGGGGACGGGAGCTGTCCTGGAAGTTAACTCAACCGGGGGGCTAATTCCCAAAGACCTCACGGGTCCATAGTCTTTTGACTGAAAGTAATTTTAAAAGATGATGTTAAAGCCCGGGCCGGTTTAGCTCAGTGGATAGAACATCGGCCTGCGGACTGAAGGGTCCCAGGTTCGATTCCGCTCAAGGGCACATGCCCAGGTATGGGCTCAGTCCCCAGCAGGGGGCGTGCAGGAGGTAACCGATCCATGATTCTCTTTCAACATTGATGTTTCCATCTTTCTTTCCCTCTCCCTTCCTCTCTGAAATCAATAAAATATATTTCAAGAAATCTCATGAAAAAAGGCCAACAAAGGAAAGATTCTCACATGTACAATAGATATGACCTAAGTTAACTTTTTCTTTGTCAACAGAGATTCCATCAGGGTGGTGATGCCCCACGTAGCCTTTCCTGTGCCCTGCAAGTTACTGTAACACAACACGGTGTTCATAGGAGCCCCAGGCGGCTGCAGCGTCGGGCCCAGCGGTACGGACACCTCCCTGTCCCTGGTCACAGACGGGAGGCGGCTTGGCTGCTGCACACACCTGTCCCCCACACCATCAGAAAGCACTTCCCACAGGAAGAGGCCTGGTGAGGAATCCTCCCCCCGCACTGCGAAGCCCAGCTGCCTCCCGCCTCTCGAGGCTGTGCCAGGGGAGCTGCTGGTCGCCTGGCCTGTGGGAGCCCCACTCGCCCCGTGCAGAGCAGGCGAGGAGGCGGCAGAGGCTTTCTGTGGCGATGGCCTCGGGAAGGCGTCGCGGACTGCCGGCCCGCAGCCCCGACGCCAGAGCCCGTGCCGGCACGAAGCCCCCCTCCGCATGGCCGGCACCCGCGGTGCACCTACCGGTTTTAGCTGGCTCAGCGGGCAGACGCGGCACGTCCGCATGTCCGAGAACTGCACGGTGATCCTGCCCTTCGGGGTGATGCGCGTCACGGTGCCCTCCCCAAACTCCTCGTGCGCGACCTGGCCCCCCAGGCGCAGGCGGCCGTCGATGCCCCCGATGACGGCCAGCACAGCCATGAGGCCGCCCACCTCAGGGCTGTCTGCATCAGGGAGGCAGTCCTCCAGCAGGGCCTGGTGCAGACAGACAGACAGCACGCTGACAACGGGCCTTTCCTGACTCCCATCACTATCCCCAATCACAGCTGTCGTGAAACACGTCACTGAACAACACACAGCATCTTAAAAGGCAACTGAACGGCTAAGTAAGAGGATTCTAGGGTCACGCGCAGAGGTCAGGCGGCACCCACCCCGCCGGCAGGCGTGGGCCCGCAGCTGCGCGACACAGCCTGCAGCTGGGAGTTGATGTGCTTGTTGATGAGGCCGTTCCACTGGCCCAGGGAGTGCAGCGTGCGCAGCAGGGCCACTGCCTCCTCCGCCAGAGTACTGCTGTGCGTGGCTGTCAGCGAGGCCTGCGGCCGGGCCCTCCGCCTCCGCAGGGTGGACTCTGAAAGAAGCACAGGACAGGAGCTACGTGGCCCCGCACACCAGCCGGGCCCAGGACAGGACTCCGTGGCCCGCACACCAGCCGGGCCCAGGATAGGACTCCGTGGCCCAGGACAGGATTACGTGGCCCACGTACCAGCCAGGCCCAGGACAGGCTTCCGTGGCCCCGCCCACCAGCCGGGCCCAGGACAGGGCTCTGTGGCCCTGCACACCAGCCAGGCCCAGGACAGGGCGCCCACCTCTGAGGAAGGGGACGTCCGAGGAGCAGGTGGTGAGCAGGCTGCCCAGGAACCCGAAGAGCTTCTCCACCAGCCCCTCCATGTCCTCGGCCCGCTCGGCCTTGTCCCACGAGGGCAGCACCGCTTGCAGGAGGTGTAGGGCCAGGATCTGTGCGGCGATCAAAGGGCCGCGTTAGAGAAAACGCTGCCCGACACACAGGTGAGAATTTTATTTTCTCTTCACTGTCTGTCCCTACAATGGGATTAACCATGTGAAGATTCTAACAGTTGTTATTTAACAGCCAAGGACACCCACGTCGATGAATGGTACGGGTGACCAAGGATTAAGAAATAAATGTTACAGAGACAGGTACTCGTTCAGTCAGAAAATAACTCCTCTCGCTTCACTCTCCTCAAGACAACCCCCAGCTCCGACGAGCGGAAGAAGGAACGCCCGCCGACACGCAACTCCCTCGGGAGCCGAGACCCACGGCCCCAGCTTCAGGTCGACTCTGGGCCCTTCTGGTTGCGCCGGGGATGCTGCCCGTGCGCAAACCACTGCGCACACCAGTGAGGCCTCAGGTTTAACACGTCTGCTGTGCCGGTCACGCCCCTTTCTGCACCTGTGGAGCCGGGAGGGCTGGTGCCCTGATGCCACCCTGAGCCCCAACGCTGCACCGTACCTGACGCTGCAGCGAGGCAGCCGTGAAGGGCGCGTGTCCCTCGACGACCCGCATGAGCAGGGAGATCCAGGGCGGGGAGCTGAGCGCGGCGCACATGTGGGGCGTGAGCGCGATGCTGCGCACGAAGCCCAGCGAGCACCAGCCGCGGTGCTGCTCCCGGCACACGGCGCTGTTGGGGGAGGCTGTGGGGACACGGGACAGACTGCACGCTGGCTCTGAGCACTCAGCACTCGCTGCTAACCTGCCCGCCCGTCCTCTTCCACTGCACGCGCTCAGAGAACCGCGGAGGAGGCCCTTGGGCATCTCAAGGAGCACCTCACGCCTGAGACCCTGGAAGGACAGGCAGTGCCCCCACAGGTGAGGAGTGGAGCCTGCTGCTCCTGGCCGTGGGGAAGCTGACAGCCCACACGGCACGGGCAGTGGCATGCACTCACTGTGATTTCTAAACGCATGTGCCCCCACGACGTCACTCCCATTTCACCTGCACCCGAACAGCCAGGCCAGGTATGAGGCGGGTGTGCAGCTGAAGGGGGTGACATCCTCAGGGCTTCACCCACCTGAGCTCTGATGAGACGGCTCTGCCTCTCCGGGGTCTGGGTCTCCCCTCTCCCCTGCTCCCCAGGCCCAGCCCTCCTGCTCCCCAGGCTCACAGCGACATACACTCATACACCCACCTTCACAGCCACGCTCACATCTCTACCAGCCACACACTCACACACATTCATAATCATGCAAACATACCCAGTGACTCGCACATACCCTCTCACTCTCACACGCACAGTCTCTCATAACAAACTCACACACTCAAATGCACACGCACTCACATGTGTGGACACAACACACATGCGCTTGCGCACACACATGCACGTGTACCATAGGTGTACACACTCATGTGCAAACACACACCACACACTCACACAACCACTCGCTGACACCGTGGCCCAGCCCTGCCCTCAGCCCGTGCGTACGTGTCGTGTCCGTGGTCCCACTCTCCACCACCACGCGCAGCAGCCCGCACAGGGTCCTGGTGGCCTCGCCCTGCATGACCTCGGCGTGGACCCCGGCGGAGAGACACAGGGTCTGCAGCAGGCGCACGGTGCTGGTCAGCATCATGGCCGTGGGGTGCATGTTCCTGTCGGCGGGCTCAGATTCTGAAAACAAACCACCCAGAACAGGAAATTGCCCTGCAGAGCGGCAGGGTGCGTCACGTCCCGGTTCTGCTCCAGGGAAGGGCCGCTCGCTCTGCAGGAAGAGGCGCGCCTCCCGTGCAACCGCCGCCCGCCTTGTGCAGGGAAAACCAGCTTCCAAAATCGTGAAATGTGTAAAACCGCCTCAGCAGACAGCTCAGCGCTGAGACGACAGCGAGGACCCGCTCCCTTAGGAAGCAGCTTCCCATACGCCCCACGCTGGCTGTGAGGCAGCGAATGCTTGCTCCCCGAGGGCCGGGGCTCTGGAACGAGAGGCATGGATGGCCACCTTCCCCTCTCGGGGAAGCCCCGGGGAGCTGGGGGGCACGCGCCTGACACTGCAGAGCCGGGCGGGCCCTCGGCTCCATGCTGCCTGAGCCCAAGGCGGCATGGTCTGCACCGAGGGCCCGTGCCCAGCACGCAGAGCACAGCCCGGCTGACCCCACCCCCCACCTCTGCTGTGTGCAGACATCCAGGCTCCCCTGACCACGAGAATCCCTCAGAGGCCGACCCCCTGCACACGTGCCGGCACCTGAGCTGCACCCCAGGGCTGACCCCCTGGACCCCCGCACTCACCTGAATCGTCCTCTGTGTCTGAGTCCTCGGCCGAGGGCTGCGCAGAGGCCGGCAGCTCCGCCAGCTTGAGGTCGTACTTGCCCTCCTTCCCCATCCGGTAGGAGTTGGTGCTGCCCGTGTCCCACTGCACCCGGATCCACCCATCCTCGCCCAACTCCCCAATCACACGGCCGAGGCCAGGAGGGGGTCCGTCCTGCGGGGCGACAGAGACCAGTGAGGAGGTGCGTGCGGCCTGTCCCATGGACACCGCTGGGAGGGCGGCCGCATCCCTGCACAGACTCCTGCCCACGATGGCTCCAACCTGGCTGGCCACATGCATCGCTCACGGCACCCCCGACGGAACACCAGGCCGGCCCCAGAGGTGAGCAGGGTCTGGAGCCACCCCAAGGCCAGGCTGTCCAGGGGTCCTGGAGCCTAGTCCTCGGCCCCTCACGAGGCATCACAAGAAGGGAAACCCAAGACCAGCAGCTGCATCTCCTCTGACGGCTGGCACTGCACCAGGAGCCCAGGCCCAGGCCTCCTCTGAGCAGCACCTCCTCGCAGCCCACCCTGTGAGAGGCGTCCCTATGCAGGACACGGTTCCTCTTTTGTCCTGACTGTGCCGACACTGGCCATCGACAGCTGCCACCTGCCGGGCACTCGCCTGCTCTCCTCCCCTCGCACCGAGTGAGCCAGTCAGGACTGCAGAGCCGACCGGGCGGCTGCTGAGCCTTGCACCCTGAGTACCTGGTCGCCCCACTTCCAGTCCACACCCCGCATGACCCTGGTTCCGATCTTCATCATGGCGGCCAGCTCGGGCCCTGAGACCGGGAGCTGCGCGGGCGCCGTCTCCTTCCTCGTCTCCTCCAGGACGGTGGCAGAGGCGCCACGGGCAGACACGTTCCCGTCTTCCTCCACGTGGTCGCCGCTGGGGCCTGCAGGGCAGAAGGGCAGCCAGTCAGGTCCTTCAATTTCCTCACCTCCACCCATTCCCGTCGTTAACAAATATGAAGGTGGTCACTAAAGAACCCAAGGGGATCAGCCACAGGGCTCGGGTGCACGCACTTGAGCACGGCCAGTGGACAGTGGGGTGAGGGCACGTGTGGGGGTGGAAGCAGCCGGGGAGAGGTCGGGGGGAAAAGGAGACGTAATATTTAAACAATAAAGAATCCATGGTGTGTAGTGTTCATTTTTGCCGCTACGTGTGGAACTCTCTACAACAGCCTGACTGCTTGCTCAGAGTCAGGGCACGAAGAACAAATGGCCTTAGGGCCCTTGAGTCGGCCTCATACGACTAGGGGCTGAGTGTTGGGAGAAGCAACACTTCCCAGGACTCGAAAGCAGCAAGCCCAGCCCAGGAGGGGCGGCCGGCCCCTGCCGCCTGTGGCCTTGCTGGCTATGGAGGGAGGGGAAACGTTGGGGAAAAGGGGAGACACAAATAACTAAAACCACAGGAGACCGTGGCGACCACGCCTCTGCTTCTGCAGACACGGGACTGAGGGCGCCGGGAGCACTGGGCCAGCACCTGAGCAGACCCGGCACCATGGCCGAGGGCCTAGAAGCCCAGCCAGTGAACGGACTCAGGGAGAAACAGGAAGTGTGTGCAGACCTACATCCCCAGGAAAGAGGTTGTGTCCCAACAAAGAAAAGCCCAGGACCAGATGGCTTAATGCTGAATTCCACTGGACGCTTAAAGAATTGATGCCAATTCTCTAACTCGCCCCAAACAGGGCAGGGCACCCCTCCCCCTCGCCCAGGAGGCTGGCATCCCCCGACACCAGTAGGCGGTGCAGTGCTGGTCGGAGACAGAGCGAGTGCTAAGTAAGCACGCAGGGGCCCAGGCTCAGGGAGCGAAAGGCAAACGCTGCCGAGGGGGCGATGCTCCCCCCATGTCCACAGATGCAGCACGGGACCCAGAACCCCCAAGGCCTGTGCAACAGGGACACCCATCCCAAAGCCGATCCCTCCTCACCCTGAGCGACAGTGTGCGCCGCAGTGTGGCCCTGGCCTCAGACAGACACGGACCAATGGGAGGGAACTGAGCTCCAGGAGGAAGCCTGAGCACCCGTAGCCAAAGGGTTCTGACAAGGGTGCCCAGCCCCTGGGAAGGGGCGAACCTTTGGTACCGAAGGTGCTGGACAAGACATCACCACAAGCTAACGACAGAGGGGCTGAGAGGCACCCAGGCCAGTGCCGGCCTTCCCCACGGAGGCCAGGCGTGCCGACCCACCGATGAGCCGCAGCGCGGTCTGCGCCAGGGCAAGCGTGCCGGAGTTGAGCAGCAGGGTGAGGTTGTGCGCGCCGTGCTGCAGGGTCAGCAGGCTGAGCATCGCCAGCAGGAAGCGCGCGTGGGGGGTGGTGCCCAGGCTGGGTCCCGCCGGGTTCTCGTTGGTGACCGTCTGCAGGGGGACGGGCTGGATCCCTGAAAGGCATTGGTGCGGCCTCAGTGGCTCGTGCGCGGACACAAGAACACACCGACGCAGAAAGCATTTGCAATTGTTAAAAAACCCTGTTTTCCAGGTGGGAGAGGGCAATTGGGGCGGGGGGGGGGGGGGGGGGNCCCCCCCCCCCCCCCCCCCCCCCCCCCCCCCCCCCCCCCCCCCCCCCCCCCCCCCCCCCCCCCCCCCCCCCCCCCCCCCCCCCCCCCCCCCCCCCCCCCCCCCCCCCCCCACACACACGTAAAACTTTCAACAATAAAGATTTTTAAAAATTTCTGCTTTCCAGTGGACAGCGGGAGCCCGTGCTTCTGTGGTAACCCTGCCACCCTGACTCCGCGCAGCCACCCCACCCGCTACAGAGCGTACAGCACCCTCAGCACCCTGTGGCCACGCATCCCCTTTCAGCTAGAACAGGCGCCCCCCACAGCGAGTCCTGGCCTCTCGCAGGCTCGCGGCAACCGCCAGCACTCCAGGGTGGATGGTGGCAGTGTCTATGAAGACGCTACAAGACTGTGTCTTCTGCCCAATTCTGAAAGTTTTGTTTCACATCCGAGAAAGCGTGCAGCAGCTTAGATCACATTCTAACGTACAAAGTGATTCACTTCTGTCCCAGAGCAAACGTCGGCACCTGCAAGTTTCCACAGCCCGGAACGAGCCACACCGTGAGCCCTGCTCGTGTGGTCCCCGAGTCACCTCTGCAGCGATTCAATGCCGCCTGTGAACCGGGAAGTCCTCTTAAACTCACCAAGCTCTTTAAACTTGGCGTTTGCATCCATCAAAATGTTCCGAATGTTCTGAACAGCCCAGGCGTACAGCTTGCCGAACGTGACTTCCAGAAGCATCCGATTAAAAGGTGGGATCAAATCCACGTCCTTTAAGCAATCCGTGAGAGGCTCCCTTCCAGAGAGAGAGAGAGAGAGACTGCTTAGACGCCTGCCAGACCTTCAACCTGAACAGAACAAGGTGCTGCCCCCCTCCCCGCTCACCCCCCCCCCCCAACTAGGAAGACTGCAGCGGTACCCCAGGTCGACGCCCTCCGGGATGAGCCGCTGCCACCCGCAGAACACGGCGTACTGCACAGATGGGAGCAGGAAGCTCTTGGCCGCCAGCTTTAAGATGGTGTCGATGCCCTCCAGGCGGACCTCTGCTCTCTCTAGCTGCAAGACAGCGTGCGGCGATGAGTGTCACCCGCAGTGGGTGTGGTGGGGCCCAGGCGCGGCCGGGAGAGCGCTCCCTGCAGGATGTTACCTGTTTGAGCAGGCACTTCCTCATCTTCTCCACATCCACGGGCTCCTCCCTGAGGGCGAACTCGGCGATGGTGCCCAGCAGAGCCGACTGCGGGGGGAGGCCCTGCGAGCTCTGCTTCAGCCACTTGTACCTGTGCACGCCAGCGACGGTGCTCAGGAGCGGCTGCCACTTGTCCTGCAGAGGAACCGCGGGCGGGCACGTGAGTCCCTGCTGCTGTTGCCCCTGCTGCTGCTGAGGCAGCGACTCCAGCAAAGGCAGACAGACACAGAGGCCAGCAGGCCTAAGGGGTGAAAGAGCCAGGCCACACCCAGGCTTGTAAGTGAATTCCAAATCCCACACTCAGGCGCTTTGGAAGGAGGGAACTGGGCACAAAGTCAGAGACCAGCCACACGGATGGGACCAGGACAGGGAAGCCAAGGAGACATTCGGTGAGTGAGTGAGTGGGGGTAAATAATGACACAATGTGCTCCTGAACCAGCGGTTCTCAACCTGTGGGTCGCGACCTCTTTGGGTCATGAACGACCCTTTCATAGGGGTCGCCTAAGACCATGGGAAAACACATATATAATTACATATTGTTTTTGTGATTAATCACTATGCTTTAATTATATTCAATTTATAACAATGAAAATACATCCTGCATATCAGATATTCACATTACAATTCATAACAGCAGCAAAATTACAGTGATGAAGTAGCAACGAAAATAATGTTATGGTTGGGAGTCACCACAACATGAGGAACTGTATTACAGGGTTGTGGCGTTAGGAAGGTTGAGAACCACTGTCCTAAAGGGAAAGGAAAGCCCTGGCCGGTGTGGCTCAGTTGGCGGGGCGTCATCCCCTTGACCAGGTTCAATTCCTAGTCAGGGCCCAAGCCTGGGTTGTGGGTTCGAGGTGGCGAGGCAACGGATCGATGTTTCTCTCTCACACCGAGCTTTCTCTCTCTCTCTCTCTCTCTCTCTCTCTCTCTCTCGTCAGTGAAAGCCCTCGAATGAGGGGTTTTTTTTAAAAAGGAAAAAAGAAGTACTTCTCTAGGGATGGATCCAACTAGGGCACCACCAGGCAGGCATCGCTGGGGCAGCTGCCACACACTCACAGGCCGTGCGCTCTCTCCCCGACGGACACTCAGGGACGGAGCGACGGGACCCAGGGGCCCTCTGCCGCGCAGTTCCCACGCAGCCAGCCCCCAATCACGGGCCACGCCTCACCTTGGGGGATCTAGTCGTCAGGGGTCTTTTGTCCACATGGACCGGACTGTGAGGCAAAAGGCAAGCTTCTTCCAAATCGCTCTCTTCGTTTCCAATTTTCCCTTCATCATCAGTAGATTCTGGCTTCTTAGGAACTACGGTGACAGCATCATCCATCATAAAAGCCACTTACTTAAATGTAGTTTCAAACTCAGAAATACTTCAATTTACATAAAGGTAAAGGATACACATGTTTAATATTCATGGTGAGCTGAAACGTTCAAACGACAAAAGTACCACAAACACTCTCACTGTAAGGACACTTGGCCGCCTGGGTTGGGAAAAGAATGGGGGAGTGCCACAGGAAAGAAGGGGAGCGCCAGGGGTCAGGGGGGAGTGCCACAGGAAAGAAGGGGAGCGCCAGGGGTTGGGGGGGACGGGGGAGTGCCACAGGAAAGAAGGGGAGCGCCAGGGGTCAGGGGGGACGGGGGAGTGCCACAGGAAAGAAGGGGAGCGCCAGGGGTTGGGGGTGCGAGGACGGGGGAGTGCCACAGGAAAGAAGGGGACACCTGGCCTTCGAGGGCAGCTGGTCTATGGGAACATTCCAGTCGGTGCTGCCACAGGAGCAGCAGCAACCTTTGTTTGTGAGGCTGCAACGGAAACTGATGCCATTTCGTGTGTCAAGCCAACGCTCCTTCTGACTTAGAGAAAAACGTTTTCCAAAGGCAAACTCTGGCCGTAGCTCACGGGTAGGGAAGCAGGACGGGAAGAGGAGCCGTGAGCGCACTAACGGGCTCTGGGGCTGAGGTCGAAGGTCACGCAGCGGCCACGGTGTCAACCCACCCAACGCAGCCCCCAGGCAGCCCCTCCACCCGGCCCGCCGGTCCTCACCCCTCTTCTTCCTGCCGTCGCGGATGATCTTCTGGGCGACCCGCCGCCAGCGGGGCAGGGAGCTCAGCAGCGTCAGCTTGGACAGGACTGAGAGGTCGTTGCACACGGCCGGCCGCAGCTCGTTGAAGAGGAACCGCAGGCGCTCGATGACGGGCGCGCAGACTTCCTTGTAGGAGCGGCCCTGCTCCTGGTGCGTCTACCCGTCAGAGACGAAGGGACGACTTAACCACGGACCCTCGACCCTCGACCGACCGGCCCTCCGTCCGCACAGCCCGAAGGAGCGTCAGGACCAACCCACCTTAATGAGCGAGCACTTGGCCTGGTAGACAACCCGGCAGACGTCCACCACGGACTTGGGCAGCGCTCTGTGCTTCGCCTGCTCGACCCCGAGCGTGCCGGCGTGGACCAGAGACAGCGCCACGTGCCCTGGAGAGACGGGGACAAGGCGGCCGTGGAACAGCTGTGGCCAGCGTGGAGTCAGAGGCCTCGGGAGCGAACTCGCAGCTCCTACCTAAGTCTTCGTGCTTCAAGAGGCAGCACAGCAGCAGGCGGCCCACTTCCTCCACGGGGTGCTCAGGGGGAAAGCTGATAGGGGTGGTCAGGTGGCACTGCCTGCAGCACCTCTCCACCTGGCACAGGAAGTCCTGCCAGAGACCGCAGGGAGGTGACTGTTGGCACCGAGCACGCCGCGGCTCTAACCCCGGTCACAGCCCCATGCATGGCCACCAGCAAGGCTCCCACACCCTTGCAGGCATGTCACGCCGACTCCCCCTCACCTCCATGCGGCCCCCCAAGAACCCGTCAGCCAAGCCCAGGAAGCTGATGGAAGAGCAGGCGGTGCTGGCCTCTCGGCATCCTGAGCGACACAGACACCCCCTGGGGGCACCTCACCTTCACGTTGTGGTCCTGGATGCTGTTGTCCGCCAGGGCCTGCAGGAACGCCTGGGAGTGGTCGCCCAGGGCGTGCGAGTGGGCGCAGAGGCGGGACTTGCTGGCAGGGGTGCCCCCGGGGGAGCTGCAGTGGTCCTCATCCTTCTCCTCGTTGTAGCTGTAGTGGGTCTGGCTGGTCTGCAGGCCTCCCGAGAAGATGGACGACTGCAGCCACTCTAAGGAGCAAGCGCACGGACAGCAGCCTAAGGCGCCGTTCCCCAACCCCAGGGAGAGCAGCAGGGCTCAGCGGGAAGCCAGCTCTCCCGTGACAGACGCCGGACCACCTACCCCCTTCGCTCCGCCGCGCCTGGCAGGGCTCCCTGAAGGGAGGCGTGGACAGCAGTCACAGTGAGACCACGGCGCACACAGCACGGACAGGTCCTGGGAGCCCGCACCCCGTGGGAGGCAGGGCTGCCCCTCCGTGTGGACGGGGACTCCACATAAGCCCAGACGGTGGCCCCCCAGATGTTCCTCAAGAACTGTGCTCCCAAAACATCCCCCCAGCCCGACAGTCAACCCCGAGGCCCTCTGTCCTCCCCCTGCACGCAGGGCTCAGTGCTCAGGAGTGCTCTGCAAATGCCACCAGCTCCTGCACACACAAGCCCTGAAACAGCCGGGGCCAGAGAGTGGGAGCGAGCGTGTTTCTTACTGGCGCATTCGACCTCCACGGGCGAGAGCGGTGTGCTCAGGGCGAGGTAGGAGGCGTGCAGCCCGAGCAGCAGGCCCAGGTTCCTCTCCGTGTCCATCAGAGGGGAGGACAGGCTTCCCAGGTCCGGGACGGTTACGACTTCCTGGTCGGGCTGGGGAAGAGGGACCCCGTCAGACTGAGATAGCGGCCGCCCACAGCCACAGCAAGACTCGCACCAGCTTCTGTCCTCGCACGGGCGTGCGGTAGGAGGAAGACCGCGCTCGGGCCCCGTGCCCACGCCCTGTGCGAGCAGCGCTCCGCCAGAAGACACAAACCACACACAACCCGCGGCGCTGCGGCTCAGGCTCCCGGGGGAGAGCTGCTTTGCTAGGACAGGGCCCGGGGGACCTACAGCAGCTTCCTAGTGACAGGGGGCCATGCGTCAGAAACCATCCCTAACGGCTCCATCCAAGCCAGAGAGAAACCAAGTATGAGTGAGAAGAGCCGCTGTGAGTCTGTCACCCAGAGGTTTGGAGGAAGTGAATGTGTTCACACAACTAGACAGAATGCAAGTGACAACACTCCTACACTGTGGTCACATTAGACAATTTACAAGAAAGCTAACTTCCCTTCATGAACGCTCCAGCCCTGTGCCCAGGGCACTCAGCACATCCTACAGCCTCCGGATCCACCCAGAGAAACCAATCCAGGCCACGCACGCCAAGGCTCACGAGTACGTAGGAGGACATGTTTCTATTAGGAGGAATTATGCCACCAGGCAGTTCTTCCCAAAACATATGGTCTGGCATTAAGCTCAAGATAGTAAGCCATCCTCAACTGCTACATAAGCTTACAACCTCTTCTTATGTGTGGAACTGTCTACATTTCTTACAAATTGACAACTTTAAAAGTCATGTTTTCAGAGCAGCACGTGACAAACCTCGTCATGAGTGAACGCACTTGCTTCTGTCTACCGCGCAGGGAACTGCCCTCCCCGCCCCTGCGAGGCCCGCACTCGGGGCAGGGTGCCTGCCAGCCCTCGGCCCAGCCTCACCTCCAGGTACTGGCCCACGCAGAAGGCGTGCATCGACTCCCGCGTGTCCTCAAACTGCAGTGCGGCCTCCAGCGCCACCACGGGGTCCTCCCCAGCAAACTGAGCTGAAACAGAACGGATGCGGCGACTCCACAGGGGGCCCACCCTCCACGGAAACGGAGTCAGCGACAGGAGGTGGACCGGCAGGTCGGCGACCTTTCAGCCTCTCCCAGGGCTGCCGGGGCCAGTCAGGCCTTGTGCATTGTGGTGGAACAAATCATGCAAAACGACGAGAAGTCCTTCCAATGCCCCCAAGTTCCATGACAGGACAGTCACCGAGAGTTTAAAATGGGGGCCAGGGCTAGACTCTGGGTGGTGACCACACAACATACAGGGGATGTGACGGAGCTGTCCACTTGAAACCTATGCAACGTCATAAACCAATGGAACCGCAAGAAGTTCGATAAAAATAAACACGAAAGGAAAGCCTGAGGCTCTGCTTACGATGACACGTGGGAGGGCTCAAGGGCGGGGCAGCGAGGCCGCTCACCGAGGATGCTGCTCCCGCTCAGGGCCTGGGCCTGGAAGTCCTTGATGTCGTACACCCTCCCGTCGATCACCGTCCAGAAGCCCCCGTCCTTGTTGTGGTTCTCCAAGTCCGCTTTGCGGATCAGGGTCACCTCCTCGTTGTTTCTACAGTTCTGACCTGTAAGAAACGACTCTATAAATACAGAACCAGGGGCAACGCATCAGCAGACCAGCAGGAACCACGGCGAGAACAAAGGCTGTGAGAGACACAAGGGGAAACACTTCCGCAGCCACGACGGGAGGTGAGCACAGCCTGCTGCACGGTCCCCCCCACGGGACCAGCAAGGACACAGGGATCCGCACACTAGGGCGCCACGGCGGGAGCCGCAGGACCAGCAAATCTGACCACAGACCAGGAGAGAGGAAATCTCCATGGAGCATGTGCACGGGACCGCAATGCAGTTACATTAGAAGTAGTCACAAGCGTAGAATAAAAATTCTCTACAGGGTTGAATATGATGAAATAATTTTATAAGTCACTCAAAATTTCTATAAAATGAAAGTTCTTTAAACTTTAAAGGCGATTTGTTAATTGGAAAGCACTATTAAATTATCATGTAAAACTTGCTTTGGTCATTTTTTCCCATTAAAAACAACCACCACTGTGTAATTAGTCCCAATGTTCACTGATATCAGTGATTTCAGATACGACCGCCTGGGTTTTCTCTCTTCACTCTGTGATTTTCTTATTGCACAGACGTGGCCTCCGTGTGATGAAATGAAAGCTGAACCACAACTTAACTGGACGAGTCTGGGAGGTCCCACCACAGAGAGGTGGTTACTTAGATTCAAAACGGCAGCTCGAGACTCCGAGGAGCCCCCCCCCATGTGCACACAGACAGTGGGACGGGCGTGCAGCGGCTGACCGCCGCGCCACGCTGACCGCTAGTCAGCCGTCCCAGGACCACGCCGCCTCCACAGCCACCCGATCTCACCGCTTCAACGGTACCTTCTGGAAACACCCAGAGAGGATTTCCAGAACTTCCCAAACCACCCCTCCCAGGAGGAACCACCATGACTACGAAACGCCTTCCTTAAACACAACCCCCACTTCCCGACGCTGCCCCAGGCAACACGCAGGCCCTGTCTTCCTGGACAAGCACTCCTCCCAGTGGAAAGGAAGACGAGGGCAGACTGGACAAAACGCGTCCGAAAAGCCCTCAGGGAGAGGCCGTACCCATGATGCCAGGCCAGGCCAGCTCCTCCTGGTCGTCCCGCTCCCTCCCGGGCGCCAGGTGGTTGAAGCGGTCCAGGTGCTCCAGCAGGCCGCCCAGCAGCGGCACGGCGCCCGCCTCCTGCATGAGCCCCGCGTTCTTGCTGAGCAGGAGGATGATGGAGACCACCAGCTCTGGAAGGAGCACACCTGCAGGTGGAAGGAAAACAGAATGAAGTGTGCGGTTCAAATGGAGGCGTTTGCCCTACAGAACCAGAGCATAAGCCAGCTCTGTTTACATTCTGATACGTCACAGAATGAGGGATGCTGTTCTTAGCACATTTCCACAGGATCATGTCATCTTTCCTCCTGAAAGAGGCAGGCACAGGCATCGAGCAGAACCCTTTGAGTCAAAAGAACACATTCCAAAACCACTGTCTCAACACCAAAGTATTAACTGGCATCTTTTATCCAGAAAAAAATGTGTTTACAACTAATTCATTAGCAGAAAAAAGTAATAATGACCTAATGTCACGGAAGTAGCTCAAAAGTATATGACGCAATATTGGAATTTACTCAGATCCTGGAAGGGGAGATGCGTCTTGCTGCTGCTGCTGCTGAAATGCAATCAGCCACCACGGACCTCAGCACTGAGGTGTCTGCGATGGTGCAGGGCTGTCACTAACCATGGTCATAGCCACTGACTCCCAAGCCAGCTCCTCGGCACAGAGCTGCCAGCAACCACGGAAGCAAAGGCGACGGCCCGCTAGGAAACGCCTGGGGCAAGGCGAGCAGGTTTGGGGAATGGTTCGTGTCAGCGCTCACGTCGCTGAAAAAAAACACATGCCCGCAGGCGGGAAACGAGAAAGGTACCGGTGAAGTCGCCTTCCACGATGCAGGCCACCTCGGCAAAGTGCCGCCAGCTGGTGGCGGCAACGCTGGCGGCCACGGGCAGGATGTCCCCAATGTGCGTGCACAGCAGGGCTGTGTACTTCTTCAGCAGGGAGCCCACGCCCATCAGCTCAGGACCTGGAAGGGAGATTCAGAAAACTGCACTTTTCCTTGTTCACATTCACTTGCCGTTCCCACACCACGTCGGTCTCCATCACTGCCACCTGTGGTGCGTCGGATACATCGTCTGTCAGACCAACCTGACCTTAAAGGATGCTATTCCTGATGTCTGCAAAATTTTAATGTTAAGACGACGAGAAAAGAAATACTGATGAGTCTAACATAGAAATATTCATTAAAAAAAAAAGTGGAGCAACATGAGTCCCCCAAATGCTTGCACTTACAGTGCGAGTCCCACACACGTGCGCGTGCAGCACAGGCGTGTCGCACCGCCTGAGCACGCAGACACTTACATCTGAAGCCACTTACTGGGAGCGTCGGCGGGCGGACCAACACTTTCTCCTGGATACAGTTTACTGATCAGTAAGCGCTGAAAACGCAGCAACAAATCCAAGGAGGCGGATCGGTCCCGACTGTGCTGCTCCACGTCCAGGCAGGACGAGATCCGACGGGCCACGTCTTTCAGTCTGGCTACCGTCTGGGCAGCAATGTTCCTGCAGAGGAGAGAGGCGCAAAGTGAAGCAGGCGTGGGCATCCACACAGTGAAGGTGCTCGAAACAATCACCATAGACCGGATCAGACGGCAGCCTGTGCCGAGCTGGCTCGCTGCCCCGGGAGCCAGGGTGCCTCATGGGGAGCGAAGGCACCGAGAAGACGCCCCAACACAAGGGCGTTCCTACTTCCCATGTGACTCCGAGGCTGCGGCCTGTCCTCTCACCTGTGCTGAGAGTCAGCTCTTTACACTAGAACCTGTCCAGGCCATTTTCAGAATATCTCCTCCACAGCCAAGCACATGTCTAGGCTCCCAGTGCTCAGCTCACCATCTTCCGAGGAAAACCCAGTACCCGTCAAAGAACATCTAGCACATTCACCGAAGCAGCTGCTGGACGAGCTGCACCAGAGGCAGACACTGCTTCCCCGAGGCCTCGTAGATCCCCGTGTTGATGAGGTCCTTGTCCAGCGGGGTCCTGCTTCTATGCGATGCTGAGGCGTTTGCTTCCTGCTCATCGATCTCTTTTTCCTTCTGTGCTTCTTTTTTGGCTTCAATATCCTGCAGTTTATAAAACAGAATCTGGTTACCAGTTATCTCGGAAACCGGCGTGAAGGTACCTGGGCTGGCCCCACAGCCTGGCTGCCCCTTAGTGATACCCACACCAGGTGACCCTGGCCCCACACACCTGCTGAAATCCCGTCACTCAGTTTCTAAACAGACTCTGTTCCACAAACCACTGTCCAGGCTGCCACAGCTGCTCCCCACCCTCTCTGAGGAGCCCCTGGAGGCTTTGCTCTGCCACAGGCTCTCACAGGCCACCAGTGAGATCTCCGGGGGGGCCCCCCCCCCCCCCCCAAATATCTGCTTTGCAGACATGAAGCAACAACCCACAAAATGGGAGGGTATATTCTCAAGTCACATCCTATATAATAAAAAGCTAATATGCAAATTGACCCAACAGCAGAACGACCAGCTGCTATGATGTTCACTGACCACCAGGGTGCAGACGCTCAACGCAGGAGCTGCTTCGGCTAGTGGTGGTGGTGGTGGGAGCCTCTCCTGCCTCCGAGGCAGCGCTAAGGAGCAGCGAGCCCGGTTTCTGACTGAGCGGCTCTCCCACAAGGAGCCAGAAGCTGGGCTCACGGCTGGTGAGTGCAGCGGCGCTGGCGGGAGCCTCTCCCACCTCTGCGGCAGCTCTAAGGGCCCCTTGGGGGATGTCTGAGCCGGCAGGTGGACACCCCCGAGGAGTCCCAGACTATGAGAGGGCGCAGGCCGGGCCGAGGGACCGCCCCGCAGGGCACGAGTGTCGTGCACCAGGCCTCTAGTATCAGATAAGAGACGTGTGTCCAGAACACAGAAGGAGTTCTTACATCTCAACAATTCTAGTTAAACTGAACCCAATTTAAAAACAGAAGAAGGACTAGATGACATATCTTTAAAGAAGATACACAAAGAGCCAGTAAGCACATGGTCAGGTGCCTGGAGTCAGCCCACCTGCCCCTCGCCCATCGGGACCCCTCTGCTAGTCACGACGTCTGTGGCACTTGTGTCCCGTCTGTAAAATGGAATTTTAAAATAACGTGGTCCATGCGACAGGGCTGAGAAGATCAAAAGGCAAGCACACGGCACAGCCTGGAGAGGACGGCACAGTGAGCGTGGTGGTCGCGACCGCATCATCACGTCTGCACGCCTTCTAATCCCCGCAGCGTGAGCAAAGCATTTGAGTATGTTTTCAAAGACACGTTTCAATGCACTTACTTCATCTAATTTTATCAATGTAAGTTTTTACATAAAAAATGATTACAACGAAAGCAGTAAGAGCAACTATGGATGGCCAGGCAGCACCTGAGAGACCAGTGAAAGCCACTCCCCCTCGGACACGTTGGTGGGTCAGGGAAGGGCTGGAACTCAGGCGCTCGGAAGGGACTGTCAGCACCGATCACCCAGGACCCAGGAACTAACTCAGTGTTTACTACAGAGAAGGGAGAGCATCCACTAGAGGACGTGTGCGCAGCCTGTCAGAGCAGCTGTACAAAGTCCGACTGTCGACAAACAGGAGAAGGAACAGAGAAGTAGGGCCACCATCACACAACCAGTGCCGACAGGGAAAGCCCCGTCACGACACACCCGCAGAGACGAGCCTGAAGACCGTGATCCCGGCAAAATACAGCGACACAAACAGGACCTACTCAGTGACTGCACCTGGGACACAGCACTGGCACCTGCACTAGGAGGGGAGCCCAACGCCCGGGGCAGGAAGCGATCCATGACACGGTCCCGTGTCTGTCACCACCACTTGCTGAGACACATAAAGGGGGTGCATCGTATCAGACTTGACCCAACAAAACCGCTTACCCAGAGAAACGACTGAGCCACAGAACACATCTGGATGTGACCCAAAGTCCTGCTTCGGGTTCTCAGTAATTCCTGCAAGAGGAGGTTTGCTGCTTCCTCCCCAGCAGGACAGGGTGCCCAGCCATCTCCCTGCCGGGCACACGCCCGGCCGTACCTGGATCTCTGCAGTGATGGCTGCAGTCAAGGCCGACTCCAAGCCTCCGTCAGCCATCAAGCTGCCCACCAGCAGATCGATCATGAATCGGCGGCCTGGACTGACATTGACCTCATTGCCGGAAACTGGAAAAGGAATGTTTTCGCCAATTTGAGTGGAGGCAATCCCCTCCCGGCCCCTCCTCTCCTCCCCCGCCCCTGCCCCGCCCCCACCCCCGCCCCCGCACCTGCACAGGGCAGGAGAGCCGAGAGCGCCCGGGCCCGCTCCTCGGCAGTGGGCAGCAGCACGGACCACCCGCTCTGCAGCACGGCCTGGGCGGCCGCCTGCACGGTGCCCAGCACGCCCGCACTGCTGGCCAGGGCCACCACGGTCTGCTTCAGGCTGTTGAGGAGGACGCTGCCCAGACCTAAACCAAGCAACTCTGGGTCAACCTGGTGACTAATGGCAGCATGCAACTGAAAGGACAAAAACAGCCGTCACTTAGCGCCCGAAAGCACGCGGGTTTCCAATCTCACCAAAAAAGAAAGAACACCTCCAATTGAGTTTTATTCAAAGATTAAAGGAGAAACTTCAAGGACGTGTATTTTTAAAAGTAGACTATAAACATTTTACCCAGAATGGTTGAAAACCCATGGTAAGGTATTTTATGAGGAATATTTAACACCCAACTATAAATACTTACATGGAAATACTTATTATGTACTCAAGAAGAACAGAGGTTAAACCATGAGGAAAACCCACCCCAATCATCAGCACCCAACACAGAAAAACTACGAATATAATTTAACCTAAAAACATAAAAAAAGACCCAGCCAAGCTGAGAGTATACTAGGTCCAAACTGGAACTTCCACAGACACACAGCGGAGCAGAACGAAGTCTCAGGCTTGAGACCCAAACTGACCACGATGGACTGACCATGAGCTTCCTGCCAGCCAGCCAGGGCCTGAGGGCAACACACTGCCCAGCCCAGGTTGTGGGTAAAAACAGATCCTGCCTTGGCCTATGTGGCTCAGCTGGTTGGGCATCATCCCGTGAACCAAAGAGGTGGCGGGCTGGATTCCCGGTCAGAGCACGTGCCCAGGTTGTGGGCTCGATCCCCAGTGGGGGGCGTGCAGGAGGCAACCAATCTATGATTCTCTCTCATCATTGATGTTTCTCTCTCTCTCTCTCTCTCTCTCTCTCCTCTTCTCTGGAATCAATAAAAATGTATTTTTAAGACACCCTTTAGCCTGGGCCAGTGTGGCTCAGCTGGTTGGAGCATCACCCTACACTGAAAGGCTGCAGGTTCGATTCCTACCAGGGCACATACCTTGGTTATGGTTCGATCCCCAGTTGGGGAGTCTACAGGAAGGCAACCAAGCGACGTTTCTCTTGCACCTCAACGTTTCTCTCTACTTTGTGAAGAAAACTTATTTCCTTGGCACTAAACCATAGAATTACCAAAAAAAATAAGGTCACCAAAACATTCAAACGTTTTTTTAGCAGTTCGACCGGCTGAAAACCCGCCCCCTCCACTCATAAACGTCCCAACAAACACTGAGACATCCGCTCCCACGGGAGGGGCACTCTCCTACCTGCAGCCGCAGCAGATTCAGCGTGGCCACGGCCATGCACTCCTTCTCCTGGGGCGGCGGCCAGTCGGCGGTGCCGTCCATGCCCTCGCTCACTTGCCGCAGGAGCAGGTCCAGCTGCTCAAAGGTCCCTGAGCAGACGTCCACCACGAAAGGGACGCGAAGGCCCACGGACCACTCAGAGCACGAGGACCAAGCGAAACTCTGCGGAGGAGACACGAGAACGAAGACGGATCTACACGTTCAGCGACTGGTCTGCTCCCAGCACAGGAAATAACGGAAGACAGAACGGCCCCCTGCAGGACCCAGGCCAGGACACACCCTCCCACTCCCACTCCACATCCCATGAGTCCTGGCCAGTGCCAGGAGCATGGGAAATAAACGCATGGCACACACACGGAGAGCGTGACATGGCACAGGACACGGGACGGCACACACTCGCCCACGGTGTCTCCACACCGCGGTGGGCGACGCAGAACCCACATCCACAGGTCCCAGGCGCAGCCACACGCAGTACCTGGGCCGGCCCACAGGCGATGCCCACGATGTGCTTGGTGTCCAGCCCAGGCAGCAGCGAGGGCTCCGGCTTGGTCTGGTGCAAGGTGTCGAAGTGCTGACACTGGTCGTTGTTCCCCCAGCTGTGCACCTCGCTGTCCTCGGTCAGAGCCAGGCAGTGGGTGGAGCCTGCGGCCACATCGATCACCTTCTTCCCTGGAGGGAAGAGAACGCGGCACTCGGGCAGGAAGGCAGCCAGGGCACCTTCTAACAGACAACGCGCTGCTCTAACGTTACGCCCAATTCACCTGCTTCGGCTATTTATTAAAACTCGTCATGTTTTATGAGTTACAGTTTACTGAGACCTGCAGCCTGCGAATGAAATAATGCCAGGGCATAAAGAGAAGCTGTTGCTTCTTCCTCGTTATTCAGATTTTCAGCTTCAGAAAGAGACAAGTGTATTCTAAATATATTTTTATTGACTTCAGAGAGGAAGGGAGAGGGAGAGATAGAAACATCCATGATGAGAGGGAATCACTGACTGGCTGCCTCCTGCAGGCCCCCTACGACGCTCTATGCACGGGCCAAACCGGTGAGGGTGACAAGTGTATTTTAATGAACTACTTGGTCATACTCTCCCGCCCCAAGGCATGGTCATGCCAAGGAGACTCTGTTCTAAGAGCAGTTTTAGGGTCACAGCGCACCCCCCCATGCGGCCCCCATGACCAGTCTTCCTTTCTGCATGGACGCCCACTGCTCCCGCCGTGTGTGCGGAGATGGCCTCTGCTCCAGGCAGCGCCCCGCTCCTCGGGGAGCCCTGGCCACGTTTACGTGGGTCTCTGAGCTCTCGGTTCTGCTCCAACGACCGTCCGCCTACACGGTAGCCAAGCTAACCCACCGTGGCCAGCTGACGAGTGACGCACGGTGCCAGCCTCAGAAAGCACCCCCTGCTATTGGTAAACTGAACGAGCTTCCAATTCAACGTGGTAACAACAGATCGAGGCCATCTTCCCTGTGTTCCCTATGCCTGTCACAGGTGGCTACAGGCTCCTCATGACGGTCCTTCATGGCGTTTCAGGTGAAGGGAAAAGTAACCTAGAAACCTGAGTGTCACCAAGGAAACTGCTTCCGAGAGCCTAAGGTTCTGCTCGCTCACCTTGCAAGGCCTCCAGGAGTTTGGGGTAGCGCACATGCTCCTCGGTCCCGTGTCCGAGCCGCTGGTTGTCCCCTTTGCCCCAGGAGTACACCTGGCCGTCTTTCGTCAGAGCCACGGAGAACTGGCTCCCGCACTGAACTTTGACGACGTCCAGGTCCTGCAGCTTCTCGATCAGCTTGGGCGTTTTGCAGCCATCGCTGCCCCCGCGGCCCAGCTTCCCGTAGTCCCCGTCTCCCCAGGACCACACCTGACCTAGAGACACACGCCTCTCAGGACGAAGCCGCAGGTCTGCGTGGGACTTTAAACACAGACAGTAATCCCCACAGCCCCCAGCACCCAGATCCAGACCACGGATGAATACAGCTCATGCTGCACGGGTGGGAGGGGGGGCGGGGGGACCAAATGATATCTAGTTTACACTTCAGCTAATGCAGAAGCAGTTGACCAGGGGAGAGCGTGATTTCTTCTCATCTCACTACATGAGAAACAAAGTCCCAGCCCTTACAGAGTGAGCTCAAGGCCGTGCTTCCACCGAGACTGCGAAGCTCCCGCCCTCCCTCCGGGAAGCGGCCCTCCCCGTCCTGAGAGCGGCTGGGCCGCGGGCTCCACGCACCGTTGTCGGTCACGGCCAGGGTCTGGGCGTCCCCACTCCCGCACGCCACGTCGATGACCTTCAGGCCTTTCAGCCCGGCGACCAGCATCGGGATGGCCTCGTCCTCACTGGAGCCTGCAAACACACAGGCTCCGTGACGGCCAGTCCCGCACAAGAGGCCCCCCAGCAGGCTCGGCGGGTGTGGTGCCCACGCACCGTGGCCCAGGCGGCCGTAGTTGCCGCGGCCCCAGGTGTACAGCTCCCCCTCGGCGGTGATGGCTGCGCTGTAGGTGCTCCCGCAGGCGATGTGCACCACGTGCTTGCCGGCCTGCTTGCCGGAGAAGGCGGAGATCACCTTGGGCTCCTCCAGGGGCCTGTGGGAAGAGAAGCTGCTGCCTCCTGCCACGAGGAGGGAATAGAGCTCTCCAACACCTCCCTGGCGCTTGTTAAGCGAGCGCCCAATGCCAAGCCCGGTATCCGGCGGGAAGAGCAAAGCGGTGCTGTCACAGACGCACAGTGAGGACGCGCGGAGCTGTTCTAGACTGGCCTCTGAACCACCCGTCACGTACAACCCCACACAGCGGGGTGTTCAATGACTGACTTCTGACCCCGAGGAAGCAACACTACAGTTCAGTTAGGAGGGGACCTCGTCACGTTGAAGACACAAGACTGGGGCTCTGCTCTAGAACACTCCACGGGGTGCAGAGCGTGGTGAAAGCGGGGACAAGAGCCGCAAGTGCTGCAGCTGGGGGAGATGCCACCCCGTGCTCGGCACCCTTGGCAGCGTCTCCCGCCCAGCCCTGCGTGTCGGAGCCGCTGGGAAACACGGAGAGCGTGGTTAGAGGGTGGCTGCACGTACACGGTGTCCCCGTGGCCCAGCCGGCCGCCGTCCCCGCAGCCCCAGGAGTACACCTCGCCAGTGGCGGCCAAGGCCAGGTAGTGGTGGCCGTCGGAATGGGCAGCAATCTTCACGATGTTTCTGGAGGCAAGACCCTGGACCAGCTGTGGGGCCTAACGGGCAAGCACAGGAAGATGTGACCAGTGAGTGAGCCAGACAAGGAGCAGCACGCTCCCTTCGGTCCGCTGCCCACCCCACTGACCCCAACGACCCAGAAGGACCCCAGCCTCCCAGCGCCAATGGGGGCCTCCCAGCGCTCCGGGCGGGACCAGGCTGCCCGGGCAGCGGCCACTCAGTCGAGGCGGAGAGCGCCTCCTTGGACAGGAACTCGCTCGTCCCGACCTGCCATCGCCCCCCGGCCGGACGCCCTCCTGGTTCCTGCTGGGACCCAGTCCCATGAGCCTGCCCCACGAGGCAGGTTATGAGTGGGAGCCTCAGTCAGGAGTGTCACCGTGAGGATCCTTGATCGTGGCGACTAAGGGAGTTTGCCTCACGATCGTGACAAAAAGGCTGTGACGAAGGTTTTAAACATAACGAGTAACAGGCAACGAACAGACGCTTACAACCTCTGGACATCGGAGGAGCCACCCACCAGCGTGTCGCTGTTGTAGGCCTGCGTGTACACGCGGCCATTGCGCGACAGGATCAGGAAGCGCTTCTCCGCACAGGCGATTTGCGTGACGCCCAGGTTGGCCAGGCCTTTGCTTTGGATGGGCCCGATCACGTTGGCGTAGCACTTCCATCCGATCAGTCCCCAGCCTATGACTTCCTGCACAGACCCCTGTGAGGTGGCAAAGGAAGCACATGTTCTCTCGAGGGCAGCAGAGCCTCTCTCTCGGCCAAAAGAAAGGGCGCTGCCAGCTGGCGAAGCCTGCGCCCTGGGAGGGAACCGAGGCCCTGCAAGGTAAAGACCGAGCACGTGCAGAGCGGGCGACCCAGAGCACGGAGCCCCTCGGCACACCCACATCGCCCGTCCACCAACAAGACCAAGTGACCGAGTGGCTATTTCCACAGCATTTACTTTTCAGAGCCCATGAAAAAGTAGTGCACGCAGCCCAGCCAGTGTGGCTCCATGGTTGGTGCACCTATGAACCAGGAGGTCACAGTGGTATTCCCAGTCAGGGCTCATGCCCGGGTTGCGGGCTTGGGGGGGGGGGGGGGGGGGGGGGGGGGGGGGGGGGGGGGGGGNCCCCCCCCCCCCCCCCCCCCCCCGTGTCGGGTGTGCAAGAGGCAGCCGATCAGTGATTCTCTCTCATTGTTGATGTTTCTATCTCTCTCTCCCTCTCCCTTCCCCTCTGGAATCAATAAAAATACATTAAACAAAAAAGAGAAGAGGCAGGAAGGGTAGCGTGGAGCCAGAGGCTCTGAGCCAGCCCCCCCAACACCACACCGCACACGGGAGTCTGGGGTGCATTGACACGGGCCATTGAGAACAACGCCGTCGCCGCACACACCTTGTGGGACGTGGGGGAGCTGCACAGCGGCGGCATGCAGGGCGCAGCCAGGCGGTCCAGGTGGGCCATGACCACCACGGCCGTCTGTCGCAGGTCGATGGCGAGCTCACTGTCTTGCGGGAGAACAAGGTACCGGAGGAAGCTCTCGTTGGGGCTCAGAGGGCTCGACAGCAGCTGGAAGGGAAGCACAGGCCACCTCAGGCAGTGATTCCCCATCAGCGAGCCTGCCCTCCGCCATCAGGTGAGAACCGTCGCTGGCGCGCTGACACGCCCCTGCATCCCCCCTGCACACGCAGCCGTGACACGCCTGGCACTGCGCGCTCCACACCCCAAGGGCCTCGGGACCCAGAGCAGCTGCGCAGGAACACGGCGCTGCCCCACGACCGGCTTTGAGAACTGGAACAAAACCCACTTCATGTCATCCAACTGCAGCACCTGCTGGAGGAGAGCTAGTGTTGCTGGCGCCTCACTCACTCTCGGTCTGTGCGGGCGGAGCAGCCTCGCTCATGGCTGCCTTGTGACACCAGCATCAGGCAGCTCTCCCCTGGAACGGCTACGGCTCTCAGGGAGGACCTCCAGAAGCGGCCGGGGCAGGGGTCAGACCCAGGGCATGCTCGGCCACCAGCCTCCGCATCCCCACGACCAGCGACCACCCCCACGGACACGTGCTCTGGCCTTGTTTTCAGAAGCCTAGCTCTGAGGACGACTGAGAAGCAAGGAGCCTCATGAGGACACTCACCAGGGTGTCGCCCTCCGCGTGAGGGGCGTCCTTGCCGCAGAGCATGTTCTGGAACCGCTGCAGCAGGGGCAGGAGGGGGGCGCTGGTGCCCTGCGCGGACCGCTCATTGTCCGTCTCCTGAGTCCCGCTGTCCCACAACTGAAGCAACAACAGGATGGCCGACATCATTTGGCTGGAAGAGAAAATACCTTTATTCTCTAGAAAAGCAGATTAACTTTTTTTGGCAATAGCCTGTCAAAAACAAAAGCACACAGGGCCAGCGTGGCTCAGCAGTTGAGCACCGACCTATGAACCAGGTCAGGGTTCGATTCCCGGTCAGGACTCATGCCCAGGTTACAAGCTCGATCCCCAGTGGGGGGCGGGCAGGAGGGAGGCAGCCTATAGATGGGGCAGGTGTCCTGACAGGGAATCGAACTGGCGACCTATTGGTTCCTGGGTCAATGCTCAACCACTGAGTCACATTGCTGGGCTCCCTTCCTCTCTTATAAAAAAAAAAAAAGGAACAATTCTGAGACTACTAGAAAGGTGAACACAAAACAGGAAGTAAACAAAGCTGAGTGCACCCAGTGTGAAGAACAGAGCGCCCTGGAAAGAAAGGGCTCTTGCCTATAACCACAGGGGAGTCGGTGAAACGCCAGAACGCACACCAGAGGTTCCGCTGAGGCGTTTCCGGAATGCGGGGCGCGGCGCCTCACCTCAGCGTGCCTCTCTGCACAGCCAGCTCCAGTAGGAGGGCCAGGGCCAGGTGCTGGTCCTGCAGGGGGATGCTGCCTGGCCCCTTGGTGCCAGGCGTCCCGTGAACATCCCTGAAATCAGAGCAGAGGATCAGGAACAAAGCGAGGCAGAGCTTCAGGAGAACATGCTAAACAACGCAGGATGTTCACGGCTCTCCCAGGGAGACGCGTATTCTTCACACCGAGAACCACGGTGCTGAGACTCGCTGCTGAAATTCCATCAGAGACCTCAGTGCACAGTGAACTTGTGGAGACACGTCTCCCATGAAAGCGCCGCGCCGGGTGCTGTCGGTGATTAGAAGACACAGCCCAAGTCCCGCAGCACAACCTCACCTGTGTTCTACTCACATCACGCGTAGGAAAGTGTTTAGAGCGCCTTCGGGAGTCAGGGACAGGGGAGGGGCTCGAGTAGCAACAGTCCTCTCCCAACTGAAGGGTCAATTTCTAGAACCACCGCGAGTCTACGGGCAATAGGCCCGCGCTGATTTTTATCCGTGATCTAAGAAGTAACGTTAACTTTTCCTGGTTCCCAAATGGTAAGTGACACGTCTTCTTAACCAAGATGGGAAGGCGGCCTTCCAGCGTCGCCATTACAGCTCAACTTCTGAAATTCCCTCCACACCTACAGGCCCCAGCCCACGGCGCGCGGGGAGCCAAGCCCATCGTCCTTTGGCGCCGAGACCACAGGAGGCCCTGTTTGCGGGAGAGGACACGGCAGTGACCTCGCAGTGTCTGTGCTGCGGGCTCCGTACTGAGTGTGTGTGTGTCTGTGCTGCGGGCTGGGCTCCGTACTGAGTGTGTGTGTGTCTTTAATTTAAAACCGTTAACAAAACACATGGCCCCACGACCGGAGCTCACGTCCAGTGGGAGACGGGGTGCAGGTGGAAGATGCCGTCTTGAGCAGTTGCTCAGTCCTATGTTGCCTCTTAAGACAACGCCCATCGCTCATGGGATGGCAGGCACGTCCTCAGTGGGAGGCACAATAGGGACTCCAATACTTGATGAAAGGCTGAGCCCCGAACACTAAAATGTGTGAAAATGAATCCAAAAGCATCTTCACGTTCCCGCCCACTCCTGGGTCCATCAGGTGTGCAAAGTCAAAGGTCTGAAAAGAGCCAAGATCCGGAACCAGGGGCCTGAGAGGGTGGAGGTGCCGCAGGAAGCCGCCTGCGGAGCCCTGGCAGCTACAGGCAGCCCGGAGGCAGCGCCCAGCATAGGGCGGAGCGCACGGCACCGCAGCGACCAGACATGTGCCGGGGGCTGGAAGGTCGGGGTCACACGGTAGGTACACGACTGTCTCACCACGTCACTGACAAATTAAAGAAGTAAAGCTACGGAGAAGGGGAGGAACCCGAGCTCGCCGCGGCACTCTCGGGAAGACGTGTGGACTCACCCCGTCACGACGGACCTGAGGAAGCGGGTCGCTCTCTCCACCACCTCCAGCCACACAGAGGACACGGTGTTCTCGTCGAAGAGCGAGGCCTCGGGCAGGGCTCGCAGGGCGTCCAGGGACTCCTGCAGCAGTTCGCTGCACAGGTCCGCGTCCTCCCCTGAGCACACACGCGCGTCAGGGAGGCCGCCCCGCCCGGGTGGCCCGAGCCCTCACACAGGGGCCCCGGCCACACGGTCAGCCCCCTACTCTCCTCGCCATGAGCCCCGCAGGGACTCCAGAGACTGAAGTTAAAGTCGTCCCCAAGGCAATGCTGCACTTTACGGCTCTCCCAGGAGCAAGTTTAACTTCTTGTTCTCCTAGAAAGTAGTCAGGTCTGAGGCCCTGCAGGGGTTTTTGCACATTTTTAAGAAGCACAGACCTTTTCTCCGTCATGAACAAAGCCAAGGAGGCATCAACAGCCCCTGGCATGGGCTCCAGGCCACGTGGGGGGACAGCGAGGAGAGCAGCGGAGCCTGAGCGCAGGCAGCAAACCCGGGGCACCTACCTGACCGCCAGGCCCTGCGCAGGAAGGCAAAGGCGAAGGACAGAGCAGCTCGGGACCCGACTCTTGCCAGGCCTTCCACCCCTTTGCCTGTGGGCCGGGCGCTGCGGGGACACAGGGGACAGTGGTCAGAGGAGGCGCGCACTGAATCCAGGGGCCCTATCAGGGGTGCATACCCGACGGGGCCAATCCGTTTCTTTAGATGGCAGGCTCACCAGGGACTTCCAGCTTCATGGTTTTTTAAAACGTTTACCAAATGCCCTTTGTAAAGGACAAGTATTCTCCTTCAGGAACAGAAAAAAGAAACTTAACCCTTTGCACTCCGAACCATTCTGGACATTGGCTACCAGCTACTTTGCGGCGGAAACGTGCATTTACAGACCCTCGTATTATTTAGTATAATTTTGGAACCAAATAACGTATTATAATGATATTGGACTTATATGAATTGGGTGACATCAAGGAATGTATATTTGCAAAAAAACCCATATTTTATTGTTTATAATTTTGTACAGTATGGTAAGTTTTGTAACACTCCCCAATATGCACTGCAGGCTGATTATTGCATGTTTGACAGTAATACGTGGCTTGACGCCTGCCACCAGGTGTTTTCCTGTTAGAACACACAATGCAGTCCCGTTTTCTTTGTCCCACGTCGGGAATATTGTTTATTGTTTAATCCGACACAAAACCCGCTGACATTTCTTGTATATATCTTAGTAATTTTACGATATTTTGATTTAATTTCTTGTGCCATTTCAAGATAAAACTTCAGGGAAACATGCATGTCTCAAAAAGTTGCGTTGAAATAACTCAATTCCCCGTCATCACTAATAAACTGCAGTGTCCCCTGAGAGGGGACATCCGAGTGATAGGCTAGAATTCCGATGTCCCCTGAGAGGGGACATCCGAGTGATAGGCTAGAATTCCNATATCTTAGTAATTTTACGATATTTTGATTTAATTTCTTGTGCCATTTCAAGATAAAACTTCAGGGAAACATGCATGTCTCAAAAAGTTGCGTTGAAATAACTCAATTCCCCGTCATCACTAATAAACTGCAGTGTCCCCTGAGAGGGGACATCCGAGTGATAGGCTAGAATTCCGATGTCCCCTGAGAGGGGACATCCGAGTGATAGGCTAGAATTCCGATGTCCCCTGAGAGGGGACAGCGGAGTGCAAAGGGTTAAAAAGGTTCGAGCCCTGGCTGGTGTGCCCACTGGGTTGGAACATCGTCCCAGACACACACATAACGGTGACAGGTTCCACTCCCGGGCAGGGCACCTGCACCTGCAGGAGTAGCCAATTGATGTTTCCTCTCTCTCTATTCCCCATCCTCTCTCTAAAAATCAATAAAAGTTTTTAAAAAGGTTTAGAAGAAAAAGGCTGAAATAATGGTGCAGGTTGAGCCTGTTACTTATGAGCAAGTTGGCGAAGCCATGGCCCAAACGAGAGAAACCTCCAGAAGGGGGAGGAAAAGGAAGCCTAGCACATCACAAGGCCTGTCCCCGCAGCCCCCAGCTCCCCTGCACACGCAGCCGCCTCCACGCGGCCCGGGATGGTCCTCACTTGGGGTTACCTTTTCTTGTCCACAGAAGGCAAAGAGCTGCTGCTGCTCTTCCACTTGACCTTGGCGCTCTCCTGGGCCACGGCTCTGTTCAGGGCGATGAAGTAGCGCTCCAGGATGACCAGCCGCTGCCGGAGCCTCAGGGCGGACAGGGTGCTGGTGGCCGCCTGCACAGCCAGGGCCTGCTGCTCCTTCACCAGCACCGAGAGACACTCCTTCAGCTCACCCACGTCTGGAAAACACGACAAGGACCCCGCCCTCAGCAGCCAGGCACAGGCTGTAACGAATGGTGACGACAGCAGGGGGGGGGGGGGGGGGGGGGGGGGGGGGGGGGGGGGGGGGGGGGGGGGGGGGGGGGGGGGGGGGGGGGGGGGGGGGGGGGG
>JAWPEG010000013.1:9341353-9426220 GCA_035771395.1 Myotis vivesi | reverse complement strand
CCCCCACCCCCCACCCCTGCTCCCTGTCCCCTGCACACACCCCCCCCCCCCCCCGCCCGGTCTGCCTTTCACGGCAGGCTCCCTGGGTGCCTGTGCCCGCAGCTCCCTGGTGACCCCACACACCACCAGCCCTAGAGCCCAGGCCTTCGGCACCAAGCACAGGAAACAGCCCGCCTGATCTCCTCAGCCCTGGGTGTGGGTGACATCCGGAGCCTTCGTCCTCCTGTCCTCCACCTCGGTGTGGGAATGCCTGTGACGCCCACATAATCACGAGCAGTCCTGGGAGACAGGCCCATTCAGTGCGTTTTTACCCCTCCAACGACAATCTACACCACCAGCAGGAAAGTGCCAATGACAAGGAAGTAATGGAAACGTCCCTATTGAAAAAGAAATAGAAAATTCTTCTCGCCCAGGTCGGGGTGGCTCAGTGGATAGAGCGTCGGCCTTCGGACCAAAGGGTCCCAGGTTCAATTCCCGGTCAGGGCCCATGCCCGGGTTGCAGGCTCAGTCCCCAGTGGAGGGCATGCAGGAGGCAGCCGATCCATGATTCTCGCTTATCACTGATGTTTCATCATCTCTCTCTCTCCCTCTCCCTGCCTCTCTGAAATAAAAACATATTAATGAAAAAAGAAAGAAAGAAAGAGGAACTGCCATGCTGGAGGAGGGACACCGCAGCGGGGGTTTTGCAGTGAACAGCGTCAATACACATCGAACAATGACATCCAGGCAGCTGGTGCTGTTAGTAATCATTGAGACAATAACCACACGCGCAGCAAAGCTTCCGAGAGTTATGTCAGACATTCCTGTGTCTACAGCACATTCCAAAGCTTCTCACAGAAGGAAAAGCACTCGGGAAAGGCCTCACCTTTTCGAGGAGGCAGCTCTCCGCTCTGGGTGACTTCTGCCCCAGGATACAGGATCTCTCCATCTTTAACCATTTCATTCCACAGGCCGCAGAGCCCATCTCCCGTGAATGCAAGCTGGCAACAATAAAGAAGATAAAACTCACAGAGCGATCAGACCTACAATGCAATTCTTCTGTGTTTGTTTTTTTAAATATATTTTTATTGGTTTCAGAGAAGGGAAAGAACCACTGAGCCACAGCAGCCAGCCCAATTCCGAAACGATGATATAAAAGATCTAATTTCCTCTCTGTTACTCAATCATTTGACATTTGATAAAAATTTTCCCCAGAAAAACGGTGAAGTAAAAAAGACACACTTCCCACTGCAGGTGGGAGAGAATCCCCAGGACAGGAAGGGTGAAGCCTACAGGCGTGAGGCTTGCAGCCCCAGCGCCAGCCTCAGGAAGGACCCCAAAGACTGGAACTATGTCCAAGTAACCGCTCAGGGCGAGGCCAGGACACCACCCTCACATGTAACCAGCCAGCAGCACCTTTCTTCAGATATGAAACAGCGTCAATGTCCAAAGCACGTTTTACCTCTGGTGCATTCCTCAAAACCCACGCCTCTTGCCCTGGCTGGTTTAGATCAGTGGATAGAGCACCGGCCTGCGGACTGAAGGGTCCCGGGTTCTGGGCTCGATCCCCAGTAGGGGGTGTGCAGAAGGCAGCTGATCAGTGATTCTCTCTCATCACTGATGTTTCTCTCTCTCTCTCTCTCTCTCTCTCTCTCCTCTTCCTTCCTCTCTGAAATCAATAAAAATACATTGAAACAAAAACTTAGGCCTCTTCACTTACCCCTAGAAGGAGTTTGAAAGACTTCTGAATAACATTCAAAACATCTAAGGGCCAAGCACTGCATGTTAAAGTGAATAAATCAAAAGTAACACGGTAAGCACTGTTAAGGCCCAAGAGATATTCCTTCTTATGTACATCTGCCTGACTCATCGTAGGCGCTCACCTCAGCATTAAACTGATTTTGAATCAAGATGCTGAAACTCCTATGTATCAATTACTCGATTACGATTACTAAGAAAATAATTAAGTAAAGTTCTTTCAAAAAGTTTACATAAATAAACACTAATATCAAAACAATTCTTAAAATCAGTTTGCCTGAATCTCAAGATTTCAAAAATAAGAAATTATCCCTCCCCTCCCCCACCCCCGCTTAAAAAAAAACATGACAAAGGAAAACAGTCAGGAGTTGTACACAATAAAACCCTAATATGCAAATTGACCGAATGGCAGAACGACCGGTCGCTATGACGCGCACTGACCACCGGGGGCAGACGCTCAACAGAGGAGCTCAGCCAGAAGCCGGGCTCACACTGGCGAGCACAGTGGAGGTGGCAGGAGCCTCTCCCGCCTCCGCGGTAGCACTAAGGATCCATGGGGAACGGGCCTAAGCCAGCAGTCGGACATCCCCTGAGGGGTCCCGGACTGTGAGAGGGCGCAGGCCGGGCTCAGGGATCACCCCCCCCACCCAAGTGCACAGATGTTGTGCACCAGGCCTCTAGTTGCTAAATAAAAGACAAGAACCAAAACAGTCACTACTATGCCAACTCTTGACCCAATTCTTTGTGCTTTTCTTATTGAACATTACACCACTAATAACAATCCCACTACCCACAACACAGTTCTAAACACTTGGCTCTCCCCTGACCCCCGGCCAGTAGCTCAGTTGGTTAGAACATCATCCAGATACACCCAGGCTGTGAGTCCCATCCCACTCAGGGCACACACAAGAATCACCAATGAACGCATAAGTGGGTGGGACATCAAATCAATGTGTTTCATTTTCTCTCCCCCCCCCCGCCCCAACTATCTCTAAAATCAATAAAATAAAATTTTAATAATTTAAAACAGCTGGCTCTCATATCTACCAGGACTGCACCCCCTTTCATAGCCTTAATAGTGAAGAAGATGCCGAAACCGGTTTGGCTCAGTGGATAGAGTGTCAGCCTGCGGACTGAAAGGTCCCAGGTTCGATTCTGGTCAAGGGCATGTACCTGGGTTGCGGGCACATCCCCAGTGGGAGATGTGCAGGAGGCAGCCGATCGATGTTTCTCTCTCATTGATGTTTCTGGCTCTCTATCTCTCTCCCTTCCTCTCTGTAAAAAATCAATAAAATATATATTTTTAAAAAATAGTGAAGAAGAGCAATTATCCTTCATGACAAGTATCTGACACTCTCGATAAACCATCCTGCAGGACCCGGGACTGCATCTAAAAAGCTGGGTTACTTGGGAAATACTTAAAATGTCTAACCTCAGGGGAGAGGAAAAAACACGCACACTACGGAGTATTTCAGACATTTCTTTTTGCTGGTAACACATGGTTACAAAAGTAGTTTCTCCCCCAACCATTTGCAAGCAAAAACAAGTTGGGGTGCAGAATCACCCCTGGAAATAATACAGCTATTATTTACCCCATAATTTCTGGACAAGCTTGCAATTATCTTATAAAACCAAAACATTAGAGAGTCTTAAGGGCAGCATGTCCTTTCTCCGTTAAATTTACTAGGGTGACCTCGGGGAGTGAGGTTACACGGGTTTCCACGTGTGTCATTCTGCAGCGCGTCATCTGTACGTTGCACGGTGTGCTGCTTCCATCTGCATGGGCTGGATGCAAAGATTTGAGCGCTCCTCCCAATAAGACCAGCCACCCGGGCAAAACGAACAACTCAGTGAACTCCGGTCTCTCCACAAACACAGGCACAGGACCCCATTACACAAGTGAGACCCTTCAGAACATAACAAACCACTGTACATCACTTCTCCCCCTCTCCCCGCCCCCCGCAAAATTAACGGACCATCTTAAAAACAATTGGTACAGAGTTACCACAATACAGGTTAAGAAAGATACAACCCAGCCAGCCGGCCGGCGCGGCTCAATGGTTGAGCATCGACCTATGAACCAGGAGGTCACAGTTCGATTCCCCGTCAGGGCAAGTGCCCGGTTGTGGGCTCGATCGGGATCCCGTGTTGGGACGTGCAGGAGGCAGCCCATCAGTGATTCTCTCCCATCACTGATGTTTCTCTCTCTCTCCCGCTCCCTTCCTCTCTGCAATCAATAAAAATATTTTAAAAAGAAACCCCTCCCCGGACCCGAAACAGGGAGGCAGAAACAGCCCAAGGAAAGAGGCGAGTCAGAAACCCCACCTGGATGTCTGTCTTCAGCCATTTGGAGTCCAGCCGAGCCTGGGCGGCCAGACAGAAGGACTCGGAAGGCATCTTTCCTCCAAGGTCCTCCCGGCTGTCAGGCCTGCGAGGAAGACAAAAAGGATGGAGGCTAAACACAGCGTTTCAGGTGTCCCCCAAGACCCGCCCGTAGGGTTTCATGCGGCAAAAGAGAGAGAGAGAGAGAGAGAGAGAGAGAAAGAAAGAACAGAAAGGGGGGACAGATGGAGACCGGCAGGAGGCGGGGACGGCCGACTCCCAGCCCAGGTAAGCGCCCCACGGGGGACCCGCCCGGCGCCGGGACCGCGTCCGCGAGACCTTGAGGACGATGGGCGGTCACGGGAGACCAGACCTCAATGTCATCGCCCCCTTCCCTCCAACCCGAAAGGGAGACGCGCAGACGGACCCGACGCCCCCCTGGCAACGACCCGGACAGCGCCGTGCACCTGCTGCCGGACGCCAGGCCCGTGAGCGGTGCGGAAAACACGCATCGACACTCATGATCGCAGACAAATAAGAAACCGAGCATCACTCGGAGGTGCAAAGACACAGCCCGAGACGCGCGCCGCGGACGGTCCGCGCAGGCCCAGGGCCCGCGGCCGCGCCCACGCCCGCTGCCCCAGGGCCCGGCCCGACCCGGACACACCGCCCGCGCTGCCCCAGCCGCCGACCGCCCCCTGGAGACCAGCACCTGACACGCAGAAGCCGGGCCACCTCGCTCCCGCGGCGTGGACGTCCAGCCTCAGAGCCGCCGCTGGCTCCGCCCGCGAACCGCGGTCCCGGCGCCTCCCGCGGCCGGAGGGGCGGGCCCACAAGGGACTCAGTTTTCCAGCCAATCGCAGCGAGGCTCCTGCGCGGGCCCAGCCAATGGAGAAAAGGATCCCCTTCGCCCCTCCTCCCGATCCTCCTTCTTCCTTCAATCCCGCGAATTTTCCCCCTCTGGGGCACGCCCCTTGCGGTCGGGACCAATCGCAGGTGCTGGGAGGCAGGATTTCCGCTGACGGGAGGCGGGACTTCCGCCGCGCGCACGCACTGACGCATGTACGCACGTACCGCGCTGCCTCACTTTGCCCATCTTTCCGGAAAAGCCAACCTTGGCGGTGGGAAGCCTTCAGGAGGTAGCCGGTCCATGATTCTCTCTCCTCATGGATGTTTCTGTCCCTCTCTCCCTCTCCCTTCCTCTCTGAAATCAATGATATATTTTTTAAAAGGTTCGCTCAAATATCACCCCCCAGTTCTACCTCTACAGCCCCGCCCCACTTAGATGAACCTTTTATAAGTGAACTCGAGGCCGGATACACGAAATTCGTGCAAGAATAGGCCTTCGCAGCCCGGCTTCGGCCGGAGGGTCGTCCGGACGGTCCTTCCGCTGGTTGGCTGTTCGCGCCATTTGCATATCACACTTTCATTATCACAGATACGGTGACCACGGGTGCTGCTCCCGACCTAGCACATCAGAGCCGCCGGGGGGCGCTCGTGAGAGCCTCCATTCCTGGGAGCAGCCAAGTTTGGACATGAATACGGCCCAGGGGTTTAGGATGGAAAGGGAAGCAGACGGGCGATGGCTGACTTTTTAAAAAAAAACTTTTCATCTTTACGAGGAGACCAAACCTGCAACCCGGGCAGGAACTGGCGACCTTTCAGTGCCTGGGATGACCCTCCACCCGCTGAGCCACGCAGGCCTCACTCTTTTAAGTTTAAACGGAATGAGCCAAGCCCGGCCGATGTGGTTCAATGGTTGCACCTCGACCTACAACCAGGAGGTCAGAGTTCGACTCCAGGTCAAGGGCACTCCCCCGGCCCTAGTCGGGACCATGGGGGAGGCAACCCATTGATGTGTGCCTCTCATGATGTTTGTCTCTTCCTCTCTCTAAAAATCAATGGAAAAATATCCTCGGGTGAGAATTAAAAACAAAACAAAATTATTTTTAATTCTGATTGACCAAGGTAGAATATGGTTCCTCATGTTGTGCCCCAACCATACAATTTTCGTTGCTACTTCATAGCTGTAATGTTGCTACTGTGATGAATCATCATGGAAATATCTGATATTCAGGATGGTCTTAGGCGACCCCTGTGAAAGGGTCGTTCGACTGCCAAAGGGGTCGGGACCCACAGGTTGAGAACCGCTGATATCAAGCCTTGTGATGTCGGCCTGCGGGGGTCCCTCTGGGCTGGTGGGTGGTTTGTGTCAGCGCACATGGGTCCTGACTTCAGCCTGGGCTGTAGCCCCTCCCCAGGCAGGGGGCCCTCATTCCCACTCGGGGGGTGGCAGCCCCCAATTCCTGATGGGGCGGGGCAGGAACCCAGAGCCCTGCCCGCACTGTTCATCCAGGTCCCTCCAGGCCACCTGCGCCCCCGCTCTTTGGGTCGGCTGGAGGGGTTGGGGTTTCCGTTCACTGCCTGAAGGCACTTCTCTGGGGCACAGCCACTGGTGTGGGACCTGCCTACCAGGAAGGACACTTAACCCCCCCCCCAACATTTGCAGAATCTACCTCCCAATCGGGGTGGGAGCTGGTAGGAGTAGGTGAACCCCTGAGAGGGGCAGTGCATGGCATACCCACCCTGGTGGGCCACCCCCAACCCAGAGAGATGTCCACTCCGGCTCTCGCATTTCTGACAACAGGTGCATTTATTAGTATCAGAAGTACAAACGTAGGAATACAAATACAGAGGGCGGCCCAGCCCCAGGCCCAGCTGCCCTCGGCAGGGCGGGGGTGGCCTGCAGTGCGAGGCGGGGACCCAATCGGCGAAGTGGAGTGCCCGCCCGGTGCCACCCGTGTCGCCAAGGCACGTGAGGCGCAGTGCGCCTTCGCTTCACTAGGACACCACGAGCTGCAGGGCAAGCGGGGACCTCGGAACCGCCTGGCGGGACCTCAAGACCCGGACCCAGGGCCTCCGGGTCCTCGCGATTGGTCGGACGGGAGTGGGGCTGGCGGAGGCCACTTGGTGAGGGCGGGGACCCTGGCCTGGCCCTGGGCCCAGGTGCCTGGGGAGGGGCGGCAGGCACTTGGGCAAGGCGGGTCCCCTCTCTGGCCAAGCCCAGCTCCATGGCACACTCGGCACGGGTTCCAAGGGGCTCTCCGATTCCCCGTCTCTCCCTCCCCCCACCGGGACGGGCAGGAAGGTTTCCCGGGGAGGCAGCAGCGAGGGGACCCCGCGCTCCCTGCCTGTGCCATCTCCCAGGGCCCCTCCCAGGCCTGCTTCACACACTAGCTTCACAGAGAGGGCAGGCCTCACAGTGTGGGTGAGCCCCACGGTGCCCACGCGACCCGAGGCTTTCCCGCCTGGTTCGGGAAATGCGTCCCAAGCAAGGGTGTCGATGGCTCTCTCCGCCACCTACATCGTGAGAACTGACTGCTCTGAGCTTATCATGAAACCATGATGCACAAGAAGATCCAAGGAAGTGCCCGAGGTGAACTCACTGAACAGGCATCCGGGTTTGATTGCAGATCAATTTCTCATCAGGTACTTAAGCTCCGTCCTGGTCCTCCCCCCATTTCTGGGAAATATATAGATTGTCAATCTCTCTCTCTCTCTCTCTTTCCCTCCTTTTTTTAAAATATGCTTTTTTGATTTCAGAGAGAGGAAGGGAGAGAGGGGTAGAAGCATCAATGATGAGTGAGCATCACCCATCAGCTGCCTCCTGCATGCCCCCTGCTGGGCACCGAGCCCACAACCACGGGGTCATGGAACAGGTGACCTCCTGGTTCCTGGGTAGAAGCTCAAATGCAGAGCCACAGGGGCCGGGCTCTGTCTTTCTAACCGAAGGCTTAGGAAGCTAACCGGCGATCACTAGGAAACTGGGCTCCTTTCTACTTGTTTCAGCTACAGGTGGGGAGGGTGGGAGGGAGGAGTAATACGCATGTGAAGAGTTGGTTCCATTTTTACCACTGTACACACACACACAAGTACACACGTCACCGCATGTAAACACAAGACAACCCAGGCCCACTCCCGGAAAACCGCTACTGTCCTAGAATCTTCCACGAACAGAACGCATTCACAAGGAGTAAACCTGGAGCTCAGTCTGGGAGCTGCTCGTAAAGAAACACAGATCGTGGCTGTACAGACATACGAATGTAAACATTGTTCACCAGCACAAAAATGAGTCATTTTGAGGGTCAGGATGAGTGGGAGTAGTCTTTTAAAAATGTGTTAACAGTTATTCTAAACAAAGGTAACAAACACTGTAAACTTCACCGATATATTAGGCCTGTGTCTATTTCTATCTAGAAGTAAAAATTCCAAGATAAATTGGGGGGAATCCAAACCTAAACTCAAGATTGTATAAGAAGAAGCATACCGATTGTCCTTTTGGGCTAATGAAATCGGCAGTGTCCACAGATGCATCCATTTTCGGGGGGAAAATAGATCGTTCTTGGCCAATTCAAATGTTATATTTATGAAAAGGAATAAAAAAGCAAGCGAGGTAAAACAACAACAACCAGAAGGAACCAACAATCGCCAATGAGGTGGGACGTTCCATGTGAATAATTCCAAATTCTGGTTGAGGCCGGATGAACAGCCAGGACCGCTGGGACCAGGACCAGTCTGGAAATGTAGTAGGCCAGCAAAACTTTGAAGTGTTAGTTTTATAGTTAACATTTAAATGAAGATGCAAGTTCCATTTTCTCCTTCGTGTAAGTCCTAATTTTTTTTTTTATGGTTGGGAAAGGACATGAAGTCTTTCTGCTGACTCAATAGTTACGGAATAGGATGGACCACGAAAAGGATACGGATCATGATGCTGATGGTGATGATGCTGCTCCTGATGGTGAAGATGGATGGTGATGAAGATGGTGGTGATGATGGTGGTGATGGTAAAGAGAGGGTGATGATGAAGATGGTGATGGTGAAGATGGTGGTGATGGTGAGGATGGATGGTGATGAAGATGGTGGTGATGGTGATGGTGAGGATGGTGGTGATGAAGATGGTGATGGTGAAGATAGATGGTGATAAGATGGTGGTGATGGTGATGGTGAAGATGGTGGTGATGGTGAAGATGGACGGTGATGAAGATGGTGGTGATGGTGGTGATGGTGAAGAGAAGGTGGTGATGAAGATGGTGATGGTGATGATGGTGGCAATGAAATCTTGTCTCCATCCTCTTGCAAATAAGACATAAAACCTGGTGTGAGACAGGTGTCCGTGGGGCGTGGAACGTCTACAGGACGTGTACTATTTGAGCCGAATGTGTTCTCTTTAAGGCATATGTTGGGTTAATTGGGGGCAGTATTTGCTGGCTTCAGAGTAAGAGTAGCGTGATCTTGTCTTAGCATCTGACCATCTTCTGGTCCTTGGTATTGAGACTGGGCAGAAAGTGGAACTTTCTCGGCTCTGAAGGGCATTCGTGCGAAATGCCCTTTCCTCTCTCTCCCGGAGGCAACTTAAAATAGATACAGTCACAGATGTACGTGCGAACCACAGTGGTCAGGAGGGAGAAACCCTTGTCAAAATGCAGAACAGGCGCCTCCTCGACGGAGGGTCCTTCTGCAAGCGAGGACCACCGGGAGCCCCTCTGGGGGGAGGCCACCCCGACACCTTCCCCGAGCGGCCGCACGGCCACCCGAAAACGTTTCCCGATCCCCCACGCGAAGCGAGCCGTGGGCTGGAAGGGTGTTGGGTCTGTGTGGAACAGCATCACCGTGGGCCCCACGCGTATCCTACTGACCACGTGGGTGCCAAAGGATGGCCCTTCCACCAGGGACTTGTGTTCCTCATGCTCTCCCGTGCCCTCCAGCAGGTGAACACACACACCCTGACACGAACAGGCACGCTCCCCAGCTCCACCCCTGTCTTAGCTGCACGCCATTCTCCTCCACCGTGGACTGAAGACCTCGTCCCGGGCGTGGAGATGGGTAAGGAGAACTCGAGTGGGAAGCCTGCTGAGGACCAGGCAGGGGCATGGTCCCCGGGGTGGGTCAGCCCCTTGAAGTCAGCCCTGGAGTGTGCATTGCTGTCGGTGCAGGAATCTAGTTCATGCTCAACTCGTGAACGTCGATTGGACACGTTGAGATGAAGGCGCTCCTTCATGGAAAAGGAACCATGTGTGAACCGGCAGGCTGGGGGCCGCAAACAGAGGTTATTGGTCTGCACGGCCAATGAGCATAATTTCATGAGCATCGCCAACAACGCCCGGGTCTTGTGTGGCTTTGAAAGGAGAGGCATCCGTAAAAACAATTTTTTTTAAGGTAAAATTGGGTCAGGTCTATGTGATAAAAAAAAATGCTCATCGGCTCTTTTCCTCCCAAGAAGAGTTTCACTGGAAAATTCCATTCCCTCCGAACTTCTTTGAAGGTGCAATAAGTTGAAACCCTTCACACTGTGAGGAATGATAAATCCGTGAGATTGGCAACTGTGTTGGAAGACGACCGGCCTCGGCCCCGCCTTCCCTGGGTACTGGGCGCTCTGGTGGGACATGCTGACGTCCCGCCCGGCCACCGGGGCGTGGGAGGTGGTGGATCCACCGACGGGTGCAATTCTCAAAAGAGCAGAATTTTCATCGAAGCCAAGAGATCCCACCAGTTCCTCTGCAAACATTTATCAACTTACTTTTAAAACTGGATTTGCTAAGTAGAAGCCAACTGGCTTGCGGTCTATGGGGCTTGAGTGCCTCACACCACAGACCTAACCCTTGGACACTGGGTGATCCTACACCCTTAGATTTTCACTCCCTGCATAGGCAGTGACAGTCATCAAAACAGACAGATTCCTCTACGTCAACCTCCCGGGCCTCTTCCCCTCCCATTCCCTTCTGGGTCTGGTCAGCATCCAGTAAATGGTGTGGAATCAGCACTTTTCTGTATTTGCTCTGCATCATGGTTTATCTTTTCTTTCTTCTGAGACACAACATGTCCAATGGATCACTAAGCTAAAATCCTATGCCTGCCAATAGAATTAATTCCAACTTTCTGGGCGAGAAGCACAGAGATTCTGGTCCTAAAATTTTAGTATGGGAATTAACCAGCTGGTAGGCCCTTTGTTTTTTGTTTTCCTGTACATGGTGGGAGCTTTGAAAGCATCTTGGGAAGTACACACAGGCATCCAGTGGAAAAAAAAACACCCTAAAAACAAACAAACAACTAACATCACGAAGCGAGTTGGTTTTGTTATAAAAATATCAAAAGAGTAATAATTTCAGGGAATCGTTTCTTTGGGCTTTTGCTAAGTATCCATATTTCAAAGTATAAAAGCATTTTTGTGCATCAAAATATATCACTAAAGACAGCCGTTTCCTTTTTTTTTTGGCATCTGAAGTGATCCGACTTGGAAGTTAATATGCACTAAGAAAATGTTTAAAATTGTATCTACATTTCGTTCACACGCTGGAAAACACGTTTGAGACAAAGGCGTGGGCATGGCCTTGCTTGGAAAGATGGAGATGATCATCAAAGCGTGTTAGCAGAGCAGCCGCAGGACACACATTCCGGGATTGCCCTGAGCGGTCCAATCAAACAGGACCCCGGGCACAACTCGGACGCAAGCTGACCAGCCCTAGACCCCACGGCTGGGACGCCACCGGCGCCCAGTGACCTGCAATAAAGCGATGACCTTCTGATGCTCAGCGATCATCAACATCGTTGACCCCAGCCACATGAAAACCTTTGAAAATCCGATTGTTTCCTCCACGGGAAACCGAGGGATGATGCACGTACCCCCTCCCCCAAGGAATGGTAGCTAACCACGGCGGTGCCGGAGCAAAACAGGCCACAGAGAGGGGAAACGGGTTCGAAACTCACCACCGTTCACACTTGAACCCGGGCTGCCCCGAGGTCACCCCACACCCGTGGGTGACAAAGGAAAGAGCCGGCCATCGGTCGGGGTCTGAGAGAGCATCTCAGACATCTGCTTGCGTGTGTGAAGAGATTTCTTTGCAAGGATCATCGGCAGCCACTTCCAACATCCTCGGAGCCATTCATGAACATCACCAAGCTGCAGGTTCAGGAGGGGATTAGCAAGAATGTCCCTTGAAAACCCAGTGTGTGTGTGTGTATGTGTGTGTGCGCGCGCGCGCGCACGTGTGAGAGTGAAACACATAATGAGGATATCTGCCGTGTTCTCCCACGCTGCTCAGAGGTGGGGTGAGGTGAGAGGGCAGGTAAACCGAGCCACACCCTCCTTGCTACTCCGATCAGTCACTAGGGGCCTGGGAGGACGGCAGGGAGCGAGGGGAGCCTGGCACGCGTCCCTCATCACCGCCGGCAACGCTCAGAGGTACAGGTACCCGACCCAGTAGACCAAGTTGAAGAGCAGGAACGATGTGGGGAAGAAGACGCGGGAGTAGGCGTCCAGCTCCGAGATGTCTATGTGGATGCGCCCTTTCCTCCAGGACCCGGATTTGCACTCTTCGTAGCAGCAGAAGAAACTCTGACAGTCCTTGCCGTCAAGACACTCGTAGACGCAGGTCTCCTCCAGTTCCTGCCAGTACAGGGCGTTGTTGAAGGTGACCATCGCGGGCGGAGGGGGCCGCACGTCCAGGAGGGAATAGTTCTGCGGGGCGACAAGGACCGCATGACAGTCACCGAGAACAGGCAAGAGGAATCGAGCAACAGGCACGGGCCCCCCTCCCCCGCCTCGCTGCACTGGAGAGCTCAGTCTCTGAGGATTCAGTTTTTGCAAATCAAATGCAAGAAACAGCTCGGTGCATGCCCCGCCGGTGTGGCCCTATGGCCCAGGAGGTCACAGTCGGCACACATGCCCGGGTTGCGGGCTCGACCCCCAGGAGGGAGTGTGCAGCAAGCAGCCGATTGATGATTCTCTCTCATGGATGTTTCTATCCCTTTCTCCCTCTCCCTTCCTCTCTCTGAAATCAATTGAAAAAATAATAATTTTAAGACAATGGAATCCTCGGTCTTAAAAAAAAAAGGATGAAATCTTACCATTTACAACAGCATGGATGGACCTAGAGCAGCGGTCACCAACCTTTCGGACCTCATGGACCACTGGTTGGCGACCACTGACCTAGAGGGTGTTATGCAAAATGAAATAAGTCAGACAGAGAAAGACAAATACCCTATGATTTCATTTATATTTGGAATCTAAAAAAACACACACACACAAAACCACAAAATAAATGCACAAACAGAACAGAGAGAGACGGAGATACAGAGGCCAGATTGATGGTTGCAAGGTGGGATGGGGTTTAGGGAGGCGGGGTCGGAAAGGGGAAGGGATTAAGAAGTACAAATTGGTAGTTACAGAATAGTTACATGGGGATGTAAAGTACAGCTTGGCGAATATCGTCAATAATATTGTAATAACTATACATGCTGCCAGGTGGGTACTTAAATTATCAGAGGTTCACTTCATAAATTATATAATTGTCTAACCACTTTGCTATCCACCTGAAACTAATATAAAATGATACTTGAAGGTCAACTACATTTGAAAAATAAAAAATTTAAAAATAATATTCACGACAGAATAATAATATTATTCACAGAAGCTTGTTCATAAGTTTGAGTTCCAAAAACAGGAATTTGGATGTTATGTACTAATCCCTGGGTAGAAGGATTATGATTCATTTTTTCCCTTTATTTTCCAAATTTTCTAAGTGGGATATATATTTTTTAAAAGTAAACACATTGCCGTAACCGGTTTGGCTCAGTGGATAGAGCATCGGCCCACAGACTGAAGGGTCCCAGGTTCGATTCTGGTCAAAGGCATGTACCTGGGTTACAGGCTTGATCCCTGCTCCACTTGGGGTGCATGCGGGAGGCAACAATCGATGTGTCTCTCTCACATAGATGTTTCACCCTCTGTCTCTCTCCCTTCCACTCTCTTAAAAAAAAAAAAGGGAAAAATGTCCTTAGGTGAGGATGAACAACAACAACAAAAGTAAACGCTTTTTTTTTTTTTGTAAATACATTTCGAAGGGAGGATGTGCATTGTTCTTCAACACATAAGCAGTAGCCTATCAGTCTATCTCACTTTAGTAAGAGTTGGCAGAAACATTTGCACCTGCAACGCTATACATACGGAGGGGGCCTGCAGGGTTATCCGCTCATGGATCCACCTTGAGGAGTCTGGACACAATAACTGTGAGAGAAGCAGAAACAATAATTACAAAACGGTTGTGAACATCCGCATCGTACATCCCCTCATTCAGAACAATTTTTTAAAAAAATATATCTTTATTGATTTCAAAAATGAAGGGAGAGGGAGAGAGACAGAAACATCAATGATGAAAGAGGATCATAGATCGGTTGCCTCCTGCACGCCCCACAGTGGGGATCAAGTCTGCAACCCGGGCCTGTGCCCCGACCGGGAATCGAACGAACCGTGACCTCCTGGTTCATAGGTCAATACCTCAACCTATCACTGTGCAACACTGGCTGGACTTACAGGCTTGTTGAGTTAGCTATTTATACCATGTTGCATACGATCCTTAGGAATATAGATCATTTATCTCAAACTACCCTTCCACTGCCTTCCCCCCGCGCCCCCCAAATCTCTGCTCCTGGAACTCACTGATGTTTTCTTCTTCATGATGGCTGGTTTCCTACAGCTGGAGTAGTAGTTGAGGGTGGCATACTCCATCAGAGCAGCGAACACGAACAAGAAGCACACGGTCACGAAGAGGTCCATGGCGGTCACGTAGGACACGCGGGGCAGTGAGTTCCTGGCGATGGTGCTGAGCGTGGTCATGGTCAGCACCGTGGTGATGCCTGCATGGGGACAGGGCCCAGGGGTAAAAGGAGCCATGCTGGCATCCCTCCACCCCAACGCCGTGTTTCATTTTTCCTTGATTATTATTTTGTAAAATATTTTCATTGATTTCAGAAAGGAAGGGAGAGGGAGAGAGAGAGAGAAAAACATCCATGATGAGAGAGAATCATCAATCAGCTGCCTCCTGCTCGCCCCACACCGGGGATGGAGCCCGCAACCCGGGCATGTGCCCCGACCGAGAATCGAACGAACCGTGACCTCCTGGTTCATAGGTCAAGGCTCAACCCCTGGGCCCCGCCAGCCGGGCCGTTGTGAGCTCTTTAAGGGCAAAGCCGTACCTTGCTCATCTCTGCTGGCTCCTCTGGCATTTAAACGCATGCTGTGCATAGAATGCAACTCATTTACAGATGGATGTGTTCATTAATAATACTGAGCGTTGGCCTGACCTGGGCTATTTCGTGCACATGGGTCCACATTAACAATTTTTTTGACTTCCTAACCCCACCGTCACTGAAGGGACCCACGTGGAAGTCTCCTGTCAGAATCATCTCCCTTGACTACATTCGAGAACGTAAGCGCAGGTCAAGGAGCCCTCAGATGAGGTCAGTGACATGTGAGCTCTCCTTTGCGGAAAGTCTGTTTCTGAATCCTCTGCATTAAATGACGTGACACGGAGGAGAGCGAGAGAGAGAGAAAGAGAGAGAGAGAGAGAGAGTGTGTGTAGGTGGTTGTGTGTCTGATGCTCACCTAGTGCTGTTCTCGCTGGCGTGGCGTCTTTCTTGATCCAGAATGACACCCAGGACAGGACCACCGTCAGGATGCAGGGGATGTACGTCTGAATGGTGAAGTACCCCATCCGCCGGCTCAGTTCAAAGTAGATGGTCATGATGACGTAGTCCCCTGCAACAGACACAGTTCCCTGGTCAGGCCGCTTCCTCGGGTTCGGAAACCAAACGTTTAAAGCAGAGACCTTCCCGAAGGCTCCACTCTCGCGAGCAACGATGGACGCCTTCCCGTGCCCCGCCTTTTTGTTGTTTCTTCTTCAGGACGCCTCGGCCTGTGGCAGCCATACTCAGGGTGGTTGACAGAAACTTCCATTTCGAGATCACTTCCCAAAAGCCATTTCAAATTGTAATAAGCAAATTAGCATTCCGGCACAAAGGAATCGGCATGATTAAACACAAGCAATCAGAGAACACAAATATTTTCCTAAGTCAGGGGAATGCCAGGGGACATTGGTTCCCGGGGGAAATGTGACTGAATGATGGGTGATATTAAAAGCCTATTAATTTTTACATAAAATTTCAATAAAGAACAAAGCGGAAAAACAAACAGTAGACAGAAACACAAAAGAGAATAAATCACCCCGGCAGGAATACACACAGCCCCCAAGGAACGTCCAAAAGAGCCGAATAACATATTGCCGGCTCCTGAGCCGAGTAAGATAAACGGAGGGACCGTGCCCACGCCCGCGAGGCGCCGTTCTTCTCCGCAAATTCGGCAAAGCCGGCTCTTTCCCGACCCCAGGAGGACAGGCTCAGCAGACCCCTCGCTAGCGCAGAGGTCTGCCCAATGACGACGCTCCCTGTGGGGATGAGAGTGAGGGGCTACCGGACACGTTCCCGGACCTGACCCTGGACCTGCTGTTGTGGGACAATGAACAGCTAGGAAAGTTCCTGGACAAGTGGAACAGGGAAACTGAGGCAGGAGAATTAAAGCCAAAAAGCCCTTGTCGGTGTGGCTCAGTGGATAGAGCATCAGCCTGCGGACTAAAGGGTCCCGGGTTCAATTCGGGTCAAGGGCACATGCCCGGGTTGCAGGCTCAATCCCCAGTAGAGGGCGTGCAGGAGGCAGCCGATCCATGATTCTCTCTCATCATTGATGTTTCTCTCTCTCTCTCCCTCTCCCTTCCTCTCTGAAATCAATAAAAATATATATTTTTTTAAAAACCAAAAAGCTTTGCAGGCCATATGTAGCAAGACCTTACCTTGAGAACAAAGGGTTAAAACCTCTCCTTCTCACAAGAGAATGCAGAGGGGGAAAGAGAGGGAGAGAGGAGGAGGAATCTGCAACTAGAAAATACATATATTTTTTTAAAAAATATGTTTTTATTGATTTCAGAGAGAGGAAGGCAGAGGGAGAGAGAGAGAGAGAGACAGAAACAGATGATGAGACAGAATTACTGATCGGCTGCCTCTTGCACGCTCCCTATTGGGGATGGAGCCGGCAACCCGGGCCTATGCCCTTGACCGGAATCGAACCCTGACCTCCTGGTTCATAGGTGGATGCTCAACCTCTGAGCCACATCGGCCGGGCAGGCAATCATTTTGCTCCGAAGGAATAATTAGTGAGATCTGATTTTAAAAGAGCAGACATAGTCCGATGTGATTGGCACCACAGAACCTCAATTTTCTTGGTGGATGAGCAGTTCATTCAACCAAACAGTGTTTTTCCCCCCGCACCTCCTGTCTGCGTTAGAGGCGGTGACTCACAGGGGGTCTGAGAGATTCTTCGCTCAATCTTATGAGCAAAAAGACACTGCCACTATTTTTAAAGTCCTGACTCTAAAACCCAGACTGATGTATGACCCAGATCGCACTCAGGCAAAATATGACAGACAGCCAAGAAGACACCACTTTTAGAGCTCCTTCTACTGGAGCTATTTTAGACGCGCATTTCTCCTTGCACTGAAGACATAAATCTCACTAGAGCGCCCTGGTAAGGCCTGTCGCGTCTAATAAAATGCTAACAGCTGAGTGAGTGGACTATCTAACGCAGAAAGTCAACGTGTAAATCCCACAATTCTCCCTCACAAGGGAGTACATGAAGGATATAATATATATGTGTGTGTGTGTGTGTGTGTGTGTGTGTGTGTGTGTGTATACTTGTTTTGTTTTGTTAATCCTTACCTGAGGATAGTTTTTCCATTGATTTAAAAAATTTATTTGTTATTGATTTCAAAGAGGAAGGAAGACAGAGAAACCTCAATGAGAATCATTGATCGGTTGCCTCCTGCACGCCCTCTACTGGGGATCGAGCCCGCAACCCGGGCATGTGCCCTGACCAGGAGCCGAACCGTGACCTGGTTCATGGCTGGACGCTCAACCACTGAGCCACACGGCCAGGTTCCATGGTTTTGTGTGTTTTTCTCAGAGAGCCATACCTTTTCCAGTTCCTTCCTACCTGCAGATGTCGTCAGGACTTCCGTGGTGTTCCGGAGGCCCATGAAGTCAAACTGATAAAGCCGCCAGGATTTCTGGTTAGCCGTCTCAACGGAGTTCTTCCTCCACCTGTAGATCATTTCTTCTTTGGGGTAGCCATCTAAGCACACGGAACAAGTGTGAACACACCTGAAGATGTGGGTTTTACAAAGCATCCCAGTCGAACCTGTCATTCTGACCACTTCATGTACTAAAATCTTAGGGTTTCCTTGCTCTCTGAATTTTCCTGAACACAGACACCCCAAAAATGGATGGGCAAAGGCCACTGGCCTGGCCATCAGCTGTGTGGACACAGCACACAGGCGCTGTCTTGCTGTCTTATTTCTTTCCCCGCCGAGAGCCAAGCTGTCGTTGACCCCCAAGACGGGGGTCAGGGTCTCACCAGCTCCCAGGCCCAGACCCGCCCACCACACCGTCCACTGTTCCCCAGAATGAGACCATCCAGGTCTCCAGGAAAACAGATTTATTTATCTTTTTAAAAATAATAGATATACTTTTTAAAAAATTGATTTCCGAGAGAGGAAGGGAGAGGCAGAGAGAGAGAGAGAGAGAGAGAGAGAGAGAGAGAAACATCAATGATGAGGGAGAATCATGGATCGGCTGCCTCCTGCACGCTCCACACTGGGGATCAAGCCCGCAACCTGGGCATTTGCCCTGACGGGGAATCAAACCAGCAACCTCCTGGTGCATGGGATGATGCTCAACCACTGAGCCACGCCAGCTGGGCTCGATCTATATTATTTTCAGATGTTCATTCAACTAACAGGTCTCTGTAGAGATCACCCCTGAACAATAGCAAGAATACACGTTCTGCCCTGACCGGTTTGGCTCAGTGAGTAGAGCGTCGGTCTGCAGACTGAAAGGTCCCAGGTTCGATTCCGGTCAAGGGCATGTACCTTGGTTGTGGGCACATCCCCAGTAGGAGATGTGCAGGAGGCATCTGATCGATGTTTCTCATCGATGTTTCTAACTCTCTGTCCCTCTCCCTTCCACTCTGTAAAAAATCAATAAAATATATTTTTTAAAAAACCCAACACGTTCTCCTTCTGGCCAAAGGGAGCACCTCCCAGACCGAGCCATGTACTAGGAAACACAGAACAAACCCCAAATAAAGTTAAAATTATGGAAACCACCCAAACTTATGTTCTCCAACCACACAGGAATGAAAGTAGAGACGAACAGAGACACAACGGGGGGAAATTCACCCACGTTCGGAAATGACACAGGACGCCCTTATGTAGGGAGAGAGCCTGGGGAGACACCGCAGGGCAGTGAGAATATCCCCGAGGCAGGAGCAGGAACACCCCGTGGGTGTCATACATCAACACCAACCCCGGTAACACACCGCCCATAGGCCAAAAGGACAGAACGAGCGTGGCGGCCTCATTAGCCCCAGGAAAAGAACAGTGAGCCAACAAGTGCCCTTTCGTGACAACCCCAGGCCGCCCACGAGGAACGGAAGGTGCCCTTCCGCAAGCTGACCAGTGACATCTACCCAGGAAAACACACGGTTCACATCGAGGCGCGCGGTGAACGGCAGGAGGCTCTCACCCTGGGAACAAGACAGAGGTGTTGGTTCTCATCGCTTCTATTTAAAAATTAAACAGGAGGCCCTAGCCAGTGTGGCTAAGTGGATAGAGCGTCGGCCTGTAGACTGAAGGGTCCCAGGTTCGGTTCCTGTCAAGAGCACATGCCCGGGTTGTGGGCTGGATCCCCCCGTAGGGGACGTGCAGGAGGCAGCCGATCCATGATCCCCTCTCATCATTGATGTTTCTCTCTCTCCCTCTCCCTTCCTCTCTGAAATCAATAAAAAAAATAATAATAACAAGAAAGATTCCGAGCAGTAACATTTCCAAGGGAAGCCGCCTTGCACATTTCATGCATGCAAACGGAATTTTCTAGAATTAACCAGGCACCTAAAAGATGCCTGGCGGAGGCTTTATTCAAATGAGTCCTTCTAAACGTGAACATTAATTAACGGAATGTATTCAGAAGCAAAATAGGAATATGAAAAAAAATTGGCATCTCATTCTTCCCACCAGCAAAAAAAAAAAAAAATAGTGGTGGGGAAAGATTGAAAAGAGGACATCTTTATTTAGGCGTACGTGCAAAATTATAGCATCGGAGGAAGAAATAACTCTATTCTGCCGGCAGCTGGGGATGCACAGCCCCACTCCCTCGGGGCTTCTCTCTGACAGAAACCAGCCACGACGTACATTCCGATCCGAATGCATTTTTTTAAGATAAGGACCCAATTATGTAGAAGAGTTAAACACGCACTTAAGTCAATCTGCCGAAATGTGATTTACACCCAGACCACAACTTGGAAGATAAGGCTGTGGCTCTGCTCCGTTGAGCATGGGGCTGGGGGAGGGCTCATTTCTGCTGCTGGCTCACACTCGTTAATCGCTCTCTCTTTTACAAAAGCACAACTTCCCCATAGCTGTGCGTCCCTCCTAGGAACTGGAAACCCTCTGTCGCCAGCTCTGCACAGCAGTGAAGTGGACTGACCGTCCCCCAACGGACACGGTTCCGCTGGGTCAAGGTCTTCCCCTGTAATTTTTGCCTTGATCGTGAACAAGGCGGAGATGTGAAAGACGAACATAGGATGCCGCGGCAGACTTGCTGATTACCACATGGACAATGCTTTATCTTTTATTATTTTAAAAGTGTTATCGATTGAGAGAAAGACAGAGAGAGAGGAGGGAGGAAGAGAGAGAGGAGGGAGGAAGAGAAAGAAGCATCAGTGTGAGAGAGAAACATCGATGGGTTGCTTCCCACACGGACCCTGACTGGGGATCAAACCCGAAACCTGGGTATGAGCCCTGACCAGGAAGCGAACCCTTTTTGGTGCATGAGATGATGATCCAAGCAATGAAGCCACACCAGCCAGGGCCTCAGTGACGATACTTTTATTTTTTATCACTTTATTTCTTGCCACTGCCCACACAAACGGGAAACCTGGGATGTGTCCATGTACCGCGAGTCTAGCCTTGCCTCCGAGCCTCCGAGCCCAACCTGAGAGCCAAGCCGCGCCCCAAGAGCGGAGCTGAGCCCACTCCAAAGAGCTGAGCCTCGCCCGGAAGAGCCAAGCGTGACCCCAAAGGGCCGAGCTTAACCCTAAGAGCTGAAGCTGATCCCAAAGGCATGACCCTCGTTCCGAAGAGCCAGCCTAGCCCCTAAGAGCCAGCCTAGCCCGGAAGAGTCAAGCCAAGACCCTCAGAGGTGAACCTAATTCCTAAGGGTCAAACTCAGTCCCGAAGTGACAATCCTTTTTTATTTGTTTGTTTTTTTAAAAAAAATATTTTTATTGATTTCAGAAAAGAAGAGAGAAAGAGAGAGAGATAGAAACATCAATGATGAGAGAGAATCACCGAACCGCTGCCTCCTGCACGCCTCCTACTGGGATCGTGCCCGCAACCCGGGCATGTGCCCTGATGGGGAATCGGACTGTGACCTCCGGGTTCATAGGTCGCCGCTCAACCACTGAGCCACACCAGCCGGGCTCACTGACAATACTTTAAACCCGAATTATTGCAACGGCAAATTTCCTGTAAGTGTACATTATTATGTGCTAAACATTGTTTAAATAAATGAATTATGAGTTATCATCTACTTATCGCCTCATTTGCTGTTTTCTCCCAAGGAATTTAGGCATCTTTTCACTCTGTTTGGCTGCCGGAACTCGGACGGAATAAATTATACAAAAACAAATTTAGATAAAACATTAACAATAACTGGGCAATGAATGACACTCATTTCCACAGTGACTTGCAATAAACAGAAAAGCAAAGAATGATTATCCTACTGTGAGATTATTGTTCAAAATGCAAATCATATCATTTGTAACTGGACATGCCCAGATTGAATTGAGAATAGCAAATAGTGAAAAAAAAACAACTAACTTTAATTTTTACTTCCTTTTAAAAAGATATATTTTATTGATTTTTTTGAGAGGAAGGGAGAGGGGGAGAGAGAGATAGAAACATCAATGATGAGAGAGAATCACTGATCGGCTGCCATCTGCACGGCCCTTACCTCCTACAGCCCGCAACCCGGGCATGTGCCCTTGACTGGGAATCGAACCTCGACCTCCTGGTTCATTGGGTGATGCTCAACCACTGAGCCACACTGGCTGTGGGTTATTTTTTTTTAAAAGTCCTTTGAGGAGTTCCCTCCATGATCTCCTAAATTCCGTCTTCTCAGCTGAGAAGTTAGCTCTGGCTCTCAACCCAATGACTGCCCTTGTGAAGAAAATGAGTGTTTTTGTTCCAGGGGTTTTTAAGAGGTTTTTCCGTTTTAGTCTGATTTTCAGCTGATTACCTTGATGTGCTTCAAGTGTTGTTGTTTTTTTAAAAAAAAATCACTTTCTTATTCATCCCGACTGGAGTTCATGTGGGTTTTTTGAATATTTGATTGGAGGTCTCTCATCAGTTTTACATTTTCCTTCGCTCTTAGGGCTTCCGATTTTAGCCGTCTCACTTTCTTCCTCGTCTGTCCCGGCTCCAATTATACATGTGTTGTGCTCTTTCCCCGCACGGCGCAGTCTGCGCTTCTGCTTAGGTATCACCCCCTCGCTGTCCTTCATCTTCGCAGTGTTTCATGTTGGTTGTTTTATTCTGACCTACCTTCTAGTTTATGATGATCTCTTTAGGGCTCTTAAAATGTCTGTTACGAAGCATCCTTTTCTCTTTTAGAATTTGCTTTCTCTTTCTTGTTTGCTGCCCACTGTTGGGTTTCTATAGCTTATATTGTAATGATTCCGCCATGACCGGGAGAGCTCCTGGCTGGCTGCTGGAGAAGCGCGTTCCCGAAACCCCCCGTGGAGTCTATTTTCGGCTTCCCTCTTGTTTGCCGTTTCTTACATGTCTCTCCTTCTGTGCCTGTTCATCTTTCATTGACTCCAAGTTCTTGAGCATGAAAATCTGTAAACATCTTTGGAGTCCCGATAGGAGTACTTGCATAGGGATTGACAGTGGGTTCTGCAAACAGCTGGGAGCAGGACCGCCATCCCAGCTTTTTAAAAAAATATATATATTTTATTGATTGATTGAGATGGAGAGAGAGAGAGAGAGAGAGAGAGAAACATTAATGATGAGAATCACTGACCAGCTGCCTCCTGCACGCCCCCTACTGGGGATCGAGCCGGCAACCATGGCATGTGCCCTGACCAGGAATCAAACCGTGACCTCCTAGTTCATTGGGCAGCGCTCAACCACTGAGCTACACTGGCCGGGTTGTTGGGTGTTTTTTAAAAGTATTTTGAGGCGTTTACTCCATGATCTCCTAAATTCCAACAGTGGGCTGGAAACAAGAAAGAGACAGTAAATTCTAAACAAAAGAAAGCCCTAGCCAGTTTGGCTCAGTGGATAGAGCGTCAGCCTGCAGACCGGAGGATCCTGGGTTCGATTCGGGTCAGGGGTACACACTCGGGTTGTGGGCTTGATCCCCAGTAGGGGGCGTGCTCTCACTGGGTCTTAATAAAACAGAGAGAGAGAGAAATGAAAATCAGCCCCTATCTAATATTCTGGTATTATTTTGGCAATTGCTTTTTTCCTAAAATAAGAATCGAGCCCAATAACAGTGACACATCTCCTATAAAATGCACACAGATAGAAGTCTGAAGCCGAGTTAATATTTGAATATAATTTTGTGCAATATTGTAGGTCGTTATTGGCTTAATAAAACATAACTAAGGCAATTAAAGCTGAACAGTGTGGGCTTGAAACCCATAAAGGCTCGCACTGCAGGGCTGTTTACAGAGACTCTTTTCGCTGTGTGTGTGTTTTTAAAGAGCCAGAATATTCCTTTGCTCTCACCCAATCCCAGTGACTTCCCGTTATTACACTTCATTTTCCCCACCACATGTTTTTGTGCCAGTCTTTTAAGAAAGCAACGTCATACTTTGAGATACATAGCATGATTTGCTCTTTCTAAATAGACCGTAAGATATCTATATTTGTGAAATGAGTCCCGGCCGGTATGGCTCAGTGGTTGAGCATCGACCTATGAACCAGGAGGTTCGATTCCCGGTCAGGGCACCTGCCCGGGTTGCAGGCTTGATCCCCAGTAGGAGGTGTGCAGGAGGCAGCCGACCCATGATTCTCTCTCATCATTGATGCTTCTATCTCTCTCCCTCCCTCTCTCTCTCTTTCTCCCCTCCCCGCTCCCTCCCTCCCTCTGAAGTCAATACAAATAGATTGAAGAACGTATCTGTGAGATAACACATTCACGGTCATGGGCTTTACGGAGCTGAGATTTGCAAAACCGATCATTTCCCTTGGGTTCTTTCACTTTTCCTTGCAAAGACGCCGGCTGGCCGGAGAGAGTGGAACCCGCAGACACAAGTTGCCCCGATGGCCCGCCTGGGGCAGCCACAGGCAACCAGCCTGGGACAGCATGCGCCGTGAACTGTCCACGGTGCTCGCACCGCACTCTTGTTCTCAGCTCCCACCAACATCCTTACCACCAACTATAAGAAAGGATGTCATCGTAGCCAAAGGGTAAGATTCCTCTTTCCTGAAAGAATTTACGTTCATCTTCTTCCCTCGGCTAAAAGAGATTGCTGTTCCATTCACCACCGGGGAATTGTAGACCTATTTTTTTAAAATGTTTTTTTATTGATTTTTTTTTTTTTAGAGAGAAAGGAAGGGAGAGGAAGGGAGAGAGAGAAACATCCACGATGAGAGAGCATCATGGGTCGGCTGCCTCCTGTACGCCCCACGCTGGGGATGGAGCCCACAACCCCGGGCACGCGCCCTGACCTGGAAACCAAACAGTGACCGCCTGATGACGTTCAACCATGGAGCCACGCCGGCAGAGCTGTTTTATTACATCTTTAATCATGGGAACAGATCCCCAGTGTTCGTTTCCTCGGTTTCAAAGGCGAGTTTATATTATTACAGTGCCCCGGAGCTGGTATATAATTGCATTGTTTATCCTGGCTTTTGTTTTGTATTGACTTTGATGATTTGCAAACATAAATAACTAAATAAAATATATCTCTCCTCATTAAGTTTTAATTATAGGCCCCGGTAGAAAAATAGTAAAATCTGATTATAACTGAACAAACCACACCCCCAAAAAATAAAAGTTAAAAACAAGGTCCACTGGGAGGTCTAACGGTGACAACAGATACTTTTATTTTTGATTATGAAGCATTTTAAACCAGGCAGCTCATCCCCGGCCAGCGTGGCTCAGTGGTTGAGTGTCGACCTATGAACTAGGAGATAACAGGTTGATTTCCGGTCAGGGCACATGCCCGGGTTGTGGGCTCGATCCCTAATAGGGAGCGTGCAGGAGGCAGCTGATCCATGATTCTCTCTCATCACTGATGTTTCTCTCTCTCCCTTCCTCTCTGAAACCAATAAAAATATGTAAAAAAACAAAAAATGAGAGAGAAAAACAAAAGCCTTCGCCTGGGGATTGCACGTCATGACCCCTGACACGTGTTTGAAGTGGAAGAAATACTTTTTTATGCAGTTCTTTCCTCATTCTTTTTTTTTAGTGAATCCTTACCCGAGAATATTTTTCCCATAGCTTTTTTTATTTTATTGACTTTTTAGAGAGACTGACAGACACCTATTTGTTGTTCTACCCACTTACGCATTCCTCGGTTGGTCCTTGCATGGGCCTTGACCAGGGATCGAACCCACCACCTTGGGGTATCGGGGACGATAATTCTAACCACCTGAGCTACCAGGCCAGGGCTCCATTGCTTTTTAGAGAGAGTGCAAAGGATGGAGGGGGGAGAGAGAGAGAGAGAGAGAGAGAGAGAGAGAGAGAGAGAGAGAGAAAAGCATTGATGTGACAGACACATCGATGGGTTGCCTCCTGCACGCACCCCAACAAGGGCCGGTGATTGCACCTGCAACCCAAGTAACGTGCCTTTGATCGGAATCGAACCCACGACCCTTTGATGCACAGGCCGACACTAACCACTGATCCCCACCAGCCAGGGCTCAGATTCTCTAAATGGTCGCCAGCGTGCCGTTCATCGCACACTGTTTTCCCGTCTGGACCTCGGGGAACCCTGCAGGGGTCACGAGATAAGAAGCTCGATCTCGAGGCAAACCTGTTAGCTCAGCCGGGCACCCCGAGGGCGTGCCGCTTCTGTGACCCCTGAGGATCGGCTGTGGCTTTGCTCCCACCCCCCTTCCACTGACCTTGATTTTCGGGGAACAGCATTTCCTAGAGCTGGGGAGAAAGTCTCTGCAACAGAGCGGCTCCCAGAAAGGATTTAGAAAGAATCTAAAAATCTCCCTCCACAATCAACCTTGCATCCAGGGTGCTGAAGGACAAAACTTTTCTCAGGAAAATAGCATTTTTACGAATAACTGGCAAATGATGGTGATTTTCATACTTGGGTGTTTGGTAGGCATTTTCTTGGAAATGAATGAGATCTGTCACTCCTAGGAAATTACTGACAGCGTGTATCTGTGGCCAAGACTAACATTTGCTATTTCAGGTGGAAATTAACATTTTAGAAAGCGTGTGTCACCCTCATGAGCTTAATCATCTCTGAATTCTCGGCATACTGTGCGAGTGAGGTGGGTGAAAATATTAACCAACATTGTCTCAGTGTTACTGGGAAACATCTGGGTGATCAGCATAAGTCTGCGAACCAATATTTTCCAAGGACCCAACGCAGGATACAAAACCATGCCTGGGTGGCCCTAGCTGGTTGGGCTCAGTGGGTAGAGCGTCAGCCTGAAGACTGAAGGGTCCCGGGTTCGATTCCGGTCAAGGGCACATGCCCAGGCTGCGGGCTCAATCCCCAGTGTGGGGCGTACAGGTGGCAGCCGATCCATGATTCTCTCTCATCATTCATGTTTTTCTCTCTCCCTCCCTCGCTTCCTTCCTCTCTGAAATCAATAAAAAATAATAATAATGAAAATAAAATAAAATGAAAGAATTAGAGGGATGTTTCCTCATGTTAAAAAAGAAGCAGAAACACACTTTTTACCCAGGCATGGTTTTTGTTTGTTTGTTTTAATATTTTTTTTTATTGATTTCAGAGAGGAAGAGAGAGGAAGAAAGAGATAGAAACATCCATGATGAGAGAGAATCATGGACTGGCTGCCTCCTGCACACGCCACACTGGAGATCGAGTCTGAAACCCAGGGAATGTGTCCTGACGGGAATCAAACCGTGACCTCCTGGTTCATAATTCGAAGCTCAACCACTGAGCCACGCCCGGGCTAAAAGCTGCATTTCAGAGGAATGAAGAGCTGAATGGGGAAGTCCAGTGGGAGATGGGATTTATGTCCCAGTGTCTCACCAGGAGAGTGAGAATCACAGGCAGAACTGCTAGGAGGTCAGCTCTGGCCGCTCCCCACAAAACTCCCAGCTCCCGAGCAAAGAACATTTTGTTTTCCAATTAATTGTTCCCAGAAGTCGAACCTGAAATATTATTTACGGTACAACTACAAAATTCCGCGTCTCGCATACTTTCTTTTTTAAAAAAAATACTTTTATTGATTTCAGAGAGGAAGGGAGAGAGATTGAGAGAGAGAAACATCCATGATGAGAGAGAATCATGCATCGGCTGACTCCTGCACGCCCCACATAACGGGGATCGAGCCCGCAACCCGGGCCTGTGCCCTCACCGGGAATGGAGGCGAGACCTCCTGGTTCATAGGTCGACGCTCAACCACGGAGCCACGCCGGCCGGGCCAGATTTGTCTTTTCATTGTTGAGTAGGACCCTTCCCCGTGGGCGGGAGACAGCCCCCTCGCAGGGTCCGTCACCAGTTCTCTCCCAGCACAGATCTGAGAGGCGGGGCCAGAGGAGAAGGCAGCTGACCAGAGACACCAGCCGAGACAGACACATCCCTGTCTACGCCGGACCCCCACGCACCCCGGGCTTCCTGGCCCAGCACAATGGAGCCACACTGCCCTCTGGTAATTACCAGCTCTGCTCGCTCCCGCTCGGAGGCTAATGATATATAATTAAAACTATATATTTGGCCTTTGTCCCTTTTCTGGCGCAGAGCCCTGAAAACCCTGGGTTGTGACCAGGGCCGGCATCAAAGCCTTTTGTTATGCGAAGGAGGGAGCTTTGGGAAAGAGAGCAGGGGGGCTGGTTGCCAAGGGAACCAGGCTGGCGAGGGGAAGGTTGGGACTTGCGTTCCATCCCCGTGACCTCTGGAGAGGAGAGAGGGGCTGGAGGTTGAACCAGCCACCAAAGGCCAACGATTTTTTTTTTTAATTATTATTTTTTGGCCAGGAAACCTTTTCTTTTCAATTTTTTAAAATATTTTTTATTGATATCAGAGAGGAAGGGAGGGGGGGAGAGAGAGGAACATCAAAGAGAGAATCATGGATCGGCTGCCTCCTGCAAGCCCCACATTGGGGATGGAGCCCATAACCCGGGCCTGTGCCCTGACAGGGACTCGAACCCGGGACCCTTTAGTCCACAGGCCAAGCCAGCCGGGTGCGAAGGCCAGGGGTTCAGTCTGCCATGTATACCTCGAAACCCTCCCTAGAACACCCACAGGACCAGGTTCTCGGACAGCCTCCGGATCGGTGACCACACACAGGGGCCCGGCCGCGGAGGCCGGAGAGGACATAAGTTGTGTGTAATTCCAAATAACATGCAAAACAGCCCAATTGGCATAAGGGTGTTTGGTCAAAACAAAACAGAACAAAACTGCCCACCCACGTCCAAACCCGTCACTACTCTGAGGAAAGGTTACGTTGCACACGGCTGCGCCGAGGCACCTATTTTGTGACGGGGGGTCCAATGGAATGAAGTCTGGGGCGAAGACACCCCAGTGGCCAAAACCAGACTGTTGTCTGCTCTGTCTGGCTGCACGGTGATGCTGTAACGCATCACGTGACCGTCGCCAGACGCTCAGACGGGGAGGCGTTCCTTCGCGGGCTCCGGGCCCAGGGGGTACTCACAGCTGGAGAAGATCAGCGGGCAGGAGTGCTCGTCCATGGGGAAGTGGTGCAGCTGCAGCTGGCACTCGGCATTGATGGTGAGCCTGCGGGGGAGCCAAGGTCACTATCAAGGTCAGCCAGCCAGAACCCAGCAAAGTCACAGTGTGTGTGTGTGGGGGGGACAGGGCGGGGCTGGAGGGCAGGGGAGGGGCAGGCAGCACCTGTGACTCGCTCCTGGTGGTGGCACCATCCATTCAGTGGCATCATGGGGTTGTTCTGGGGGATGTGTCATTTTGTATTGCTTTTTAAGAATATATATATTTTTGATTGATTTCAGAGAGGAAGGGAGAGGGAGAGAGAGAGACATCAATGATGAGAGAGAATCATGGATCGGCTGCCTCCTGCACGCCCCCTACTGGGGATCGAGCCTGCAACCCAGGCATGTGCCCTTGACTGGAATCAAACCCGGGACCCATCAGTCTGCAGGCCGACACTCTATCTACTGAGCCCAACCGGAGAGGGCGGTGTAGTGTCATTTTTTATTGCTTTTTAAAAAAATGTTTTTATTGCCCGGACCCTGTGGCTCAGTGTTTGGGTGTCCACCTATGAACCAGGAGGTCACAGTTCAATTTCTGATCAGGGCACGTGCCTGGATTGCGGGCTTGATCCCCAGTAGGGGGCATGCAGGAGGCAGCCGATCCATGATTCTCTCTCATCACTGGCGTTTCTCTCTCTCCCTTCCTCGCTCTGGAATCGATAAAAACCTATTTAACCAAAGAAATAAAACAAAGAACCCTGGCTTGGTGGTTAGAGAGCTGGTCAGGGGGACACAAGTTCGATTCCCGGTCACGGGCATGAGCTTCGGTGCAGGAGGCGACTAACCGATGTGTCTCTCTCACATCGATGTTTCTCTCTCTCTCTCTCTCCCCCTCCCTTTCACTCCCTTTAAAAAACAATGGGAAAATATCTTTGGGAGAAATATCCTCGGTGAGCACTGACCAAAAAGAGAGAGAGAAAAAGAGAGAGAGAGAGAGAGAGGCAGCAGGTGCAGCAAAGGTGTGAGGGGGAGTCTGGGAGAGCAGGGTGAGGCCTGGGGTTCAGGGAGGGCAGGTCCCGTCCCCTCCTCATGCCCGGGGAGCAGGAAGGCTGGCTCAGGTTCGGGCATGGCTGTGGCAGGCTGCAGCGTGCATCCCACCAGACTTCTCTGAAACCGGCTTCTCTCCTCCGCAACCAGGTTTCTGGGAGGCCCGCCCTGCCCCCCGGGAGCTCGCGTGGCGGGGCAGCCAGGTTTCCAGGAGGGATGTGTCGGGGAACCCCCTCCGGCTGTTTCACTCCCCCACCCCCCAACCCCCGCCTTGTGGTCTCAAGTTTGTTAATTTGCTCTAATTACATGTGTTAATTAGTGCGCCAAGACATCTTCCTGTTCCCGGCTAAGTGGACCCGCGGGTTAAATAGATTAACGCTCATTTCCACGGCCCACTTCCAGCAGAAACGGATTCTGATGAAGAACACGCTTCATTCATGGCCTACAATGTGCGTGCCTTTCTTTTCTTTTATTTTTTTAAGGATGATGTTTTATTAAAATATTATTTTTTTGTTGATTTCAGGGAGGAAGGAAGAGGGAGGGAGAAACATCCATGATGAGAGAGAGTCATGGATCGGCTGCCTTCCGCACGCCGCACACTGGGGATCGAGCCCGCAACCCGACCATGTGCCCTGACTGGGAATCGAACCGTGACCTCCTGGTTCCTAGGCGGACACTCAGCCACTGAGCCACACTCTGGGCCTTTATCTTCACACCCGTGGCACCGGGGCGGGCGAGTGGACTTCCCAGGCATTGCGCCCTCGGCGTGGATAATGTGAGGGGAGAGCCCACGGAGCGGAAAGAGAGAGTTCCCATCCCTACGGGCCCTCCGTCAGGGACCCGGGTCCCCCACCGCCAGGGCCCCCTCCCGGCGTCTCGCCTCAGCGTGTAGAGGATCTTGCCGTCGTTCCAGATGCGCAGCAGCTGGTTGGGGGTGGTGATCCAGTGGGCCTCGGCCGTCTTGGAGTTGCGGAAGATGGTGTCGGGGATCCAGATGAGCCCCACCATGTTGCTGTTAAGGGTCAGGATCTTCATGGTGCTGTTGAAGCGGAGGCGGCTGTCCGTCCAGGTCTGCGCAAAAAATATGTCGATCTGGTATTCCTGCAACAGAGCGAGGGGAGGGGCGGTGGTTCCGTTAGTGGGTTTCCTCTTTTTAAAAAAATTCATATACATATTTTTTTCTTGATTTCAGAGAGGAAGGGAGAGGGAGAGGGAGAGAGAAACGTCCACGATGAGAGAGAATCATGGATCGCTGCCTCCCGCATGCCTCCTGCTGGGGATCAAACCCGCAACCCGGGCCTGTGCCCTGACCGGTAATATAACCGTGACCTCCTGGTTCATAGGTCAACGCTCAACCATTGGGCCACACCAGCTGGACCATAGAATCATTTTTTATGGGGTCCTTTTCTTTTCTTTGCTCTTCTTTTTTGGTTAATCCTCACCCAAGGATATTTTTCCATCGATTTCTTAGAGAGAGTAGAAGAGAGAGGGAAAAGGCAGAAATATTGATTGGTTGCCTCCTGCATGAGCCCCGACCGAACTGGCTAGGGCTACAGTAATGTTTTAGGGGTCATTTTCTTGACCACTGTCCTTTCGGCAGCCTACCCAGCACTTTTTAAAAATCTTTTACGTTCTCTTTGGTGGACCTCCAGCCAGAAGTGTGGGGGTCTATCCCACACGCTCCTGTCCTCGGCCCGGGGAGGGGGGACAGGGGGAGGAGCATATGGGCTTCCGCTCCAGGAACACAGCGCCAGCGAATGAAGAAGGTGCCCGGCCGGGTGGCTCCGTGGTCAGAACATCGGCCTTCGCACCAAAGGGTCCCGGTTAAGGCACTGCCTGGGCTGCAGGTCCAATCCCCAGTCGGGAGTGCCTGCGGGAGGCAACCGATTGGTGCGTCTCTCACACATCGATGTTCCTCTCTCTCTCTCTCTCTTTCTCGCTCTCTCTCTCCCCCCCATTTCTCCCTCCCTCCCACTCTCTCTAAAAAATCAATAGAAAAAATAGCCTCGGGTGAGGATGAACAACAAAAAATAAAATGGAAAGGAAGCCGCCCCTTCCCCCAGAATGTGGTTCTTCTGGATTCCAGAAGCTTCTATGGCCATTCCGTAAGTGGGATTTCCCACGGACTCGGATGTGAAACAGAAAGAAGCCCAGACGGAGGGCTGATGTGGGAGCTGCCTACAGGGTGGGGGGAAAGCACTGGGGTTCCCGAGCTCCCCAAGAAGGGGGCCTGGTCAAACCTGCACATTCGGGGGTCGGAGGGAAAGTGTGTGGCGGTAGCGGCTGAATAAACGGGGGCGTGAGGGAGGGCACGGGTCCTCGCCCACTGAGCATGAACACCCTGACGGGCCTCCGCTCCCCCATCTCCCCCTCCAGCAGGCCACGCCCGTGGCTACATCAGCGACACCTGTGCTTCCCGCTTGTTCCGGCCACGCCCCCCAAGCACCTCCAACAGCCTGATCCCCCACCCCCAGCCCCTCTCGAGACACAGAATTCTTCTTACTCACAAAGTGAGCTCCCCTTCACGTGGAGGAAGCCTCAAAGGCCATGAACTCGGTCTAAACAAGCTGCCAAAGAACATGGCGTCCACGAGAGAGAAAAACAAAAGGACGAAAGGACAGTGGACGTACTGAGGAAGAAATCACTAAGAATTGTTAAAAAATATATAATAATGTGAAGGGAGATGAAAGAACAGCAAATAAAGTTCCAAACATATAACAGAGAACCGAGAGGCATAAACATGTCACCATATTATATGCACAGACTGTCTACGCGGCCCCTAGGACCCTAAGAAATGCAAAACAGTCACTGTGAATGACACATTCTCGAATGGCCCCCCTTAAACATCAAACTGCCCCCCGGGGGCGTGTGCCCCACGCTGGGAACCCCTGAGGCACACCGCTCTCCTGCTTGTCAGCTCTCTGCTGTGCAGTATTGCAACCCCAGGCAGACTTCCCTCCGCGCGTGTGGGATCTCATTCTGCGCAGCCATGACCCCTGACCTGAGCTAGGGACACCCCAAGGCTCAGCGGTGACCTTGCTCCCACTCTCTCCTTTGCTTGGGACCCGAGAGGGGCTCTGTGCCAGGCGGTGCATCAGCCTGGAAGGGGTGTCAGGTCGAGAACTGAAGTTTTGTTAAAAAAAAACGGAGACATTTCTTTCCACGAGCAACTTGGCCGAGAACCTAATTGCTGGCGAGGGGAGACGCTCGAGAACCGAGGTTTGACTGTGTTTCTGCGTCTCCCGCTCCAAGCCCTCAGTTCAGGAGGTTTCTGTATTTCTACTCCTTAAAGTTATGGGCCGGCCCTGGCTTGTAAAGCTCAGTGGATAGCGCGTCGGCCTGCGGACCGAAGGGTCCAATCCCAGTCGAGGGCACATGCCCAGGTTTCCGGCTCCATCTCCAGCAGGGGGCGGGCAGGAGGCAGCCGGCGGATGATCCTCTCTCATCGCTGATGTTTCTGTCTCTCTCCCCCTCTCCCTTCCTCTCTCTGAAATCAATAAAATTATACTTAAATAAGTAAAATAATGAACTGATATCAACATTATAATGGGGGGGGCGCGGCGTCACCTACCCATAGCGGGAGATGGTCCCCCGGTTGCTATGGAAACAGTCCTGATTTACCTTCCCTTTGTCCCTGGTCTGAAAGCACTTCTGTTTGCGGCTGTGACAGAGGAGTCTGCATCCTGTCGCTATAGTAACAGCTCGCAGGCCTGCTCTCCCATCCCCGCTCCTCTCCCATCTCTGCACACCAGGACGCAGTCCCGATTCCAGGTGACAGACTTGATCATGATCGAGGAGATAATTAGGGTCGGGGCACCTGCTCTGATTCCGGGGGGCACAGGCCTCAACCTTGGGGGTGCCAGCTACCTGGAGGCACCATGCACCCCTCTCTCTCTCCCTCCCTCCCTCTCCCTCTCTCTCTCTCTCTCTCTCACACACACACACGTGGTCTAATTCACAGCCAAAGTCATCAGGCATGAAGGAGGACAACACAAAACAAGAGTATAGGCCCGTCCCCTGGGGTCAGCCGTTCCAGAAGCCCGTAGGCCCGTAGGGAGGCCACGCTTCCCACTCTGCCCTGAACGCACACGAGTTTGCTTCTCAGTCGCCTGAAAGGAACTCAAGTGCTTCTGGACCACGTTGAGAATATTCACGGAGGGACGAGGCACGGGTGTGCCGGAGAACGCCGTCCGTCCATCAGAGACTCCTGAGATGGGCCGCGTCCCGGGTTTCGCCCTCAAGGGCGACGGCGACAGGTGTCTGGCAGTAAGCGGGTCGGCCGCCAGGTGGATTGATTTCTCGGAGATTCGACGGCGCGGGGGGAAGGGAACGGCTGTAAGGACTGATGTTGAGCACCAGAGCTAAGGCAGAGCTAGGACGTCTCCCCGGGCACAGCGCCCGTATTAGCACACGGTGTGTGGAGACCCTTCTTCACCTGTCACCACGTTAAGATAACACCCTCAACGCGTAAGCGGCGCCCCAAGTTACACGGAGAGCCGGGGTGCCCCTGGGGCCCACAGCCGTGCCTCACGGGTCTACTTCCATACGTGCGGCTCGTTTTTTAACTTTCATCCCTTCTGAAAGGTTGCCAGACGGCTTAGGAATGTTAGGACAAATAGTTTGTCCACGAATTATAAATATGTCTTTCTGAAGCACCCAGGAGATTCTCCGTGAATATTCCTGTTTCTCGGACGACTGCGGAAAGTGCTCGAGGAAAAATGAGGAGATACTTCACTGCCCAATTCAACCAACTGTAAATGTAGTTTCTATGTCTTGTTGTTTATTTTCTTAATCATCTTAAATGTAAGGGCAGTGTCAGACTTACAGAACTCAGTACAGTTTTTGCGATGATTCACATCTTCCATGTATTCGTATCTTACACGTGTTACCACGAATGGGCCCATATGGACACCTCATTAACCCAAGTCCATATTTCATTCATAGCTCCTGCATTTTCACCTAATACCTTTTCACATTTTTTATTTCTTTTCTTTTTTTTTGTTTGTTTGTTAATCCTCCCCAAGGATATTTTTTCCATTGATTTTTACAGAGAGTGGAAGGAAGGGAGGGAGAAAGAGAGAGAGAGAAACACTCATGTGAGAGAGACCCGTCGATCGGATGTCCCCTGCACATGCCCTGACTGGGGAACCTGCAACCCAGCTAGGTGCCCTGGACCAGGAGTCGAACCCGAGACCCTGCGGTGCGCAGGTGGATGCTCTAACTGCTGAGCCACACCAGCCACACCACACCGGCTGCTGGCATTACTGGAATCGACGCTCATACAGGATTCAACCCTGTCTCTGCTGAGTGGGCTCACGGAGTGACCAGCAGGGCGGGACCCTCGCCTGTCCGGTTTCAGGACCCGATGGGCTGACGGCTGCTCGGACCACACTCACCTCCCTGCGTCTCGGCCAGAGGGCGAAGGGAAGGGGTTTGTTACGGCGCCTTCCACCGACACCAGGGCGGTGTCCCCGGACAGGGCAGCCCCCTGAGCTAGTGGGAGAGGCTCCCCAACCTGGATCCTCGTCTTCTCAAATGAATGAATGTATACGAGAGACCTGCACTGCGCTGCGGAAAGCCAATTTATTAAAGCGCGCACCTTCGTTGAGAAAGCAAAGCAAGCAAACCTATACATCTTGCCGAGCCCGAGATGCCGGCTTCTCTGCTTCGGGAGTAAAAGTGCCCTCCCCCCTCCCCTCCATCACCCCCCTCCCTCCCTGCATTCTCTCCTTAAGGTGGTTGGTCTTTAACTCTTTGCTCTCCCAGTGCCCTTGGCCGGGGGAGACAGCGCTGTTATATGCAGGCCGGCTGCAGACGACTCACATCGTTTGGCCTTGTTCCTGCCTCAGTTTCCCCCTTCCTCCTGCCCTGGAATCCGGTAACAGGTCACTCGAACTCAACGTAAATCAGACTGACCATTACTGGACGGCGTTGTGTCACGTTTGAAGAAACCTGCCCCCCACGCACATTCCGGGCCGGTGGACGCCTCTCCAGTTCGAGGCCAGACTGAAGGACACGCAGCGTCTCCCGAGACGCACGGGGGTTTGTCCATCGGCACACAGCACGACGGTTCTCATAGAGCAGCCGGGCTCCTGTGTCCCCCGGGAAACCGAGGATGGTGTTCGCTTCTTACAGATAATTCGCACGTCTTAAAAAACGCAGTTGCACGGGAGTTGCGAGGGGCCCAGGACGATGGATTAGGCGCCCGGCTCTCTCATTTGCAGAGAGAAAAATTGGATTTTTTGCACGAGAAACCCTTACGAACCTCGGGTAAGCATGCGAGCGCCGTCCTCACCCTGTTCCCATCTATTATTTACGTCTGTGGAGCAAGCGGGAAGAATCTTTGTCGCAGCAGAAAAAAAAGGTTTTTTTTAATCTGTTTTGCAACGTTTAGGTAATTAGATCGCTCTTTCCTCGACACCACTGGGGAAGGAGTCGATGTAAGGCAGACCGACTCCGTCTACCAACCAACCCATAAAAGGTGCACCCCGTCCCGAGAGTGAATTAATTAACGAGGAAATGACCACAGAATCTCCGTTCACAGCTTCCGCGGCAGGAGACCGGGGAAGGTGGTAGCCGAGCAACCTTGACCGAACGCTCCCTTTCTTCTCCAAAAGGCGTTCCCTCGAGAAATTAAACGTGGAACCCAGGGAGCCCACTTCCAGGGATATGTCCTAAGAATCCCCGAAACCCCACCAGAAAGAAGGGGTGCACCCCTGTGTTCGTAGCCACACAGTTTACAACAGCTCAGACCTGGAACCAGCCCCAGGGCCCCTCAGCAGACGAGCGGATAAAAGAGCCGTGGGACGCCGCCCTGGCCCATATGGCTCGGTGCAGAGAGCGTCGGCCTGTGACTGAGGGTCCCGGGTTCGAGTCTGGTCAAGGGCATGTACCTCGGTTGTGGGCTTGGTCACCAGTGGGGGGCGTGCAGGAGGCAGCTGATCGATGTTTCTCTCTCATTGATGTTTCTGACTCTCTATCCCTCTCCCTTCCTCCCTGTAAAATCAATAAAATACATACATATATCTTAAAAGCTGTGGTGCATTTACACCACGGAATACTATGCAGCCGTAAAACAGAGGGCTCTCTCTCCAGGCTCCTCTCAGGTGGGGAGCAGCACCCTGTCTTTCTGACAATGACATCAGTCACTGGTCACCTCTAATCCCTAGAAGGCTGGTTGCACGGGGAGACGCCAGACCCCACACTATGGTCCCAAGTGCATCCCGGTGCTCCCCAAATCCCAAGGCACCTTGGGAAAGTAACAATTTGCTTTGCTTTTTAAAAAAATATATATTTTTATTGATTGCAGAGAGGAAGGGGGAGAGAGAGAGAGACACCCATGATGAGAGAGAGTCATGGATCGGCGGCCTCCTGCACGCCCCACACTGGGGATCCAGCCCGCAACCCGGGCCTGTGCCCGTGACCGGGAATCGGACCATGACTCCTGGTTCGTAGGCTGACACCGAACCACTGGGCCACGCTGACCCGGCAGAATTTGCTTTGGGTCTTTCCGCAGCCTGAAGGCCAAGCAAAGAGCTGATGGGATCCGGATCGGGGTCGCGATCACAGCTCTTCGGCTGAATTACGTCTCAGAAGCTCTGTGAACACTTAGCATGCGGCCCTCAAACTTCCCTGCGGTGGATTCCTCTCTGGCCCGTTTCCCACGTGGGACCCTGTCTGGGACGACAGTGCCGCATTCTAGCCTCAGCCTCAAAAGGGTTTTTTTTTTTACAAATAAACCAGAGACCCAATGCACAAAATTGGTGCAAGGGGCTCGGCCCTCGCAGCCCCGGCTTCGTCTGGAAGGTCATCCGGACGGCCATTCTGCTGTTCGGCCTAATTAGTGTATTAGCTCTTCACTATATAGGGTAATAAAGGGCAGAAAGAGGATCTTGGAAGAGTTTCAAAACAGCAGACAGCACCTTAGAAAGTCAGGAATTTGTTCCTTTTTAAAATATATTTGTACTGATTTCAGAGAGGAAGGGGGAGGGGGAGAGCGGTAGAAGCAGGCATGCCCTGGACTAAATGGCCTGCAGTCCTGTGACCCGCGTGGGGGCCGTCGCGCGGCGCGGAGGGCACAGCGTGGCTCGGCAAGGAAGCCGGGAGTCGCCTCTTCCGCGCCTGCATCTGCCACTGGACAAGCCGGTCAGGGCGCGCGCTGACCCCACACCGCAACGGCGCAGAGAACCCACCGTCCGACATGGAGCATTTACCCAACACCCGGGAGACGTGACGGCGGCCACACAGACACCCAAAGGGACAGGAGGCCAAAGGCCACCCGCCGGGGCGGCTGGAAATGAAACGTCCGTCAACGGCGTGTGGGTGACCCCCACCTCCACCCCACCGTCTGTGCCCGAGGTGGGACTCCCTGTGCCCCCCGACATGGCTCCGAGAGGCCACCTTGAAAATAACATCACTTTTTTACAAAAGATTCATTTTCTGGACACTTTGAACCCAAAAAATTAGCATCTACTGAGTCACTGTGCCTTCATTTTGTTTTCTATTTTTTTTTAAAAAAATATGTTTTTATTGATTTTAGAGAGAGGAAGGAAGAGGGGGAGAGAGAGATAGAAACATCAATGATGAGAGAGAATTGTGGATCAGCTGCCTCCTGCACAACCCCCACTGGGCCTGTGCTCTGACGGGGAATTGAACCCGGGACCTTTTAGTTCATAGGTCGATGCTCAACGACCGAGCCACGCCGGGCCTAATGTTTTGCTTTGTCTTTTAATTTATCTTTATTGTTAAATGTACTATGATGCCCCCCCCTTTTCTTCTCCATTGACCCCCTCCCCTCGCCCCGCCCCTCCCAGGCCTTTGCCACACTATTTTCTGGGTCCCTGGGCTATTCACGCGTACATACAAGTTCCCGGTGAACCTCCCCCCCATCCCCCCTTCCTCCTGAGATCCGTCCGTCCGTCCCACACTCCCGTCTCTGGATTTATCCTTTCCAGTCCTCCCAGCTCCTGGAAGAGTGAGATAACTTTTTTTTTAAATATCTTATCCATCAGAAACGTGACAATATGACAGATTCGTATTAGGAGCAAGCGAAGCCGCCTGTCATCCATTTAAAATTCTGGCTGATCGTTTCCGGCACTTTATTGGCAGGGAAATGATGCGGAGAGAAAAGCCGTCAACCGCAGAACGAGCTTCCGCGAAGCAGGAGTCGAGGCTTCAAAGGAAACCATGGTCCACCTAAGGCTCTTCACTCCAAGAGGAATAACTGGTCATTCTTCCTCGGAAAGCAAAAATGAATCATGAGGGCCCGGCAGGGTGGCTTTGTGGTCGAGCATCGACCTATGAACCAGGAGGTCAGGGTTCGATTCTCGCTCAGGGCACGTGCCCAGGTTGTGGCTCCATCCCCAGTGGGGGGTGTGCAGGAGGCAGCCGGTCCACGGTTCTCTCTCATTATTGATGTCTCTCTCTCTCTCTTTCTCTCTCTCTCTTCCTCTCTGAAATCAATAAAAACATATTTTTAAAAAACCACACACCATAAAAAACTTTCTATTAAAAAACAAAAACTGTCACCCGTAGAACCATCTTTCATGAAGCAGGAACCGAGGGTGTAAAGGAAGCCGCGGGCCGCCTAAGGCCCTTCTCCCGAAGAGGAATCAGTCCTTCCTTCTTGAAAAGCAAAACGAAGTCAGGAGGCGGAAGTCACGTCTCCTTGTTTGTGCTCCATTTAGCTTGACTTCACCCCGTGCCCACGCGGGTGAGCGAGGGGCGACTCGGTAGGCGTCCGGAAAGCGCTGGTTGTCCATCAGCTGCCCGAGCCAGCGACGGCTCATCTGGGTCAAGTGCCCCGTCTCGTGCGTTAGACCGCTGACCCCGTGCCCGCCGGCCCCCGGCGCATCCACTCTGACTCCCAGCAGCGCGGCCGGGCTGCGCAGCGTGTCCCGCGGGGCCCCTCGACCTCACGCAGACCTCTTGTCCGCGGCCCGGGCAGTGGAGTGGGCGCCTCCCCTGCAGAGACAGGGTGGTACCGGGGGCCAGCCGCCTGCACGCAGATCAGAGCTCCATCTCTCGGGCTCCCGGGCACATGCTGGTAACATCACGCATGAAACACGTCACAGCCCAGCCCGGCCCCGTGGCTCGGTGGCCGAGCGACGACGCGTGAACCGGGAGGTCACTGTTCAATTCCCGGAGGCGGCTGGATCCCCAGTGCGGGGCATGCAGGGGGCAGCCGATCCACGATTCCCTCTCATCATGAATGTTCCTCTCTCTCTCCCTCTCCCTTCCTCTCTGACATCAATAAAAACGTGTTTTGTTTTTTTTTAAAAAAAGGAACAGGCTTCATGTCTCTGAGCCCTCGGCTCTGAGCTTCAAGATGTGTTTTCCGCTGGCCTGCTGTTTTCCCAGCGTCACCTACTTCCACCAGCCGGAGCAGGTGTCCCCGATGCAGCTTTGTGCTCCCGCCTTTGTGCCTCCGCCTCCCTGGGGCCCGTCTGTGTGCGAGGCCCCGGCCCCTCTGAAAGCGGGCTCTGTGGGAGGCTGGGCAAGGGACAATGGCCCCTTTCGCTCATTGTCACCAGCAGCCGGGGGTGAACTAGAAATGCTGAAAGCAATCAAGGAATTATTCTCAGCACAGAGGGCGGGGTGCACGGTGAGGGACGGAGACCAGTCCTGAGGGGGCCCTGGGGCAGGACAGACGAGGGGGCCGGAGGGGGGGTGGGCACGCACCATTGGGGAAGGTGAGGCCGCGGTCCCGACTGGTTTCTCGGAACACCGCTCCCTTCCTGGTGCGGGAGGGAGGCTGGAAGGTTCGGGGAGGGTGCCCAGGCCTGCGTGCAGTGCAGGGTGCTGGCTCAGTGCCATTCCCCACCCAGTGGGCACAGCTCTGCCACGTGAAGGACTCCAGGGCCTGGGGGAGAGCTGGGCACACAGGTCCCCCAACAGGCACCGAGCCGGCTCCAAGGGGGTCTCCTTTACAAAGACAGGAGGAGACCCCGAGAACAGAGAGGGGGACACCACACTTCCTCACAGGGCGGGGGTGTGTAAGCATTGAAGAGTTTAGAATGAAACTCCATAAAGGGCAGGAGAGAGAGAGAGGGAGAGGGAGAGAGAGAGAGAGAGACATCGACGAGCCGCCTTGCCCACACGCTACCGGGCCAGGGGCAGGGGATGACCCACGACTCAGGGAGGTGCCCTTGTCCGGGACCCAACCTGCAACCCGCTGGTGTGCGGGCTGACGCTCTAACCACTGAGAGACACTGGCCAGGGCCCACACAGATATTTTCATGATGAGCTATGGATAGAAGATCAAGGCTTAGCCCTGGCCAGTTGGCTCAGCGGATAGGGCGCCGGCCTGCAGGCTGGGAAGGGTCCTGGGTTCGATCCTGGTCGAGGGCACACATCTCGGCTGCAGGCTGGATCCGGGGTCTCTCACATCGTGTGTGTCTCTCTCTGTCTCTCCCCCTCCCTTCCACTCTCCCTAAAAAAATCAACAGGAAAAGATCCTGGAGGGAGGATTAGAAACAAGCAAACAAACAAAAAAGATCAAGTCTGCCCTAACCGGTGTGGCTCAGTGGATAGAGCGCTGGCCTGTGGACTCAAGGGTCCCGGGTTCGATTCCGGTCAAGGGCATGTACCTGGGTTGCGGGCACACCCCCAGTGGGGAGTGTGCAGGAGGCAGCTGATCGATGTTTCTCTCCCATCGATGTTTCTAACTCTCTGTCCCTCTCCCTTCCTCTCTGTAAAAATTCAACAAAATATATTTTTTTAAAAAGAAAGAAAAAAGGTCAAGTCTTAGAGCCTTTGGAGCAAGGAATGCTGTTCAGAATCTCAGGGCTAGGCTCCCTCCCTGTCCCCCGCCTCCGTCCTCCGCCGCCCAACNCTCCCTGTCCCCCTCCTCCTTCCTCCTCCTCCCTCCCCTCCCTCCCCTCCCTCCCCTCCTAAAGCCACACCATCCTGCGTCCAGGTGGCCTGGAACTGGTACCCGAAGGCGCAGCCGCAGATGGGCACTGGCCTGTGGTTATCATCCCGGTGCCGCAGGAAGGCAGGGACTCCCTGGGGAACTGCTAACAGGACCCTAACTGCGCACACCATTCCTCTACACCCACGACGAGGGTCGAGGGTCCCACCCAGAACATTCCTCGACGAGAACATACCACGCCCCGGCAAGTCGACCCGGGAGCTCGCAGATGCTGGTCCACTTTATTTATTTATTTATTTATTTAAATATGTGTTTATGGGGGGCACATATTTAAAGGAAGGGAGGAAGAGAGGAAGGGAGAGGAAGGGAGAGGGGGAGAGAGAGAGAGAGAGAGAGACATCCACGAGGAGAGAGAATCATGGATCGGCTGCCCCCTGCACGCCCCCGACTGGGGATCGAGCCCGCAACCCGGGCCTGTGCCCTGACCGGGGATCGAACCTGTGACCTCCTGGTCGACGCTCAACCACTGAGCCACCCCGGCCCAGCTGGACTATATTTTTAGGAAAAGTGTTTGATGATCGGACTCCGACACCAAGCCCATTGCCAGGCGGTATCTCCCACGACTGACATTCTCAGACGCTGGTCCTCCCTTCCCTTCCCTTCCCTTCCCTTCCCGCTCCCCATCCAGACTCCCCAGCTCCCCGCTTTCCGTCTCCCTGCCCGAGGGACAGTCTGAGTCCATGTGGAGCCGGAGCTAAAAGCCCAATCTGGAAGAGAGGAGACTTGAAAGTAGCAATTACATCTTTTCCTTTTGAGAAACCGCTCGAGCTGAGCGATTGCAGAATCTATTTGGAGGACGAGTAAATAATACGGCGATAATTGGGACGTATTTACATCAGCTTTCCCATTTTAAACACTCATGTGGGCCAGCGAGCCAGGAGACGCGAGCCAGATAAAAGCGAGGTCCTGTTCCTTGCACGCATCTGCACTGTCACCGTCTCTGCAGGATTCCACGGCCCCAACTCCAGAATCCTCAGGAGCGCAAACACTGCCGTGCTGTTTGCGGCATCTAGCCCGCTTACATTCGGTGGGACGGCTGGCGTCTTCCCGTCTGTCGTCCGTCGTGCCATTTGCTCTCTGATTCTTCCATCTCTCCTCCGTCCCTGCTTTGGGATCAACTCGGTGTTCCCAGAATTCCATGCGTCTCTTCTACGCCTGTTAAGCGACACCTCTTTTCGTTACTGTAACGGGGGCTCCGTGGTTTGCGACCTGGGTCTCTTCATTCATCGGTGCTGACGATAAGCTAACATCGCGGGCCCATCCCTCCATGAGCAGGTCCCTCGGGGGGAACATGAACGAGCTGTGAGAGTTCCGTCAGCCGCGTGCACAAGCTCTGGGGTGTCACACTGGCTTGTCCTTGGAGGGGGGGGAGGCAAATAGCAAATGATTTAATGACAGGGAGGCCCTCACGCAGCAGGAACGATGGTGGCGCATGCTAATTTCTCCGGCTCATGAATAAAGAAATCTTGATTTCTGCCAACAAATGCTTAACATGCAAGAAGCTCCAATCATTTAAAATATCGGGCCCGGCCGGCATGGCTCAGCGGTGGAGCACTGACCTATGAAGCAGGAGGTCAGGGTTCGATTCCGGATCAGGGCACAGGCCCGGGTTGTGGGCTCGATCCCCAGTGGGGGGCGTGCAGGAGGCAGCCGATCCGTGATTCTCTCCCCTCACTGATGTTTCTCTCTCTCTCTCTCTCTCTCTCTCTCTCTCTCCCCCCCCCCTTCCTCTCTGACATCAATATAAAAATGTATTAAAAAGATAAACTCTGTGAGATTTTTGAGAACTTCCGAAGCGGCTGAGGGCCGTGGATCTGGCAGGAAGGTAAAGTCTGGCCGACGTGCGCCATCGGATGGACCCAGGTATTTACGTGCCCCGACGACCACGCTCACGTGAGCAGCAGCCCGGCCACGTGCAGCGGGCGCTGTGCGCGGTGGTGGCGTCGCCGGTGAAAGATTCAAATAACTCACCGCGAATTGCCCTCACGAAGCAAAAGCGCCATTGTCCTCCGCGTCGTCAGAAGCCCTCCCGGAGGGGTTGCATTTCGTGGGGCAGAGAGCAAATTGCGGCGTTGGAGGCAGAGCCGCTCGCCTCCTGTCCACACCACGGCGCTTCATTTAGGAGCCTGTTCCAAGGTGGGAGGTGTGGGGACAAGGCCCCTTCACAGCCTGGAGCTGAGAGGCAAGCCCTCCACAGCCCGCGGGCCTGGCCCTGGGTCGTCACCCCACGACTCCGCAACCGCGGGCACGGCTCCCCATGGCAGTGGTGGGCACGAATAATAAATGGTGTTCAGCAGCGGAGGACCTCGGCATTCATTCAGGACACACACGCAGAAATAACACAGCCATTATTTACACACACACACACACACACACACACACACACACAAATCTCAATTTCTCCACAGGCACGTCAAAAAAAAAAAAGGCAGCATTTTCCACCAGAAAGCCTGATTTTATGTTAAGGTGACAGCATGGCCACATTCACTTTTTTTGTTCTTGATACAGTTTGGGGGGAAGGAACCTCGACAATTGGAATGAAACTAGGAATAAAAAATAGAAGGAAAACTGCCCAGCCTGCGTGGCTCCGTGATCATGAGCTGGACCTATGAGCCAGGAGGTCACAGTTCGATTCCGGTCGGGGCACGTGCCCGGGTTGCGGGCTCCATCCCCAGTGGGGGGTGTGCAGGAGGCAGCTGATCCATGATTCTCTCTCCTCATTGATGTTTCTCTCTCTCTCCCCCTCTCTTTCTCTCTGACATCAATAATATATATATGTAGAAGGAAAACTGACAATGTCTCCACTATGTAGAAACTGAACAGCACACTCTTAGGCAACCCATGGGTCAGAACAGAAATCGCAAGGGGAAATTGGAAGTACCTTGAGGCTCATGAAAAGTGAAACCTCACCAACAAGAACTCACACAATACAGTGAACGCAGGGCTCGGAGGAAATGCAGAGCCGCGAATGCTTATGTTGAAACACGGTTTCTAATCGACACCCTAACTTTACACTCCAAGGAACCTGAGAAATAAAAACAAACGCATTCCAACGTTTGCAGGAGGAAGCAAAAAGGATCAGAGCAGAGATAGATGGAACAGAGAAGGGGAAAAGCAATGAAGAACATCGACAACACCAGGAGTTGATGATTGGAAAGGAAATGAGTGCCTACGACGCACACGGAGGTCTCCACGTACGACTCCCAGTTAGAGGCACAGGGTTCCTGAAAGAGGTGGTCATACTAGGCGTGAGGCAGGAAACGAGTAAGACAAGCTCAGAATAACTTGTCATAACAGAATGCTGATCACCTATTCATGACGGTTTTTTGAGAGAGAGAGAAAGGGAGATGGAAAGAGAGAGAAACATCAGTGAGAGAGAACCATCCCTCGGCCGCCTCCTGCACGCCCCACACTGGGGATCGAGCCCGCAACCCGGGCATGTGCCCCTGACTGGGAATCAAACGGTGACCTCTTAGTTCACGGGTCGACGCTCAGCCACTGAGCCACACCGGCCGGGGGAAGACTATTTTATTTATTTCTCTGTATTGTTGATCACAGATATCCCCCTCATGTCCGTCCTCCACCCAGCTCCCACCCCACCCACCTCAGGCCTTCACCACACGGGTGTGCGTGTCGACGGGCTGTGCATATACGCACCTACGTCCTCTACCCACAGGAGTTAGGAGAGCATTTCAACAGCCTCCCTCTGGCGGAACGGAAGACAATCCGTTTCAGCAAGAATAGGTGCAATGAATTAAAATATTTCAGATGCGCTGATCCCATGACTTGAGAGAGAGATTTTGAAAATTTATTAGCCATCTTTGCAAAATAATGAGCTGGCTCCCCCGCATCCTTCTCGGGGATACACAAAGGGGAGGAAAATCGAGCATTTAATCTCCGCTGTTCTGCACAGAGCGCCCCTCGGGGTATCCGGGCAATCAAATAGTTGATAAGAAGTTTATCTTCATAGGGAATCGTAGTCCCTGCTGCAGCCGCACATATTTCATTCACGGCGAGGGTGACAGGCTGAGCCACGTTTTTAATTTTGATAGAACGCGTTTCCATCGGAAGGGAATACTAAAGAGACGCCTTTCTGCAGGGAGAAAAACAAGAATCCCTGGACGGAAGGCTCCAATAACCGAGCAATTAAAAAGCCGGGGTGGAAGGCCTCTGGCTGGCGTGGCTCAGTGGTTACGCACCAACCTCGGAACCAGCAGGTCACAGCTCGATTCCGAGCCAGGGTGCGGGAATCAAACCGTGACCTCCTAGTTCCGAGGTCCAGGCTCAACCACTCCGGCCACTGAGCCGCACTGGCCGGGCTGTGACACTGATTTCTAGTTGATTGGCCTCCCACCCATTCTTTGCCACCAGAGGTCTGGTTGACGCCGCGTCCGTCCGTCTGAGGCTGGCACGAACCGGTCCTCGGAGCCGCTCAGGGGCCGGGCTGGAGGCCCAGCGAGGCGAGGGAGGTGTCTGTTAGCTCTCCATGACGCTCAGTAACAGCCAGCCCTGGCCTGTCCCACTGGCTCAGGGACGCCGCGCCGGCTGCCAGACTCCCGCGGGCCGCTTGGTGAAAACGCCGCGCTGCGTCTGTCCCTGCCACCCCAGCCCCGGCCAAGATTCAATCCGTCTTCCAGGGAACCGCTCCCGCTCACGGCGCAGCCCACGCGGCCCGGGGTGTTCTAGTCGCAGCGTCGGTCCTTACATCAAGAGCGAGGCCTGTGGCGGCCAACTCCTGGGCTCCCCAGCTCCCATTTTATCTTAACTTGCACTTAAATTTTTTAAGTAATTCTTTACAACAAATATAATTCTTTAGAGTTGGAAGTACCACCGTTGTTCCCTTTTTTCCCCCACCCCAGGCCCTCACCGCCCTATTGTCTGTGTCCATGGGTCTTGCAGAGCTGCACGCAAGGACTTCGGTTCATCACCTTGCCCCCCCCCCCACCCCCCCCCCCCTTCCCTCCGAGATTCCGCTCTCTGTCCCATGTTTCTGTGTCTCCAGATCCACTCCGTGCATCCGTTTATTTTGTTACTTAGATGCCACCTATGAGGGAGATCATGGGATGCTTGCCTTTCTCTGCCTGGCTTATGTCACTTAGGGTGATACTCTCCAGGCTCCTCCATGCTGTCTCGAAGGCTAAGAGATCCTCCTTTTTCACGGCTGCATAGTATTCCCTGGTGCCCATGTACCACGGCTTTTTTACCCACTCGTCTACGGATGGGCACCTGGGCTGTTTCCCTATCTGAGCTATTATAGACTGAGTTGCACTTAATTTTTACATGCATCATTCTAGTCCGGCCGAGAGAACCACCCATCGGCTGCACACCCCCTGCTGGGGATCGAGCCTGAAACCCTGGTATGTGCCCTGACCGGGAATTGCACCGGCGACCTCTTGGAGCCTGGGACGATACTCCACCAACTGAGCCACACCAGCTGGGCGGGAAGAATGCTCTTATTTGGGGCAGGGCCAGCCCTACGTTCCAATCCGGCCTTCAACTGCTTGGGCGAGGCCCACCCACCCTGGGGCGGGCCGTCTGCTCTTCTCCGTCTACGAATTCAAACGTGAACCTCAACCAGAGACACCCCTCCCTCACAGGCACCCCCGGAATCATGTTTGACCAGCAACGCGGGCACCTTGCGTGCGACCCAGTCGAGCAGATGGACGCAGGCAACCAACCGTCGTGCGGGAGGAAAACCCCTGTTCTGCGTGTTCAGGATCCCCGAGCGCCAGGAGGACGATGACCGTGGTACATGTTTGTGCATCGGGTGCGACCTGACCTGGGAACGGAGCGGAGGCGGCCCTGGCCGGCCTGTGGGGCCGAGGTCGGCCAGTGTCAGGCCCCCCTCGAGCTCGAGCGAGTGCGTGGGGGCCGCTGCCACACACGGTAGCCCCCCGGAACTCAGCCGTCAACAGTGCTGTGGATCGAGAGAGAAAAAGCCCTTCTTTGATCTCCAGGGAGACCGGCAGCTGAATCGGAGGAGAGATGGGCTAATCATGACAAAGCCAGTAACTCACTGACCATCAAAGGAAGCGCGTTCTTTCATCTCCTGCCAATTTCCTCACAGTGTCCTGCACGCCACCCAGCCCGAGGGGCCGACAGGGAGGAGGCTGGCGGCGGACGCGGGAGGACGTGTGTTTCCCGCCACTTTCCCCAGGAAGGTCCGCGCAGGAAAGAACCAACTAAGCCGCAAGGGCCATTTGCAAACTGGTCCCCCACCTGTCTTGGCATGCCTCACACGAACGGGCCCAGGACAGAACAGAGAGAAAATAATCATGATGATGATAATAATAATAAGAGAGCGAGAGGCCAGCAGCTCTGGAAAACTGATCGAACTCACAACCCCGGCCTGTGCCCTGACCGGGAATCGAACCGGTGACCTCCTGGTTCACAGGTTGACGCTCAACGGCTGAGCCACACCCGGTGGGGTCCTACCCACGTGACTTCTAAAAAGGACCCTCAATGCTGCAACTTCGACATCCCTTCTCGCCCGCCTTTCTTGTGGTGAATTGTTTGATTCCGTCTTGATGAATTACTCAGGAGGAAGAATGAATTCCGGATACAAGCACGGTGGGGGGAGTTCTCTGCGGCTGCCCAACACCGGCATCTCCCCGGGCTGCCTTCCTCTTGTGCGAGGTTGAGGCTGAATCATAGAACTCTCTGTTTTGGGGGGGTTTAGCGTGTGTGTGTGTGTGTGTGTGTGTGCATGTATGTGTGTGCGTGTGTTTCTCTACAAGCCAACATCGAGCTCCTGCCACGCGGTGGGCGCTGTCCATGGTGCTGGGTTGCCAAGCGAAGCAAGATTCCGTTTCTTCGCGAGAATCCACGGTGGCCCTAGCTCAGTGGATAGAGCATCGGCCTATGGCCTGCAGGGTCCTTGCTTCGATTCCAGTCAAGGGCACAGGCCCGGGTTGCAGGCTCGATCCCCAGTAGGGGGCATAGAGGAGGCAGCCTCTCTCATCGATGTTTCTATCTCTTTCCCTCTTCCCGCCTCTTGGACATCAATAACAAATAATAATCCACAACCCAGGCCGAGCCTGACACCTAACCATCTGCAAGGAAAATGCATTTGTTTTCGAATTCCTCGCACGCCCCCACAGGAATACAACCTGTTGCACTAAATACTCGGAGGTGGGTTTTCTCAAGAAAAGAGGGAAGTCTTTCTGTGAAATAATTTCCACGTCACCTCGGTGACACTGCTCCAAACAAAGGAGAAGAAACAGGAACCAAAGTAGCCAACCAAAGTTTTAAAAAACTGTTTTAGCCCAGCAGGTGTGGCTCAGGGGTTGAGCGTCGACCTAGGAACCAGGAGGTCAGGGTTCGATTCCCGGTCAGGCCCATGCCCCGGGTTGCAGGCTCGATCCCCCGTGTGGGGCGTGCGGGAGGCAGCCGGTCCATGATTCTCCCTCATCATGGATGTTTCTATCCCTGCCTCCCTTTCCCTTCCTCTCTGAAGTCAATAAAAATATAAATTTAACAAAGAAGAAGAAGGAGGAGCCATGCTGCTGGGAGGAGAGGGTGGAGGTGAGCATGGAGGTGCCCCCTCTGTGGCTTCCGAGCCCAGAGCAGTGCCATCGAAGGCCGCTGACATCGGGCAGCACGGATCCCCACCGGCAAAGCGACCCACCAAGACAGCGCCTGTCAGCGGGCACTCGGGGGTTTTGACGACGGAAACACACAGGGTGCCGCCCACCTTGGACTATTGCTGCTTCCAGGGGTTGCCTAGGATACGGGGAGGCCCAGATTTTTAACAACAACAACAACAACAAACACAGACACTTGGATGGGCCATCAGAGATCTTCCAAGGTAGTGGGATGGAGGCGGCGTCAGAACGTGCGGCCGGGCCGTCCCAGGGAACCCCGGGCTGCGGCCGGGGGCGGGGGGGGGGGGGAGAGGGCCCCGCAATCCCGGTGGCACTTGCAAAGCACGAGGGGTCTCCGCCAGCCGCCAGCCTGCCCGCCAGGCAGCCGCCAGCCCCGGGGCCACCCTGCCCGAGCACAGAGGCCCTTAACCGGACGGCCTCTCTTTCCAGCCTCGAAGTACAATGCGCCCAGCGATCATGGTTATCGTCACATTGACACCAGGGCCTGATCTCCCAGGTCCCTGCTCCCTAAAGACACACACGCCCCGCCCTGGCCTGTGTGGGCCAGTGGTTAGAGCGCCGGCCCTCGGACAACTGCAGGGTCTGAGGTTTGTTTGATTCCCGGTCAAGGCCACGTTCCTGGGTTGCAGGTTCGATCCCCAGTAGGGGTCGTACAGGAGGCAGCCGATCCATGATTCTCTCTCATCATTGATCTCTCTCTCTCCCCCCCCCTTTCTCTCTAAAATCAATAAAAAATTACTTTTTTAAAAATAGCCTCGGGTGAGGATTAACAACAACAACAGGAAGCAGAGGGTGGGGGTGTCCCTCAGGGGTTTTCCGCGCAGAGCTCACAGCGGTGTCTGCCTCTGTGGCTTCTGCCAGGGCCCGGTTACCGGTTAAAAGCGGGCTCCCCGCCGGCATGCAATTTACAGGAGGTTATCGATGAAGCTGGGGTCAGCGCTGGAGGCTCAGTCCTGCCAGGAAACGCTCTATCCTCCTGTTTTTTTTTTTGTTGGGACGAGAAGGCAGGAAGAGGGAAGATAGGATGACGCGTCCCATAAATCAGTCTGAAGCCGCTACTTGCTGATCATAAATCTTCAGCGGCCCCCGACCGGCCTGTGGGAACAGGACACATCAGGACGCCGGTGCCACTGGGAGAGCTGTGACCACCTCGGAAGATCCACGCCGAGGAGAGGTTATTGTGGGTGTGTTTTTAAATATGTTTCCATTGATTTTTAAAAAATATATATTGTTATTGATTTCAGAGAGGAAGGGAGAGAAATGTCAATGATGAGCGAGCAGCATCCGTGGGCTGCCTCCTGCACGTCCCCTGCTGGGGGTCCAGCCTGCATCCCGTGACCGGGAACCACACCGGTGACCTCCTGGCTCGCGGGCTGATGCTCAAGCAGAGCCACGCTGGCAGGGCTGCGGCTGAGCGGTTTTATGTACCACACGGCCGGGTTGCTAGTTCGCTGGTAAAAGCTGATGCTTGATTCTAACAACAACGACGACAAGAGAACTGTTACCTGAAAGGAACATCACGTCATCACAGACTTAAAAACCCGCACAAGGTAAAGGACCCAAGTTCAGGGCCAGCCCAGCCTGGGATACGGTGTGAGACAAAAAGCCTAGCCTTTTGCCCGGCCGATGTGGGACCTAGGGATCAGGAGGTCACGCACAGTTCGATCCCTGGCCAAAGGCACATGCCCTGGTTTCGGGCTCCACCCCCGTGGAGGGGCCGGGGGGGCGGGGGAGGGGTGTGCAAGAGGCAGCTGATCGATGATTCTCTCTTATCATCGATGTTTCTCTCTCTCTCCCTCTCCCTTCCTCTCTGAAGTTAAAAAACATTTTTTTAAACAAATAAATTAACTCCCCCAATTCAGAGATGCTGTGATTTCGGGGTGAGCAAGACATGGCTCACTTCTGGTAGGTTCCACAGGTTTCTCGGAGCTTCATCCAATGGGGAGAGTCAATGACTCACACGCCCAAGGAGCAGCTTGCCCCACGGGGTGCGTCTCGGTTGAAAGCGAAAAGCATGCGGGATCTTTCCTCGTCTCCGCAGCGACTCAATCAGACCCTCCCATCCGGAGCTCCAGCGAGCAGAGCTGGGCAGGGGCTGCTTCGACAGCTCATCTGTCAGCTCAGCTCATCTGATGGAAGCATCATGGAGATGCTTCAATTTCTTCTCTGGTTGTTAATCCTCACCCAGGGCTATTTTTTCCCAGTGATTTTTTTTTTTTTTTTTTTTTTTTTTTTTTTTTTTTTTTAGAGAGAGTGGAATGGAGAGAAGGGAAGAGAGAGAGAGAGAGAGACATAGATGGGAGAGAGACACATCGATGGGTTGCCTCCCGCACGCACCCTGATCAGGGCCGGGGACTGAACCTGCAACCCAGGTAGGTGCCCTTGACCAGGAGGTCATGGCTCGATTCCCGCTCAGGGCACAGGCCTAGGTTCGGGGCCCGATCCCCAGCAGGGGGTGTGCAGGGGGCAGCCGATGCATGATTTTTCTCCCATCACTGAGGTTTCTGTCTCTCTCTCTCTCTCTCCCTCTCCTCCCCTCCACCTGACCGACTCCTGCCCCCACACCCTGACCCTATATTGTGTACTTGCACCGGATGTGAGAGGACCTCACCACCCCTCGGGGCAGACACCGACAGACTGGCCTTGGCCCGAGGAGAGAGGACGTAATAAAATCTCTTAAACTCCCACAGCGTCTCTTGGTCTGAGGCTCCTTGCTGCGTGGACCTAACCATGGGGGGGGGGGGGGTGTCTCCCTGCCACCGTCACAGCCCCAGCCCCGACGTTCAGCATCGTCCACATTAAACTCCCGGCACACGCCACTGGCACACGCCACCGAGACACGCCACCGCGTCAGGGACCCCACCATGAGCTGGGAGCCTGCCCGAGGAATCACGCACAGAAAACCCGCCACGGGCATATCAGTGAGAAGTGAATCTGTCTGGCAGATCCAAACAGTAACAAATGATCGTTTCTTACCATGTTTATGGACGACACGGGCCCGATGCTGTTCACGTAGATGTCGACGTCGATGACGGTGGGTCTCACTGGGGAGAGAAAGACGCGAGGGTTAGTGCTCCATGCCCGGGACCCAGGAAAATACGCAACCCCTTGGATTCCAGCACCAGGACCCCCAGGGTCTGTTAAAAAGGGGGGGGGGGGCAGGCCGGCCGGCGTGGCTCCATGGTTGAGCGTCGACCTACGAACCAGGAAGTCGCGGTTAGATTCTCGGTCGGGGCACATGCCCGGGTTGTGGGCTCGATCCCCAGTGTGGGGCGGGCAGGAGGCAGCCCATCCATGATTCTCTCTCATCATGGATGTTTCTCTCTCTCTCTCCCCCTCCCTTCCACTCTCTCCAGAAATCAATGGGAAAAAATATCCTCGGGTGAGGATTAACCACAAACAGAAGGAACTAAAAATAGAGCAAATAAAACCCCAAGGAAGTGGAAGAGCAGTAATAACACAGATCTAAGAGGAAATCAGGGAACTAGAAAACAGAAAAATAATTAATATTCCGAGTGGGTAGGTGCTGGGGGTGAGGCTGGGATCTCGGTCTTTCAAAGAGTTTTCGGGGTAATTCTGAGGCTGGGCCAGACTCGTGAGCTGCGTGCGGGCAGACTTCCTTTAGAATCCCTCCCGACGAGGACGCTCTGCCCGGCGACCATTTCCCCGTCCCCTCCGATGCAAATGAGCCGGGGAGCAGCCTCATCAGTATGGGCACAGTCATTCCTGATGAAAACGAAGATATTTTGGAGCAGGATGCTAACGAGAGGCTGACGAAGCGCCAACAGCTGAACGGAAATCGCACCGTGAGATGCAGCCTGGGACCCTGGCGGTGTCTGGGGCTGTGTGTCCTGGCTCGGACCCCACACGGGAACCGTGTGGTTCTGGGGAGACCGCGGACGGAAGGGACCCATCCTGTCCACTGTCCTTGAGCCAGGTGTTGGTAGAGGCTGTCATTTTTTTTTTAAAGATGTTTTTATCGATTGCAGAGAGAGGAAGGGAGAGCAAGAGAGGGCAGAAACATCCATGATGAGAGAGCATCATGGATCGGCCGCCTCCTGCACCCCACCCCCCCGACTGGGGCTCGAGCTCACAACCCGGGCATGTGCCCTGACCAGGAATCGAACCGTGACCTCCTGGTTGATAGGTGGATGCTCAACCACTGAGCCACACCAGCCAGGCTGGTCTGTAATGCTTACAGCAAGACTTGGGTTTAATATTTATTTTCTATTTATGGATATTTAGAGAGAGAGAAGAAGTGAGAGAGAGAAACATGGATTTGCTGTTCCACGTATCTATGCCTGCACTCATTGATCCTTCTGTGTGCTCAGCCCTAAGGTGCGTGTGTGTGAGGACGGGTCCCCTCCCAACCTGCACTGAGCTGAGGAACTGGGTTCCCACCAGCGTCCTTTGGACGCCCAAGGGGTCTCCCAGGGAGGCGACAGGTATAATTTCTGCAGGAAACCTGCGCCCCCCTCCGTGTGCACGCGCGTGAACTTGGAGAGAGAACCGGCGCGGTCTACAGTCATCGCTTTTATCTCAGGCGCAGCAATTAAGAATGTCTGCTTCCTCCCCTCCATCTGCTCCCAGAGGAGAGCCGAGGGGGTGCATCTGAATTCTCTTCTCTGGCTCTGCCGGCGCTGCAGGGAAAGGACAGCTAGCTGTCTCCAAGGCGGTGCCGGCTGGGGCTGTCGGACCAGGTCCACCAGGGGGCCATGCTCTAGGGGCCCCGCACCCGCCTCCGACTCCTCTTCCTCTGACATAAAGCACCGACGTGTCTTTGTATTTTATTTTTTAATATATTTGTATTGATTTCAGAGACCAAGGGAGAGGGAGAAAGAGAGAGAAACAGCAACGGTGAGAGAGAATCCTGGATCGGCTGCCTCCTGCACGCCCACTACCCGGGATCAATCCCGCAATCCGGGCATGCGCCCCGATCGGGAATCGAAGAACCGTGACCTCCTGGTTCATGGGTCGATGCTCAACCACTTAGCCATGCCGGCCGGGCTAGAATTTTTAACTAAACTCGGAGAATAAGCTTTAGAACCACCTGGCACAGGAGTCCAGATAGGCCCCCACTGGAACAAGAGGAACAGAAGGAACCTAAGATGAACCAGAGCCGAGAGAAGGGGCCATGCCCGGCTTAAGGGAACCCCGGGGTCCTGCCCGCGCACGGCACACGCTCCCAGCGAGCATTCCCCTGGGCCGCCAGCCAGCAGGCGGCCCCCGATCGTCCCGGCACCGATGGCGTTTGGTCCCGACCGCCCCGATCCCAGAGAGGGAACTGTGTTTCGTAACCATCTACTTCCACGGAGAGTGGCTCGCGTTCCTGGAGGCCCCGAGGGGGAGACAGTCACTCGGGTCATTACCCCTCCTCTGCGCAATTCTCTTAGGAAAAGGTTTACCGCCCTCCAGCCGCCGCGAGCTCCCACGGCGAGAGGTGTCTCCAAGACAAATGGCACCGGCAGAACCCGCACCCGTTAAGGACGCGGCTGACGTAGCGCTCGGGGTGATGGATGGGGAGAGGGGGGGGAACGGCTACAGGCCCGTCCATAATTTAGGAGCAAGTGGCAGAGAGATCACCGCTGGGGCGTCTTTTTAAACACGTCACGGTCGCAGCGTGGGTTATGGAAACTATTAGAGGACCCCGCGTGGACGCGTTCCTCCCAGAGGCTGCCATGAGCTGTCCACGGGGACACGGACGGGCGATCGCGAGGGCTTCCTGGTGTTGGGTCTCCGTGGACCCAGCTGGACGGAGAAGGTGGGGAGGTGCCCATGTGCCCACGTAGGTGCCTACGGTCAGGTGGGGGGTCGATTCCGGCCGAGGGATTGTGGGAAGCACACGGAAGGGGTGCCCCTCCTCACGTCACCTCGACAGCCGGTCCTCCGAGCTGCGGCACCCCATTTTCTGAATGTGTGTGCGTGAATCCGCACCCGAGCGCATTTTCCCATTGATTTTTAAAAAATGTTCTTGTGGATCTCAGAGAGGAAGGGAGAGGGAGAGAGGGATAGAAACATCATCCGCGATGAGAGAGAATCACGGATCGGCTGCCACCTGCACGCCCCCCACTGGGGATCGAGTCCGCGGCCCCAGCATGTGCCCTGACAGGAATCGAACCCTGACTTCCTGGTTCCTAAGTCGGCGCCCAACCACTGGGCCACACCGGCTGGCCGGGCTGCAGCACCGAATTCGAATTCTTCCGAGGACGGAAGGTGCTTGGCTGCACTGCAACCAGGAGATGCAACAGCCCAGAAGAGCCAGGAGTGAGTCTTGGGGGGGGGGGGGGTTAGCAGGGGCAGGGGGGCAAGAGCCAGAGGCATCAGAGACGCCGGGGAGCTCCGGGAACCTGTCCGGCCTGAGGCCTGAGCGCCCTGGGTCGCTGCCCCTCTCCCGCCCCCCTCCCCGCGGCGGCGGGGGCTTGGCCCACCTGCAAGGTCACATCGGAGGGTCCCGGTGGCACCGCCTGGCGCTCTGGGCCTCGGAGCAGCAGGAGCACGAGGAGCAGCCACCAGCCTCCCGCCCGGCGGGCTCCTCCCGGCAGGCGGTGCGGGCGCTCTGAGCCCATTGGCCGTCTGGCCCCGGGGTTCCCACAACCACCTGCACGTGGTGCCCGCAGGCGCGGCTCATTGGCTGAGCGTCAACCCAGGAACCAGGTGGTCCCGGGTTCCATTCCCGGTCAGGGCACAGGCCCAGGTGGTAGGCTCGATCCCCAGTGTGGGGCCTGCAGGAGGCAGCCGATCCACGACTCCCTGTCATTATTGATGCTTCTCTCTCTCTCTCCCTCTCCCTTCCTCTCTGACATCAATAAAAGACACGCTTTAAAAATAAAACCCGTAAACATGCACCACCGGCGTCTACTTTCTACGGAAACCACACCCGTGGGTACTCACTGCCAATGTCCGGCCGCAGCTTCCTATCGTATTCTCTCAGCAGCTTGTTGAGAATGAGCGTCACGTCCGTGTCCTGGGATTTGGGGGCCAAGACCCACTTCCGGGTTGACGCCGTGTCTTCCTGTTCCTCCTCCTCCGCCTTCCTGGACCTGGGTCACGGCACAAAGTGAGAGGACACGTCGGCCCAACGGCTCCAGGAAGCGTGTCCCACGTGGGCTGCCCGAGGGCCACTGAAGAAGCCACAGAAGTCCCCGGGACCCCCACCCACCCTCCGGATGATCTCCCAAATCAAAAAGTAAAAGGAGACACACGTTTTCTAATTCTAGATTCGTTAGGGAGCAGGATTCGTGGCATCATGCGTGTGAGAGGTTGGCCACCCACGCGTGTATGGCTCCTGGCGCCGACGACTGAGTTCCAGCTTTTCCTAGCCTGATCTCTCGCTGCAATTTTATTTCTCAAAGACAAATTGTCTAGAACAGCGGTTCTCAACCTGTGGGCCGCGACCCCTTTGGCAGTCGAACGACCCTGTCACAGGGGCCGCCTAAGACCAGCCTGCATATCAGATATTTACATTACGATTCATCACAGTAGCAACATGACAGTTAGGAAGTAGCCATGAAAATAATTTTACGGTTGGGTCACCACATGAGGAACTGTATTTAAAGGGCCAGAAGGTTGAGAACCACTGGTCTAGAAATAAGCCACCAATAAAAACTATGAATTGCACACGGCCCGTGTAGCTCAAAGGCTGAACCTCAACCCGCGAACCAGGAGGTCGCGGTTCGATTCCTGGTCGGGGCATACGCTCCAGTGGGGGGTGTGCGGGAAGCAGCCAATCCATGACTCTCTCTCATCATGGATGTTTCTCTCTCTCTCTCTCCCTCTCCCTTCCTCTCTCGAAATCAATAAAACATATACATACATATTCTTAAATTGCCATGAATTTTGATCCACAGCAAACTGTCCACCGTCAAGAGGAACTGATAAAATTTGGAGCACACACACAGTAAGTGATATGCGACACATGACACTGGTGACATTTCCTAAATGTCACTAAAAATAGCTCCTTTCACCGGGACTATGGTCAGGAATGTGAATTTTATCATTTGGAATTTAAAAACAAGCAAACAGTCGTCCACACACGTTCTGTGGGACACGGCTGGCCGGCCATTCAGTCCACAGCAAAGCTGTGGGGAGGTGAAGGGAGGGGCAGTGGACCTCGGCCAAATCACGCCACCTTCTCAGGACGCACGTCCAACTGAGCTCTTCCCTCTCCCTCCCCCTTTCTCTCCTCTCCCCCTCTCCCTCCCCGCACACCCAAAGACAGCTCCCCAGCAGAGAGACCGGATCCTGCTCCCATGTGGCCATGGTCCCAATGGTCTTACAGACACAGATGAGCTCACGGATCCACTCCTGTCAATCCTCCCTGTACACGGCCCCGTGGCTTCTGAGAAATACCTTGGAGCTACTTCGGAGACAGGTATTAAAAGGAATCTCGTCCTCTTCCTCTAGCGGGGATGGAGGGCTTTCCTGGAATTGCATAAGCGGCTTCCCTAGAGGCCTGGGCAGGTGAGAGGGGGGCAGGCAGCCTGCAAGGCCAAGAAGCTGCCTTCTCTCCAGGGAGACGAAGGGGGACCCCGGCTGTGGGGCAGGGCAGGGCGAGCTGGACAGGGTGGGGGGCCTGGCACTGGCTCCCCCACTCCTGAGCCCACGTGTCCGCTGGCTGCAGAACTGGAGACAGAATGACACAGAGGCCTCCCAGTGCTCGGGCCCGGACACGCAGCCCCACGGGAAAACCCTCGCCGTGATGAAACCAAGTGTCATCTCGGGGGACCCACTGGCGTGCGCTCCGCTTCTCCACAGGCCAAGCGGGTTATATATAATCTTTACGAGCGTTCTGTGCTCGGGACTGCAGGCTCCCGGACGCCACCCCTGCAATTCGCTTTGTCTTAAAAGCAAACCGGTGACCGACTGTCGCTGTCAAGCCGCTGCTCGGCCGGACACTCCGGATGTTACTTCCACGTCTGGCACCTTCTCCTCCACCATTAGGACCAGGATAAAGTCTCAAATCCTTTCCCCCCCCNTTAGGACCAGGATAAAGTCTCAAATCCTTTTCCCCCCCCCCCCAAATATATATTTTTATTGATTGCAGAGAGGAAGAGAGATAGAAACATCCATGATGAGACAGAATCATGGATCGGCTGCCTCCTGCACACCCCCTACTGGGGATGGAGCCTGAAACCCAGGCCTGTGCCCTTGACTGGAATCGAACCCGGGACCCTTCAGTCCACAGGCTGACGCTCTATCCACTGAGCCACACCGGCCAGGGCAAGTCTCAATTCCTTTGAAACACTAGCAGGAGCTCCTCAGCCTCAGAGAGCAGCTAAGCACCTTCCTGGTGTCCCCGAGGACCTGGTGCGACTTACAAGATTTCAGGGTACAGTGAGCTCACCCACGGGGAGTCAGGCTGGGCACACTGCCCTCCAGGGAGCTACCAAGCCGTCGGCACAGAGCAGGCCCGTCTGCCACCACCTTTCCCAGGGTCCCCGACCAGGGAGGCCTGCAGGGTGCGAGGGAGACCTTTCCCCGCATGAATAACCGCTTTGAAAAGATCACCCCGCACACCCGGTCACACCCCACGTCGCTAAAGCCCACTCGGAGAACAAAGACACCTGCACACGAGAGGCCGAATACAACGCCACCCGTTTAAAATTTGCATTTTTTTTTGCCCGGCGGTGGCGTGGCTCAGTGATGGAGCGGTGACGACCTCTAGGAACCAGGAGGTCACGGTTCGATTCCAGGTCAGGGCACAAGCCTGGGTTGCAGGTTAGATCCCCAGTAGGGGGCGTGCCGGAGGCAGCCGATCCGTGGTTCTCTCTCATCACTGATGATGTTTCTCTCTCTCTTTCCCTCTCCCTACCGCTCTGAGATCAATAAAAAATCTATTTTAAAAAATAAATTTTGGATTTCCCCCCCCCACCCCCCAGGTGCTATGCAACCTCTGTTATGGAGGCCAGGGAGCCACCCAGACAGAGAGGGTAGACTGCAATCTGCCCTGAGGGAGACAGAGGGACGGGGGACGGGGGGCGGACGGGCGTGCCTTTGAGGAGGCCTGGGAACCTGACTGCTTCAAGTTCTACACGACATCCTCCTGCACATCCCACGAGGGACAACGGGCCGTTCTCCTAGCACCTTACGAGTTTCCGGATCCACACAGCCAGCTCACCCTGAACTGCAGGTCACTCCCCACAGGAGGCAACAATAGTGGGGTCACGAGACGGGACTTGGGAGCTAGAGGACAGGCCTCGGGGCCTCCACGTCAGGCACAAACCCACCCAGGCAGCACGGACCTCAGGCCGGCACTGGCGCTGTCCTCCCAGCTCCTCCTTAAACGGGAAGAAACTTGCGCCAAAAGGTGCGGGATTGAGGGAGCTGCCTGAGTCACCCCGAACGAAGCCTGCTGTCCCCGGCACCCGCCGCCCGCCTTCCACGGTCTCAACTTTTAGTGACGACGTTGTCGAAAGGCGTTCCTCCTGGGGCCCAACACCCCAATGGCGCATGGGGCGTGAAAACGGGGGGGGGGGGGGCCTCGCCTCTCGGGGGCTCTGTGAACGTGCCTCCTGGTTCTGGTTCTTTCCTCCTTCACAAACACGCAGGCCGGGGTGCTGACCTGCAGGGTTACGGCCCACAGGGACGCACTCTGGCTCCCAGATGCAGGGCATGAGGAGGTGTCCAAACAAGGGTGTTTTGGGAAAGGGGTTCCCTGAGATTGGGGGGTGGGGGGAAAAGCGAGGGTGCTACTATCATTTGCAAAGCGCAGGGCAGTCTGCAGTGCTGGGACCAGCCTCGAGCCTGGGTTTATGACCCCGAACCTCTGGCCGTATTTGCAGCTGCAGGAGGCCCCTCCCATCCCCACCTGGCGGCCTCTGGGGGGCGGGGTTAAAGGTATTGATTACCTGAGAGGATGTCTTAGTTACCTGACACAAGCCTTATTGGGGTCTCTTTTGTTGCTGTTTTAAATATATTTTTATCTCAGAGAGGAAGGAAGGAGAGGGATGGAAATATCAATGAGGAGCGAGTATCGCTGATGGGCTGCCTCCTGCACGCTGCCCCCCACTGGGGGTCCAGCCTGTAACCCGGGCATGTGCACCCTGACCTCCTGGTTCCTACACAGGTCGATGCTCGACCACGGAGCCACGCCAGCCGGGCCCGAAGCCTGTCATCCATTCCGACACCCTGCGTGTCTGGGGACAGCCGTGTCCGTGTTCCGGGGCATGCCAAGTGGCTGCTCTGGCAGGCGTGCAGGTGTGTGTGTGTGTGTGTGTGTGTGTGAGAGAGAGAGAGAGAGAGAGAGAGAGACCCACTGGAGGGGGGTGGAGGAGGAAGGGGGGTGGGGAAGGGGGTAGACCCCGCTGGTCCCCTCTCAGCTTGGTTTCCAAAAACCCTTCAAACCACCCAGTTTACAAGCTTCCGAAGAACCCTGTCATCTGAGCCTAATCCCATATTCCCGGGGCTGAGAGCTGCAGCCGCCCAGCCCCGAGAGGAGGGAGATGGGACAGGAGGTGGGATAGACGGGGCGCAGCCCCGCACTCCTTCCCCGGCCCGCCTCGTGCCCCCAGACTTCTCCCTCTTCCTGGCCGGCCCCCCGCCCGCTGCCGCCCCGCAGCCTTGGGCTCGGAGCCTCCTCCCTCGGGGACCGGGAGCCCCAGGGCGCCACTCACCGCGCGTGTAAGCCGGGCAGCAGGCAGAGGACCAGCAGCAGCGTGGGGGCCATGGTGCCGCGAGCGCGGGGCGCGCGGGGCGCGCGGTTCGAGGCCTCGGGCCGAGCACCGCTTCCTCCCGGGCGCCGGCCTCGCCTCCGCCGCCTCCGCCGCCTCCGAGGCCGCGGGCTGCGGCTGGACAGCGGCCGGACAGGTGCGGGCTCTGGCGGCCGGCCGCGCCCCCGACGGCCGGTGGGTCTGCGCGCGGCTCCGCGGGACCCCGCGCCGCTGCGACGCGCCGCCCCCTCCCCCTCCGCCCGCGCTCCCCGCCGATCCGGGTGGCGGAGTCCGGTGGGCACGGGCGGACCCTGGCTCCTGGGCCCGGCAGCCCGCGGCTCCGCGCGGCGCAGCCCACCCTCCTGCCCGCCGCCCGCCGGTGCCGCGCGCGCCGTGGGGTCTGCGCGCCGCGTGGCTGCTGCGCGCTCGGAGGCGGTCCCGGCCGCGGGGAGGAGTTTCCCCAATTACACGCCTGGCAACGCGCTGGGCAGAGAGAAGGGGGGCGGCAGCCGAGGGGGGACCCCGGCTTTGAGGCTGGAAAGGGGGTGCGCTTCCCTGGGCGGGGAGGCTTTGGGGGACCCACAGGGAGCCCGAGGATGGGCCCCAGGGACGGGCCCTCGCTGTCCAGAGGGAACCCCAGGCTCTGCTGTTGTTTCAACACGAGGCAGCGGTTCTCTGGGGTTCCCCGTCCTCCTGCGGCCCTACTAGGCGCGCCCTGCTCTGGGTGGGCCGTGGCCCTCGTCGTGCACGCGACCCCGATTCTGCGTGGGAACGTGGCCTGCTGGGGAGTCTGTGGGTAGCAGCACCCCGATCAATGGGCGTCTTTCTCACCGCAAACAGCTGCGGCTGAAAAAACACATCAAGTCCCGAAGGAACTGGCAAGTGGATTGAGCCAGGAAGCGAGCAGAGGAGCAGAGCGTATTAAAATGCCCCCAAGACTGGAAATTTCATTTAGGTTTTCATTAGTCATAACCACCCGGGAAGCGTGTCTCCCACCATAGATTTGGGGCAATATCAGCGCAGCTCAGAGTAAATCCACCCGGGCGTTTGCTCCGAGGCCCTGGCCTGTGTGGCTCAGTGGCTTGAGCGTGAACCCAGGCATCAAGAGGGCACGGGTTTGAGTACCTGTCCCGGCACATACTCTGGCTGCAGGTTCACGGGTTCATTGATCCATGTGTCTTTCTCTCCCTCCCTCTCCCTTCCTCTCTCTAAAGCCAATAAAAACCTATTTTTAAAAAGCCGGGCTGTTGTGGCTCAGTGATTGAAAGTCGACCTATGAACCAGGAGGTCATGGTTTGATTTCCCATCAGGGCATCTGCCCAGGTTGTGGGCTCGATCCCCACTAGGGGACGTGCAGGAGGCAGCCGATCCATGATTCTCTCTCATCATTGATGTTTCTCTCTCTCCCTCTCCTTTCCTCGGAAATCAATAAAAATATATTTTTAAAAAAGATATCATATTGGATCTTTGGTTTTGAACTCAGAAAAGCTAAGGAGACCCAAGTCGTAAACCTTCCTATTAGGGAAAAAAAAACACCCCTAAGCACTAAATATTTTTGAATCCCACATTTCCACGAAGAACCCATCCGAGCTCATTTCAAAATCATCTGATTCGGGGATTGAGACTGGCTACTGAAAAGGACAAACATCATCATGCCAATCGGCGGAGGAGACAACCTCTTCGCGCTGTTGAAAAGCTCTACCTTCTGGGCGCAGGCCTAGGAGTAACCTCAATCACCAGCGTCATTCATATTCAAATATCCACCGTGCTCGCTTGGGGCCCTGGTGCTCCCAGATGTGTTCGTAGAGACGTGGAGATTAATTTTGTCAAAATACTTAAAATACTGTTTTCCTGGAGAGCGAGGCGCACTCCCCCTGCTCAAGAAATCGTTCCTTTCCAGGGGACGCTCATTCGACCACGGAGGCCAATGGTGACGGGAAGATTGGAGGGAACCTTGGTGGGCCTTGCGCCTTGGGGTGGACCCCGCCCAACGCCGTCACCATCACCATCCACAGTTGTACCTGGAAGGAGCCACTCCAGCCTGGTTTCTGGGCTTCTCTCTCTCTCTCTCCCCTCCTAGCATTCTCCTGCATTTCCCTCCCTCCTTCTCCCTCCCCCTTCCTCTTCCTTATATTCTTCATCTCCTCCTCCCCCTCGTCTTCCTCCTCCTCCCTCCTCCCCTCCCTCCTCCCTTCCCTCCTCTTCCTCTCCCTCCTCCTCCCTCTCTTCCTACTCCTCATCCTCCTCTCCCTCCTCATCCCCTCCCTCCTCCTCCTCCCCTCCCTCCTCCTCCTCTTCCTCCTCCTCCTCCCTTCCCTCCTCCTCTTCCTCCTCCCTCTCCCTCCTCCTCATCCTCCTCTCCCTCCTCCCTCTCCCTCCTCCTTCCTCTCCCTCCTTCTCTTCCTTCTCCTCCTTCCTCTCCCTCCTCCTTGTCCTCCTCCTCCTCCCCTCCCTCCCTCTCTGATGGAGAAGGGCGGTGGTGTAGAGCGTGCTACCCAGACAGGTCTATTCTATCAGCAGGAGTTTCTTCTATCACAGGAGCACGGATTAGCTACTGAACAAGACGTAAAGGTCATGTTCTCGGTGGAAGGAAAAAAACACCTCTCGAGGGCATTCCTAGCAGAGAACCAATCCTTCAACCAGGGCTGAGCAGGACAGCTTCCCGTCCTGGCTGCCTTCTCCCTCTCAGCCCCCCCACCCACGGGAACGAAATCCCATGGCGTTGGGTACCCCAGTCAGTAACCATGGGAACAGAAAGGTGGGTCTGCAGGGCTCACCTGCCGCAGGACTGGGGCCCATCCACGGAGTTGATGTTGGGTCTCAACATCTCCAAATCTCTGTGAAACAGAGAACGACTGAGGGGCTGGACCCCATCCCCGCACCGCGTCCCACAGGACGTTCGGCAAAGCATTTCTCGGGGGTTAACACACGGAGGATGTTACAGGCTCCTCCTCAGTCTCCAACAAGACGGTGTTTGCTGCCCCATTTTCACTTGGGTAGTTGGCGGGGAGGCTGCGGACCCACTTTTTGTGGACAAGCATCTAGGCCAACAGGAGCCAACGCCTGCCCTACATCCCTGCGCCCGGGCCTGCGAGACACAGAACCCTGCCTGCTGGTCCTCTAGGTGATGTAGAAGGAGACACTCCCACGCCAGGGCGCCTACAAGTAGGGCACTGTCACTCACCGCTCTGTTCACAGTGTTTACTTCTCGCCTTGTTCTCATCCCCCACAAGGCGATGCTTTATTTTGTGTTCATCCAAAATAACAAACACTGGCCCCACCGACCCGACCCGACCCGGCCTGGCTCAGGGCTTGAGCGTCAACCCAGGAACCAGGAGGTCCCGGTTCGATTCCCTGTCAGTCAGGGCACAGGCCCGGATTGCGGGCCATCCCCAGTGGGGGGCGTGCGGGAGGCGGCCGCCGGATGATTCTCATCATGGATGTTTCTGTCTCCCCCTCTCCCTTCCTCTCCAAAATTAATAAAAACATATTTAAAACTAAATAAAAATAACAAACGCTGACATTTCTGTGGCACAAAACGAGAGAGCGGGACCGGAGGATCTTTCTTGTCTCAGGAGCATCAGACTGAAGCCTACGCAGCGAGTTGACTCAGGAGGCAGAGCTTGGGGGGCGGTGGGCGGGTGGGGAGGGGGGAATTCTGTAACGAAGCCGAGAACTTGTCGAGACAATCATGGCTCCGTGACACGCAGGACCCCATCCTCTCCCGGGACCGAGATGTGAGTGCGGGCACAGCGGGACCCGGGCCCACCAACGCCACCCCTATTCCGGGCGGCTGTTCAAAAACCACGCGTCCCGACCTCCCGTGAGAAGTCGTGCAGAAGGGACCGGAAACCTTGTTGTATCGGGGACGACACGCCGACCAACCGAGGGACCAGCCGGGGCCACTTTCTCTGCTTTTCAAACTTTATTTCTTGATGATGGTTGATATTTACATTATTTTACACGAGTGTCAGGTGTACAGCACAGCGGTCAATCAATGGCTCCCGAAGGAGCCCCCTGATATTGCCAGTGCCCACCCCACGCGATGTCACGGGGGCTGCCCTTGGGTCCTGTTCGGGAAGGAGGTGAGTCCACCAAGATAGGAAGTGGGTGTGTGTTTTCCCCCCAAAATATGACATGGAGCCCTAACATCGGTGCGTGTTGGGGTGGGTGAGCATCGAAGGCTTGTATACAAAAGCTAACAGAGCAGCAGTACGTCAAGTAGAAGGCGCGCACAAGGGAGTCAAAGGCTGAAAGGGTTGAGTTACAGTTTTCACCACAGAAGCGTTACACACGGTGGTAGCAGCGAGGCGTGGTCAGATCGAGACAGCGAACACGCGGGCCAGAGGCCAAACTGTCGTCACACCTCTTTCTGTTGTAACATCTTTTCTGTCGTTCTCACGGTCCAATTAGTAGGGGCAGTGGCAGGAGAAGAGGGAATATGTTTATTCCCCCTTATTCTCCCCCAAAAATAATTATTTTTTTGGCAGTTAATTTGTTTTCCCCCCCGGGGTGGGGGGCAATCGTTTATCTGTGAATCTAATTTGTCTGCGTAAATATTTGCCTATTCTATTTAGTAAAGTGAAGTCATGCGGGACTTTTTTTAATTTCCGAATAGTAAGATTGAGCAAAGGCAATTCGTTTTTGTACATGAATGCTCACGGTTTCCTTTGGACTGAAACGGAAAAAAAAAAATGTGCTCTTGGTGATCTCTGATTTTTTTTGCAAGAATTTTGGTCACGTAACAACCGTGAGCAGGTCCCTAAAATAGTTTTTTGCTTTTTTTGCCGGAAAATTTTTGTATGAAATGCGGTGGGACATATAAAAAGTTGCATTGTCAGGTGACCCTTGGAGTAGGGAACAAATAGACCTTTCTTGCTTGTAAACTATCAGTGTCAGGTTCTACGCGTGTCAGAGCCGTTCTGGCTTTCTAGAAAGATCTTCGTTTCGTGTATCAATGTGACATCTTCGAAACATCTGACGCGGCACGTAGAAACATCAAGGCAATCATATTCGTACGCATTATTAAACATGCAAGAATTTCCTGAAAGATGGTATCCTAGGATGGAAAATCCCTCTAAGATTAGCCCTTCTGGGGGAACCATTCCTCGGAATCTATGGCTCTCGGGTTTGAGAGTGAAGAGGCTGACTTTTGGGGGGCGGGGGGGGGGAGGGGGGAGGCTGACTGAGGGGGGTGGAGCCCCTACAACTCCATTTACTTGGACAGATATGTCCACCAGTAAACGGCGTTGAACAGGGCGAACAGGAGCGGGAAGAGGATGCGGGACACCTTGTCGATCTGGCTGACGCTGTTGTAAGTCTTCGCTTCCTGCTCGTCATCGGAAGAGATGGGCATGTTGACTGGGGACGAGGTGGCGGCCTCCTCCCGGGACTCGGGGATCGACGCCAGGTGGGCGGGCACCCGTCCGATCGGCCCCAGGGGGATGTGCTCGCCCTGGGGGATGCTGGGGGAGTGGGCCCTTCTCCTCCTCCTCGCGGCGTACAGGCTTCTCCGGCCCTGGCGGCGTCCCCTTCTCTGCAAAGGAGAATCAGAGTGTGAGGGTGTGCCGTTGGCAGGGGGATGGATGGATGGATGGAGGCTGGGTGGATGGATGGATGGATGGATGGATAGATGATAGGTAGATAGATAGATAGATGATAGATGATAGATAGCCCAGCCCGTGTGGCTCAGTGGCTGAGCATCATTCTAGGAACCTGGAGGTCAGGGTTCAATTCCCGGTCAGGGCACATGCCCAGGTTGTGGGTTCCATCCCCAGTAGGGGGCGTGCAGGAGGCAGCCAATCCATGATTCTCTCTCATCATGGATGTTTCTCTCTCTCTCTCCCTTCCTCTCTGAAATCAATACGTGTGTGTGTGTGTGTGTGTATGTATACATATAGTTTTTTTTTAAGGAGAACCTGGAAGAAGAGAGGAAGGAGGAACGGATCGGTACCCTGTTTCTGCCCGCGTTGCCCTGGCCGTCCCAGGCCCAGCTCCTCTTGGTGAAGTAGTTGACGGTGGCGAACTCGATGAGTGCCGAGAAGACGAAGCCATAGCACACAGCGATGAACCAGTCCATGGAGGTGGCGTAGGACACCTTGGGCAGCATGTTCCGGGCGCTGATGCTGAGGGTGGTTATGGTCAGCACCGTGGTCACCCCTGGAGGGAGCGGGAAGCGGACATAGGGATCAGGGCCAGCACCCAGACCCCACGCAGCATCTGAATGCGACAGACATGGCACAGGCCCGGCCTGGGGCTCGATCCCTAGTGTGGGGCCTGCAGGAGGCAGCCGAGCCATGATTCTCTCTCATAGCTGATGCTTCTCTCTCTCTCCCTTCCTCTCTGAGGTCAATCCTGAATAATAAAGAGCTAATATGCTCATTAGACCGAACAGCAGAACAACTGTCTGAGGCCGGCGGGGCTGTGAGGACCAAGCCCCTTACACGAATTCCGTGCACCAGACTCTGGCTCAGAGAGCAACCCTGCACCCCAACCCAGCACCCCAACCCAACACCCCAACCCTATCCTCCAATCCTACACCCCAACCTTAGACCCCAATCCTACACCCCAACCCTGCATCCCAACCCGGCACCCAAACCCAACACCCCAACTCTCTTCTCTAATCCTACATCCCAATCCTATACCCCAACCCTGCACCCCAATCCTAACCCCCCATCTCCCCGACCGGGGTCTTTGGCCTCCGAACACAGAACAGAAACCGTGGCAGTCGTGGCGACTGCCTGGCAGGGTGGCAGGAGCGGGTCCGGGCCCCAGGCTGACTCACCGAACACGGTGCGCGCGGGCACGGACTCCCGGTTCACCCAGAAGGACACCTGGGACAGGACGACGGTCATGATGCAGGGCAGGTAGGTCTGGATGAGGAAGTAGCCCAGCTTCCGCTTCAGGTGGAAGTCTGCGGTCAGGACGGTGAAATTGCCTGTGCACAAGAGACGAGCGGTCAGCGCCCAGGACCCGTGCCCCCCTCACCCCCACCCCCAGGCCCCCAGGGCGTGTCCTGTGCCCCCGGGGCCTGCCCTCTCCGCACCTCCCCTCGGACGAGTGTTTGTTTGTAAGGTTCGGGCAAAGGAGGGGATGGAAAACCCATGGGTTTCTTTTTTTTTAATTTAATTTTTTTTAAAAGTTTGTTGATTTTTTAAAATTTTTAATAGATTTTATTGATGTCAGAGAGGAAGGGAGAGAGGAAAAGAGAGATGGAAACATCCATGATGAGAGAGAATCATGGACCGGCCGCCTCCTGCACACCCCCTACTGGGGATGGAGCCCACAGCCGAGCCTGTGTCCTGACCGGGAATCGAACACTGACCTCCTGGTTCCTACGTCCACGCTCAACCACTGAGCCACCCCGGCCGGGGAAGCGTGTGGTCATTTTATAAATCCTGTGACCCCCAGCCTCTGAGGCGCCTGCCCTGGAGGCTGCCTTTCCCGGGGAGATCGGATTTCTGTCTTTCTAATCCCCAGCCCATCTGTGCCCCTCCACCCGCCCCCTGGCCACTGCCACTGCTGCCAGCGGGACTGAGGGTTTGGTCTCTTAGAACTGGGCACATCCCAGAGCCCTGTGGTGGGTGGAGGGGTCAGGGAGGCTCCAAGAAACTGGGGGTGCCCCCCCACGGGCTCCGTGCCTGCCCTGGGGCCTGTCCCTCACCCTTGTCTGCCCCAAGTTGGGGGCACTTCCTTGGCGATGCCCTCGATGCCCCCGGGCCTGCTCTGGCTCTGCCTGGCCCTGTGGGAGGCCCGCGGGGACCTCCCGTTCATCCCGGAGAACGAGGCGGCGCTGATGGTGAACTGGTGAGGAGCCCGGGCTGGGGGAGGGTGTGGCCGAGTCTCTGTGGCCCCTGGGTTTGCATGTCCCCCTCCCCATGGGAAAGGTGCTTTCAGTCCTGCAGGCAGAGCCGAATGGATCTGAGGTTACAAGGTCTTCCTTCGGCCGAATCGTAGGGAGTGGGTGGTGTGGCCGAGGAGCCCGGATGAATTGGACGAGGGGGAGGGGGTCTGACTTAGGGGGCCCCTTGATTGAGGGGGCCTGCCGGCCATGTGGGCGGAGCTGGGGCTTTGAGGCCCATGAACAGCATGGCTTGGAGCTTGCTGTCGACATGCAAGCCTAGAGCTCAGACGGGCGAGCTGAGGGGGGCCCTGTGAGCCTTTTGTTACAGCGTCGAGGTGACGGGGAGGGGGGGTCAGCTCTGCCCCTTACGGAAGAGGAGTCAGGGCCCAGCCCGTGTGGCTCAGTGGTTGAGCGCTGACCTAGGACCCAGGAGGTCAGGGCTCGATTCCGGGTCGGGGGGGCAGGGGGCGTGCAGGAGGCAGCCGAGCCAGGATTCTCTCTCATCATGGACGTTTCTCGCTCCCTCTCCCTTCCTCTCTCTGGGGACTGGAGCTCGGGCCTTCATCGGGGTTCTCTCCATCCAGTCACCCTTTTCTCCTCGGCTGCCCACGGCTCCCTGGAGCCCTGCCCTGCTCACAGCCACTCCCCGTGGTCCCGGCCGCCAGAGCTGGGCCTGTGGGACCAGGAGGCGTCCGAGACGCCCCGTGCAGCCCGAGGAAAGGGAGGCACCTCGCGCCTGGGGACACCTGCCCCGTTTTGTGTCAGGTGACACGTCAGGGGCGCTGTACCTGTAGGGCTCAGCCCCAGCTGCCAGCAGGGCCTGGGCTATGGCGCTTCCCAAAATTCGAGCCCGGGGCCATCCTCTCTGAAACGCTCCAAGCAGGAGGCAGGGCAGCAGGTGCGCGGGAGCAGCTGCAGGGACACGCTACCCTCCTGCAGAGGCGTGGCCTGTGCCGTGTCCGCGCTCAGGGCACAGCTGTGTCACACAGGCAGGTCCGTGTGGCCTGGGGCAGGGCCTGTGGTCCCGGGGGCCAGCTTGCACGGGTCGGTGAATGCCTGGTCCCCGCCTGCAGCCAGGGCTGTGTCCCCCTGACGCCGCCCCTGCCCATGGCTGAGGGGAGAGGGTGGCGTCCAGCACGCCGGGACTCACCTACGGTGGTGGAGCAGTTGGCCGAGTGTGTCTCGAACCCTGTCAGGTAGTACTGGTTCAGCCGGGAGCCGTCCTCAGCCACATCCAGCCCGTGGGTGGCGTTCGTTTCGAGCCACACGTAGGCGATTTCCTCGTTGGTGTAGGCGTCTGGGGTGCGGGGAGACAAGGAGAGCGGCATAAACGGGGTGTCACCTGACACCGGCCCGTCCGAAGGAGCCAGAGAGACGGTAGGAAGCCCGAGTCCAGCCCAGCCCTTCTGCTCTCCTGATGGCCGGCTGAGCATCCGTTTCGTGGGAGGGGAGCCTGGGCGGGCTCTCCAGGTGTCTGTGCCTGGACGGTGTGCTGACCTGGGAGCATGTCTGCCTGGCAGGGGTCCCTGTGTGTGTGTGGGGGGAGTCGCTGGGGGTGAGCAGGCTGGCCCTGTGCCCTGCAGGCTCAGTTTGCTGGGCGCCAGGCCCCCAAGCCTCTCTCTCCACTGTGAGTGGGGGTGCTGGTTAGCGATCGTCCTCATTTGTCCACAAGGACCCAACGCAGTGATGGCGATCGGATGAAACGTGTTTGACAGTGGGAAGCGACACAGGCCTGTCACTCACAACCCACCCCCTTTAGGACCCCTGTCCCCGTCCCCGTCCCTTTCTCTCTGAAATCCATAAAAACACATTGGAAAACAAGCACTCACAGCTTCCAAATTGCAGGGAGCACGTGTGCTCGTCCATGGGGAAGTCGTAGAGCTGCATGGGGCAGTCGGCAGAGATGGTCAGGCTGCAACAGAAGAGGGAGAGTCACGGGTCGCCGGCCCCCTGCGCGCCCCCCGCCCTGGGGATCCAGTGAAGTCGGACTGGAGGACGGGTGCTTGCCTACCTTGTTGTCTCTGATGGAGAGACTCCTCTGATAGACCAAACGCTTCTAGCTACACATAGATAATGCATTTCAAATATTGCCCCAGCGTAAGACGTGCAGAACATGCCTATGATGTCCTTCAAGCAAGTTACCGATTGTACTGCGCACCTGTATGGGCTATTTGCTTCTTAGGCTAGAACTCAGGCCGCGCTCAGCCAATTCCCGCGCAAACACGGTCCTTTGCTGCCCTCCTGTGGCCGTTTGGAGGAATAACACTTTGTGTCTCTGTCCGCGGTGTACTCACATACACACGCTAGGACCCAGTTAAAAACGTCTAGTTACGTGTGGATAATTTGCTCCAAATGTTACCCAAACCCGTGTAACACGTCGACAATTCCCTTCAAGTAAGTGACTGATTCTACTGGACACCTGCGTGGGACTACACTGCAGTGGTTCTCAACCTTCCTAACGCTGCGAATCTTTAAATACAGTTCCTCATGTTGTGGTGACCCCCGACCATAAAATTATTTTCGTGGCTGCTTCATCACTGTCATGTTGCTACTGTTATGAATCGTCATGGAAATATCTGATATGCAGGATGTATTTTCATTGTTACAAATGGAACATCATTAAAGCATCATAGTGATGAATCACAAAAACAATATGTAATTATATATGTGTTTTCCGATGGCCTTAGGCGACCCTTGTGAAAGGGTCGTTCCATCCCCAAAGGGCTCGCGACCCACAGGTTGAGAACCGCTGGACTACAGACTATCATACCAGAACTTAATACCTGCTGTCAGCAGAGTCCTGCGCATAAATGATCCTCTGCTACCCTCCTGTGGCCTTTCTGGAGAATTGCATATATTACCAGCTTTCCCATTGAGAAACATAGACTGTACTGAATTGGAATGAATTAAAAAACAGCAAACCCCTAGCTGGTTTGGTTCAGTGGATAGAGCGTCTGCCTGCGGACTGAAGGGTCCCGGGTTCGATTCTGGTCAAGGGCACATGCCTGGGTTGTGGGTTCGTATGGGGGCGTGCAGGAGGCAGCTGATCAACAACTCTCTCATCATTGATGTTTCTATCTCTCTCCCCCTTGACCTTACCCTCTGAAATCAATTTTTAAGTTTTTAAAAGAAGGGCCATCCCTGGCCGGTTTGGCTCAGTGGATAGAGCATCAACCCGTGTCCCGGGTTCGATTCCCATCAAGGGCATGTGCCTTGCTTGCAGGCTCCTCCCTGGCCCAACCTTGGTCAGGGCTCCTATAGGAGGCAACCAATCGATGTGTTTCTCTCACATGGATGTTTCTCTCTGTCTCTCCCTCTCTCTTCCATTCTCTCTAAAAATCAATAGAAAAAATATCCTCAGGTGAGGATTAACAAAAAAAAACAAACAAACACAGGAAGAAAGCAAGATTTAGTAAATATATCTCTCGGTGCCATATTTACCCAGACACTGGTGTGTGCATGTATGGAGATAAATATAGATACAGATAAAGATAAAGATATAGATGCTCATACGTGTATATACTCACAAACGTACTAGTTCCTAGTTAAAAACTTCTAGTTACATATGGACGATTTATTTCAAATACTACCCCAGAATAAAACGTGTGTAATGCCCTTCAAGCAAGTTACTGATTATATTGGACACCTATATGGAACTATCTGCTCATTACGCTAGAACTTAAAGGACGCGCTCAGCCAATTCCTGCGCAAACATGATCCTCTGCTGCCCTCCTGTGGCCGTTTTGAGGAATAACACTTTGTGTCTCTGTCCGCGGTGCTGAAGCTCCAGGCGGAAATCCCTGGTTCTGCTTCCAAACCAGACGGAGCCAGGTCCGACGGGAGGACAGATAATTGCCTGCCTCATTGTCTCTGATAGAGAGACTTCCCTCCCACCCAGGACTCAGGACACCCACGGGCACTGACCCCAGAGCTGCCCCTTCGGAGGGGGTGGAGGAAAGGGGGGATCTGGTCACCACCTCCCAGCTCCCCAGCTCCCCAAGGAAAACCTCTCCTATTTGGCATGTCCCCTCAGGCACGTGGTCGCCCCCTACTACCTGGGGTTTTCGTGGCAGTGAAATTGAAACTGCCATGCGATCAGCACCAGAAATTCCAGCTAGAAAACCACACAAAATGGGCAGAGCTGGGTTCTGCACCTCTCCCCTGCCCAGCCCTGCAAAGGAGGCCTGGGGCACTGCTGGGCAGGGTCCCCTTTAACCGTGTTCCAGCCACCCTGCCTAATATATCTGTTGGTGCCGTGTTTTGTTTTTTTTTAAAGATAACAAACTATGAATTCCTTTTATTATAATTATTTTTGGTTAATCCTCACCCGAGGATATTTTTCCATTGATTTAGAGAGAATGGAAGAGAGAGGGAAAGAGAGAGAAATAGCGATGTGAGAGAAACACATCCATTGGTTGCCTCCTGCAAGTGCCCCGACCAGGGCCTCGGCCGGGGAGGAGCCTGCAACTGAGGTATGTTCCTTTGACCGGAATCGAACCTGGGACCCTTTGGTCTGCAGACCGATGCTCTATCCACTGAGCAACACCGGCTAGGGCTGTTGGTGCTGTTTTTAACTAGACACTGGTGTGCAAATGTCTGGCAATAAATACAGGTAAAGATATACTTGCTTATGTGTGTATAGGCTCATGCACGCCCAGTGCCTACTTACAAACTTCCGGTGGCATACGGATAATTTATTTTAGATCCTACGCAGGAATAAAACATGTACAACATATATGCACTGTCCTTCAAGTAAGTGACTCATTATACGGCACACGACTACGGATCCATATACTTCTTACAGGAGACTTGGAAGGACGCTGTCAGCACATCAGCGCGCAAAAATGATCCTCTGCTGCCCTCCTGTGGCCATTCAAGGAATAACACCTTGTGCCTCTGTCCATGGTGCTGACGTCCCAGCTAAAGCCCCGTAAACACAACCAAAAATTCTACCCCCCACCAAAACCCCTGCAAAACCAGGTACAGAGATGAAGGACCGGGCCCAGGTTCTACCCAGGCAGTTCCTGGAGCCTCCTCTGCCTAGACCAGTGGTTCCCAGCGTGGGGCACACGCCCCACAGGGGGGCAGTTTGAGTTTTAAGGGGGGCAATTCGAGAATAAGTTATTAGCCATGACTGTTTTGCATTTCTTATGGTTCTAGGGGCCTCATGGACCGTCTAGAATATCTATATAGTGACATATGTATGCATCTAAGTTCTGTATTATGTTTGGAAACTTTATTTGCTATTTTTTCCTATCCCGTCATTTTATTATTATTATTATTATTATTTAAACAATAATTAGCGATTTCTTCCTCAGTTCGTCCACTGTCCTTTTGTTCTTTCCCTCTCTCTCTCTCTCTCTCTCTCTCTCTTTCCATGGACGTCATGTTCTTTGGAAGCTCGTTTAGACCAAGTTCGTGGCCTTTGAGGCTCCCTCCGTGTGAATAGGAGCTCACTTTGTGAATAATAAGAATTCTATGTCGGGGGAGGGGGGCATCAGGATGGTAGAGAGGCTTAGGTGGGGCGTGGCCAAAGCAAGGTTGGGAACCACTGCCCTAAGGTGACCCTGTCCCCCCATTGCCCCTCTGCCCTGTGCCCCGGCCCTCTGCCCACCCCACGCTGCACCCCGTATCCCTGCCCTGTGATGTCTCCACCCCCATCCTGCGCTGCCCCTGATAAGCCCCCGTTATAATTCCTGCTGCACCTGCACTGCCCCCCTTGCCCTCCTCTTGTGATCCCTCCCTGAGGACCCTGCACGCTCCACCCCGGCTCCACACCCCCCTCCCCGCACCTTCCCGTGGTGCCAGGCCCGCAGCTGCCCCCACAGGACAGATGGACGGATGGACGGGCTCACCGCATGGTGTAGAGCAGGGTCCCGTCCGACTCCAGCCGCAGCAGCTTGTTGGGCGTGGTCGTGTTGTGCACGACGGACTTCTTGCTGTTGTGGAAGTAGGTGTCTGGGGTCCAGATCTTGCCGGCCATCAGGTTGTTGAGCGACAGGCTATGTATGGGCCCCTTGAACTGCAGCCGCTCATCATTCCAGCTTTGGCGGAAGAATACGTCGATGGTGTATTCCTACGGCAGAGCCGGGGGGTGGGGGAGAGAGGGGGGACATGGGTGAGGTCACAGCTCGGGGAGCCCCATCCCCAGATCTTTGTGTTTATCCCCTGGGACCTGGCGGGGGGCCCGACCCGCACCTACCATCTGCGTGTCGGACACCGGGCCGATGCTGGTCACCAAGATGTCGGTGTTCACCACGGTGGTCCACTCTGAAACAGACGCAGGTGCCTGAGTGACCGCCACCTGGGGTCCAGTCCTCCGTCCAGCCCAGGGCGCCCCACCTTGCTCGGCCACGCCCCCTGAGCATCTCTAACATCCTGATGCCCACCCTCCCCACACGGAATTCTTCTTATCCACAAAGTGAGCTCCCGTTCACGTGGAGGAAGCCTCAAAGGCCGTGAACTCGGTCTAAACAAGCTGCCAAAGAACATGGCGTCCACATAAGAGAAAAACAAAAGGACTAAAGGACAGTGGACGGACTGAGGAAGAAATCACTAAGGAATTGTTAAATAATATATAATAATGTGAAGGGATATGAAAAAATAGCAAATAAAGTTTCAGACATAATAGAGAACTGAGATGCATAAATATGTCACCATACATATGTACAGACTGTCTATGGCAGTGATGGCGAACCTCTGACACGCGAACTCATTTTTTTGGTTGATTTTTCTTGGTTCAATGGCGTTTAAATATATAAAATAAATATCAAAAATATAAGTCTTTGTTTTACTATGGTTGCAAAGATAAAAAAAATTCTATATGTGACGCGGCACCAGAGTTAAGTTAGGGTTTTTCAAAATGCTGACACGCCGAGCTCAAAAGGTTCGCTGGTCACTGGTCTATGGAGCCCCTAGAACCTTAAGAAATGCAAAACATTCACGGTGAATGACGCGTTCTCGAGTTGCCCTCCTTAAACATCAAACTGCCCCCCTGTGGGCGTGTGCCCCACGCTGGGAACCCGGCACTCACCTCCAAACCCGGGCCGCAGCCTCTTGTCGTAGCCCTCCAGGAGCCCGTCCAGGATGCGGGTGTACATGGTGATGTTGTCCTCAGGCTCCTCTTCGGGGCTGGGCGGCTTCTGCAGAAAGCTTTGGGAACATAGACACAAAAGGGTTCCGGCTCCTGCTCATGATTTCTTTCTTCTTCTTTTTTAAAAAATTATTTTTACTGCCCGGCCGGTGTGGCTCAGTGGCTGAGCCTTGATCTAGGAACCAGGAGGTCACAGCTCAATTCCCGGTCAGGGCACATGTCCGGGTTGCAGGCTTGATCCCCAGTGTGGGGCGTGTAGGGGGCAGCCGGTCCGTGAGTCTCTCTCCTCATGGATGTTTGTCTCTCTCTCTCACATCAATTGTGTTTCTCTCGCTCGCTCGCTCGCTGTCTGTCCCTCCCTCCCTTCCCCTCTCTGAAAAGCAATGGAGAAAGTACCCTCAGGTGAGGATCACCAACACTTTAAGAGGAGCTTTCCCGGCTGAGAGCCAGCTGTGGGCCCCAAGGAGTCAGCCCTCGGCAGCTGGGGGGACAGCGGAACCCCGGAACCTCCTAAGGGCTGGCCGTGGGGTCCTGGCTCTGCTGGCTCTACTTTCTCTGGGAGGATTGGCCGAGAGCTGACAGCAGCGGCAGCGTCCGGGATGGGTGCTGAGCGGAACCCATGTGGGCCTGCATGCTCCTCCCTGGTCCTGGACGCGGGTCCCTGTCACCTGTCGCCTCTGAACAGATCAATTCCCTTCCAATCGAGGAGGGTGGCAGTTCTGTGGGTCTCCCTGCCACACCCCCGTTGAGATGGAACCGTGTGAAGCTCTAAGAAGCTAACGTTCAGTCCCGTTGGTATGGGGCCCACCGACGCAGCTTTCTCCTCTGCGACTCATCTTCTCAGAGCTCTAAGTGCGCCCGGCTGGGGGTTGAGGGCCGATCCAGGAGGCAAGAGGCACCCTTTTGATTCCCGGTTGGGGCACATAGAGGAATCAACCAATAAGTGGAAAAGCAAGTCGATGTTTCTCTCTTTCCTCCCTCCCTTTCTCTCTCAAATCAATAAATTAAAAAGAAAAGGAGCCCTAGCTGGTTTGGCTCAGTAGATAGCACGTCGACCCATGGACTGAAGGGTCCCGGGTTCGATTCCGGTCAATGGCACCTGCCTAGTGGTAGAGTCATTCCCTGCCCCGGTCAAGGTGAGTTTGGGAGGCAATCAATGGATGTCTCTCTCTATCTATCTATCTGTCTTTCTCCCCCTCGCTTCTACTCTCTCTCTAAAAAAAAAATCAATGGTAAAATATCCTTGGGTCAGGATTAACAACAAATTACAAGCAGCGTGTCACAGGCATGGAGAGGAAGGGCCTCCCTGGTCGCAGAAAGCAGAGCGTGTGCCCCCACCAGGGCCAGGGATTGAACCTGCACCCGCGGCACCTGCCCTTGACCAGGAATCAGACCCACGACCTCTGGGAGTGAGGGCCGGCGCCCTAACCACTGAGCACACTGGCCAGGGCTTATGACACTGTTTTTAAAGGGGGCACATTCAGCCGTGATGTCCTCGTTTCTGGGGGAAGGAAAAAAAACAACAAACCACATCTTTTGAGCCTCCTCCTACCAGGAACGGAGCCGCGGACACAATTAGGGACGCGTTTCTTGGCGATGTTCTCTCTGCCTCCGCGGACAGCCATGTCTGATTTACATAACTGGGATCGATAATGGCCATGGCGGCCCCGGGTTCGCGCTCACTTACTCGGGGGAACGTGGCCGGACTGGCTGTAAGCGGGGGCTGATCTGTCTCCCTAAGTGGCATTTCTGGCGGGGCCCTCTCCCCCCCCTCCCCCCCGAGTATTTAATTACTTCTGAGAAATGTACCTCCGGTCAACTCGTTTGTTACTTTAAACTCGTTAAGTGAGCACCTCGAAAGGGCATGGGTTTGCGAGCTCTGTCCTCAGAGTGTCCATGACACACCTCTCGAGCCAACCGTGTTCAACAACACGATGTAAGAGGGCCCTGGCCGGTGTGGCTCAGTGGACAGAGCGGCCTGTGGATGGAAGGGTCCCGGGTTCGATTCCCAAGCGAGGGCATATACCCCTGCTGCAGGCTCGATCCCTGGCCCGAGCTGGGGCACGCGCAGGAGGCAGCCAATCGAGGGCTCTCTCTCTTTCCTCCCTCCCCTCCCATCTCTCTGATAATTAAGGGAAAAATATCCCCCAGTGAGGATTAAAAGCAAACAAACCATTCCCTGGCCATTGTTTTGTTGACCCACAAATGAATGTCGTGCGGCCGACCCTTCAGGACTGACCCTTCCCCTTCCCCATTGCCCCTCAGACGATTCCTCTTATCAGCCTCCCCTGACCTCACCCCCAGGTCTAGTAACACCCCCTGGGGCAGCTGGCTGTACTAGTGCCCCTCCCTCCCCCCCTCCCAGGCCTCCACTCAGCCTTTCCTCTGCCTGTGACGTGGGATCTGCCAGGAGCCCCACTCGGAGACGGAGGAGCCGAGGGTCAGGTGGGTTAAGTGAACCTTTTGGTGCCTCTGCCAGTGTAACAGCCCTCTCCACGGGACGCCCAGGCGCCACCCCCAAATCCTCGCCAGGGCCCCTGAGACCAAAATCCCCCGACTCTGTTGTTGTAAAGACTGAGAATGAAGTGCTTCTGGGTTTCATTTGTCACAGCTTTGCCCTTCGGCTCTGAAAACCACAGTGCAACAACTACAACTACAATAGGGTTTCCAGTGAATGGCCGGAGCCTCGGTCCCTCCTCTGTGGTATTGTGTTGCCTGGTACACGGCCTGTGTGTGTGTTTCTGTGTTTTTGTTAACCCTCAACCTAGGATATTTTTCCATTGATTTTTTTAGAGAGAGAGGGAAATGTCGATGTGAGAGAGACATGTTGACTGGTCGCCTCCCGCATGTGCCCGGACCAGGGCTGGGAATGAACCTGCAACCCAGGTGCGTGGCCCCTTCACTGGGACTCGAACCCAAGACCCTTTGGTGCTCAGGCCCATGTTCTAACCACTGAGCTATTCTTTTTTTAAATTGTTATTATTGATTTCAGACAGGAAGGGAGAGGGAGAGAGAAACACCAATGATGAGAGAGAATCATGGATCGGCTGCCTCCTGCACTGCCCCCAGTGGGGACTGAGCCTGCAACCCGGGCGTGTGCCCTGAGTGGGAATCGAACCCTGACCTCCTGGTTCATAGCTCAACGCTCAGCCACTGAGCCACGCCAACCAGGGCAACAAAATTATTCCTACCTCCTTTTTGAGGAATAAGCAAGTGAGAGGAGCCGTATCAAAGACAAGACATCTACAGAGGCTTTTGCGCCCAGAGGCTGAAGGACCCCCCGCCACCACCACCCCCAGGCTCAGGGGTGTGAAACCCTGCTCCCCGCTTTGCTAGATGCCCCTCCCTGGACAGGACAGGCTCCAGCGCTGAAAACACGGCGAGGACGGGATGTGAAATTCCACTTACCACGCCGTCTGAGCCCGAGGTGTTCATTGTGGGGAAATGTATGACAGCGGATGAGAAACTGAATTGGAGATGAGCAAGCAGTCGTGCCTTTTCATAATAGCCACCCATGTGTAAATCATACATTTCAAGGAGTTTATAATAACAAAGCATTAGGCTCGGGGAAAAAAAATCATCGCGCCAAATTGAAGGTGAAGTCGGATCCCTGTTGCATACATAAATATGCATAAAAATATGCAGAGAAGCAAGAGGGGAGAAAACACACGAAAATAGGAAGGATGCTGGCTGCTGGGTGGTGGGATTAAGGATATCCCCCCCCCCCGCCCTGTTTTTATACATTAGTCTGTGGCTCACGCGTTCATGTGCGTGTGCACACACACAGGAGGTTTGTTTCCGGATGGGCGGTCGCTCTGACCTCTCCCTGCAGGGCATTAAGGGTCCTGAACCCGGGTTCTCTCGGAAAAAGGGGAGGGCAATGTACTGCCGTTCCGTGGAAGCTTCCAGAAACCAACAGCCACCACTCCGTGGCGCGGATGACCTCAGGAAGCCACCAAATTAGAGGAGAAAGCAAGCATTGTCGCTGCTAATGACTGCGGCCCTGGGCCCATTACCTCCCATTTCAGACCCGCATGCACCGGGGACCGTAATAGCTGCCTCCATCGCTGCAGAGGGCAGATGCACCATCGTCTGCTCCGCCGACTCTCAACAGCGAGACGCACGGATGTGCGTGTCCCTCAGCCCTGACATCGCGCCACACGGGTGCCGTCTGTCAGTAAACAACCTAACGACCCTATGTGTCCACGGGGAGACGTGTACGTGGGGTGCGTTTTCACTTACACACACATGTTCCCTCGGGAAACACGAGGGGACACCATGGTGGCCAGCTGGGGTGGGGATGGGCAAGGAGGCTTTTGTGTGTTTACCGCCAACCGGAGGGTGCGAGCGGCGAAGGGGGCGAGCAGACGCCACTGGGCTGCGTCTCTGAAAGGCACGGGCGCCCCCAGAACCCCTGAAGGGGGGAGCACAGAGCAGCACTTACCCGCGGCGGAAGTCCAAGTTCAGGAACAGGTAGAAGACCAGCAGGGTCTTGAGCATGGGCATCTTAAGGGCCATCTTGGCGGACGGAGGGCCGCAGCACCCACTGCAGCCTCAAGTTGGGAGGGACAAAGAGAGGACACCCCATAAACACCCACGTTTCCTGCTCCAGCTCCTGGAATCAGCTCCTGCCCCTAACACACACGACTGACCCAGAGGGCACACGGCTCACGTTGGGCTCATGTTGGGCATCAAGAGAGATGCCCGTCTGGCCTCGTGTCCATTGACAGCGCCGCGGCCTCCTCCCCCCAGCCTCAGCTTCCCGCGTCTCTAGGACGTTGTGTTACCTCTTTAGCGTGTTACCAGCTGCCCCCCGCTCTCCGTCCTCAGTGCTGGACGGGATGGAGCTGGTTTGTGCTGTGCGAGCCACGTGGGCTGATGCTTACCTTTCTGGAATCAAGGGCAGCAGACGACGCCTGGTCCCACCAGGTGGGGAGAGAGAGTCTGTGAAAGAGGGAGAAGGAGGAGAAGGAAAAAAAAAGGCACATTTAGGAAACCAGTCTTCCAGGGCCGGGATAAAACCCAACTGCAGGTCAGGGAGAGGGCCCCTTGTCAGTCGGCCCCCAGGGAGGAAAGAACTTCACGGCGCCCCGCGTATTGGGGGGGGGGGGGGTGTCGCTGGGGTCTGTGCTGGGCTGTCAGACACGCATCCGAAATCCAGGCAGGCTGTCCCTCGGGCACTGCAAGTAAACACCGAGCGAAGGAGGCGCCGGTCTCCCAGCCTCTGTGCATAGGGCCGGGGGCGCGCGCAGCCCCCTCGGGTTCCCAGGGCGCACATTCCCCAAGGAGACCCCAGGCAGCTCTGGATGTGCGAACCACACAACAGATTCCTCGACCTCAGACACAAGCGAAGCCCCTCGTGCTCAGAAGGGCAGGGCGCCCGGGTTCCAGGCGGTGGGCACGCGGGGGGGGGGGGAGAGAAAGAGGGGGGCTGTCGCCTGACCCGGGCTGGAGTCCCCGCAGCGAGTACGCGGCGCTGCGTGCGGACCATCCTGGGAGGCGCCTCGCGTTGCCCCTCCGCCCAGAGCCCCCCAAGAAAAAGGCTGCGCTCCCCCAGTCCCCGCACCGTCTCGGGGGCTCGCGGGGAGAGCGGGACGCCACTGCGGAGCCGCAGCCTCGGCCACCCGGCCTCCCGCCCCGTGCGCAGCGGCGCGCTTCCGGCTCCCTGCACCTCCCGCCTCGTTCGGTCTCCCCCACACCTTTCCCCCGCTCTGGTCCCGGGTCCGAGACAAGCCGAGCCAAACGGCGCGCCGCGCCGGGCAGCGCCTCCCTCCTTGGCGAGGAGCGCCCGGTGCAGCGGCGGCTCGGAGTCCCCCGGCCTCCAGCGGGCAGCCGGCACGCGACACCCCGCCAGCCGCTCGGGCATCCGGCGCGCCTCTCAGCCCCATGGCTGGCGGGGCTCTCCAGGGGGGCGATGCCAGTGACGGCAGCGGCGGGGTTCCCTGCGCCCCAGTTCCCAGTGGTGAGCGGGGGTTGGCGCTGCGCCCAGGTGCCGGGTCCTGCAGGGCTGCGCCGCCCGGTGCGCCCCTGCCCACCCGCAGCCGCCGGGGGGGAAAGTTTGCGCTCCCGGCCGCCTGCTCTCCAGCTCCCCTCTCGAACCCTGCAGGGTCTGCGGTTCCCGCGCCCCCGAGGACAGGGGCGCGAGCTGAACGGGCATCGCCGCCTCGCCCGCAATCCTCACCCCGCGAGCCTGGGGCTTACCCCGCGCGCCGACCCGCGGGACCCGAGCCGTCGGCTACGGCGCGTCCTCGTCCTCTTCTGGCCGCTGGCTGTCTCTTGCCCGGGGCTCCCGCGCTCCCGCCGTCGCCCCCTGCGGCTCCTCTCCGCGCCCCGGGCCGCGCGCTGCAGAGGCCCCCGCGCCCTCGCGCGCGCGTCCTCACCTCTCCAAGTGGCACCCCGCGCGGTGGGTCCGCGGCGCCGCCGACGAACCTTCCTCCGCTGCGGAGGCGCCGCCAGAGGACGCCAGACCCTCACCAAAGGCGCGCGCGGGCTTCGGGGCGCAGGGTTGGGCGCAGGGCCCCGCGGGGCCTGCTTTGGGGTCGGGATCCTCTGCCCGCTGAAGTTTTCTTCACTTGGCTTCGCTTTCCCGACCGCTGTCGTCGTCTGTGGGGCTTTATTGCTGGCGCAGGGGTTTCTATTTTTTTAAATATATATATATATTTACAGTGTTACTTCTCCACAAGTGAGATGCAACAGTGCATTCGCTCCAGGTGTCCGACCACAGGGATGCCACGTTTATGTAACTGGAGACGCGACCGCCCTGATGGGTGCGCGGGGCAAGTCTGCGAGACACAAAGTTATTATGCGCGATGCCCGCGCGTCTCCATCCCCGCGCGACTGGTTTCCTAACGGGGCGTCTGTTATGGAAAATCAATATGTTATGTGACTCCCTTCACCTTTTTCACCCAGTTTCCCCCCAAAACCGTCCCTCCCATCTGCCAACCATCAAAACGTCCTCTGTATCTCTGAGGTGTTTGGGGTTTTTTTTTTTCTGTTTTGTTGGTGCATTTATTTGGTGGTTTGTTTGTTTTTTATTCCACACGTAAGTGAAATCCCCTAGTGTCTGCCTGTCTCTCTCTGGCTCATTTCTCTCCGCGTAAACCCCTGAGCTCCCCCTGCGCTGTCCCCAAAATGGAAAGATTTCATTCTTTTTTTTTTTTCTTTTTTAATGGCCCAGTAGTATTCCGTGGTGTCTCTGCACTCCGTCTTCTGCCAGGCGGCCTCCACACCTCGCCTGTTTGTACATAAAGCTTCGAGGACACAGGAAGGTGTATGTCCTTCTGAGAATGAACGTGTTTCCTCAAATCAACACCTGGAACTGCAGTGTCTGTGTCCGTCTCTGGCTCCTGGGACAGCCTTTGTTGGACAGTCTATTTTGTCCGGCATTAAGTATTGCTACCCCAGCTTTTTTTTTCTCTTTCCCCATTTGCATAAAATACCTTTTCCCATCCCTTTACTTCGAGTCTGTGTGTCTCTCCAACTGTAGGCAGACGGCTTGTGTCTGGGTCTTGTTTTCTTATCCATTCACCACCCCCTTGTGTCTTTGGATCGGGGCATTGGACCCCTTTACATGTTTAAATTGATTATTGCTGGGTGTGTAGGTGTTTTGATCACCTTCTTCCTTACAGAAGCTGTTTTACCTCTCCTGTCATGGCTTTCTCTCGTCTGTCCTTCTGTGCCGGATGACAGCCTGGCTGGGTAGAGGGGGCTTGGTGGTGGGTCCTTGCTTTCCATCACTCCCTTCTTCAGCTGACAAACCTGGGGCGGGGGGGGGGGGCTCCCTGGCAGGTTACGACCTCCTCTTCTCCTGCTGCTTTTAAGATTCTCTCTCTGTCTCGGGCCTTTGGCGTTTTGATTAGGACGTGTGCTGGGGGTCGGGGGGCTTGGGTTCCCCTGTTTGGGCTTCCTGGGCTTGGGTGCCTTTTTCTTTCACCAGGTGAGGGAAGTTTTCACTCATTTTTTTTTTTTCAAATGGGTTCTCAATTCCTTGCTCTCTCTCTTCATTCTTCGACCCCTGTGCTGTGAATGCTGTTACGTCTGTGGTGGTCCCAGAGGCCCCTTAAATGATCCTCATATATATTTTTTTGGATTCTTTTATTTTTTTTCTCCCTTTTTGCGGTTCTGATTGGGCATGTTCTGCTACCTCTGGTGGCCTCTGACTCACTCCTCTGCGTCATCTCACCTACTGTCGATTCCTCCCCAAGCCCCCTCTTCTCCTACGTTCACGGAGCCTCCTGACGACCACTGTTCTGAACTCTGGTCCCCGGTGAATCATGCGTCTCCATCTTGTTGGGTCCTTTTTCCCCTGGGCGCTTGTGTCCCCTCCTTTTAGCTGCCTCCCCGTGTGGTGCCTATGGCGTAGGTCCTGGTGGAGGGGCCTCACATAGGAGGCGTCCTGTGGGGGCCCGGGGGGCAGTCTCCCTGGTTCCCTGAGTGTATGGAGTGCCCCCCTCTAATAACCACAGGGCCCCCCTTTTTAGGGGCAGAGATAGAAAAGGGGGGTCCATGGGGGCCCCTCCCTCACCTGGCCTGGTCCTTGCTGCATCCTCCACAGCCCTCCCCCCCCCTCCCCCCCCCCCGCCCCATGTCTGCATTGCCTCTGCTCTTCAGAAAAAAACCAACACCTCAGGCTCCAGTGAATCTGCAATTCATTTGCGACAGGAGGGAAACGCAGAGCCCAAGTGGATTAGGTTAGGATTCAACGTGTACTTAATTGCAGCGTACGTGGAAGGGGCTCCTAAAGGGCCATTTCTTTCTTTCTTTTTTTTTTTCTAATGTATTTTTACTGATGTCAGAGAGGAAGGGAG